>CM038672.1:185324721-185622221 GCA_021605145.1 Aegilops bicornis
TCCCTCTCTTTATTTTCGCTCATAGGAGACCACCATGGCCATTGCATCAAGCTCCGTCATCGTCGTTTCGTGCCGGGAATGGATGGATCCATGCTCCGCGCACCCGATCTGCCACCGCCGCATCAGGCGCTCAAGCCCCGTCGTGCCGCACCTATGCTTCATCCGAGAAGAGATGAGACTTCCACGCCCACTCCTTCCTAGGTCGCTGGGAGACCATGGCCTCCACCCGTGCTCCTCTGCACCCAGGCGAACCGCACTCGGCCTCCTCCTGCCGTGCCAAGACCGCTTCCCCGTCGTCCCCTTCGCCTTCGCCATCGTGACGCCTCGCTCAAGCCGCCTGCCTCGCCTCTGTCGCTTCCTCTCAGATCGAGTGAGACCAGCGCCTGAACGGTCAAGCTTCCACGTTGACCGCCGCCTGCTGCGTCGTGGGCCGCGTCGTCTGCCGTGGGCTACCTCATCCCAAATACTGCCCAGCTCCAGATTCGGCCTCAAGGCCCAATGTGAGCAGCCCCCCTCCAGTCCCTGTCCTATACACTATCGAGCAAGCCAGATTCGGCCCGCGTATGTTTTTTCCCTGTTCTGCGAATTTGCTAATTATCCAGAGAGTGCAGTTTTACAGATAAACCCCTAGTGTTCATGCATCTAATAACTAATTAATCATGTGTCATATGTAAATAATTTATATATGAAAAGTTCTTAGAAATTCATCTAGCTTCATAATATCCAACTTTCATTTAGGTTTAAAATGTTTAACTTGCTGTTTGCTTTAATTTGCTAAATGCCATGTTAAAATGCTTTATTTCATAACTAAATAACCGTAGCTCCATTTTAAATAAACTTTATATGTAAATGGGCAGAAAAATGCATAGTTTAACATGGTAGCATTACTTTGCATGCTTAACAACTCTAAAATATGGTTTAGGGCAGAACAATACCAAATCAAAAATAAGCATATGGGGATTTTTCGGAATTGTTCTTTGTTTTTCCGGCCTCATTTAAACTTGCCTAAATAGATAGTTTATTTATGCTTCACCCCTTGCCATGTTGAATAACATTTAATATTGTTGGGTACATAAACAAGAGCGAACTAAATAACTTGAATGTGGTGTTTCGTCAATATGCAACTCGTTGCATATTGAACTCCACTTAATTTGTAGTATTGTTTGTGCACTTTGCCATGCCATGCCTCTTTAAACCGGACATACATCATACTTGGTTGCGCATCATGCCATGTTCATGTGATGGTTGTTTACTATGTTGCTTGCTTCTTTCCGGTTTGCTTCTCTCGTTAGCTTCGGTTTCGTTCCGGAGTTGTGAGGATTCGTTCGACTACGTCTGTTTGTCTTCTTCATGTACTCGTTCTTCTTCCTTGCGGGATCTCAGGCAAGATGACCATACCCTCGAAATCACTTCTATATTTTCTTGCTAGTTGGTCGCTCTATTGCTATGCCGCACTACCTACCACTTGCTATATCATGCCTCCCATATTGCCATGTTAAGCCTCTAACCCACCTTTCCTAGCAAACCGTTGTTTGGCTATGTTACCGCTTTTGCTCAGCCCTTCTTATAGCATTGCTAGTTACAGGTGAAGATGAAGTTTGTTCCTTGTTGGAACATGGATATGTTGGGATATCACAATATCTCTTATTTTCATTAATGCACCTATATACTTGGTAAAGGGTGGAAGGCTCGGCCTTATGCCTGGTGTTTTGTTCCACTCTTGCCGCCCTAGTTTCCGGCCATACCGTGTTATGTTCCTTGATTTTGCATTCCTTACGCGGTTGGGTGTTGTGGAACCCCTTGATGCTCGCTTTGAATAAAACTCCTCCAAAGAAGGCCCAACCTTGATTTTACATTTGCCTCACCTAAGCCTTTTTCCCTTGGGTTTCCGAAGCCCGAGAGTCATCTTTATTTTAAACCCCCCCGGGCCAATGCTCCTCTGAGTGTTGGTCCACACTAGAGCCCTATGCAGCGCCACCTCGGGGAAACTTGAGGGCTGGTTTTAGTTGTACGGATTGCTCATCCGGTGTGCCCCAAGAACAAGATATGTGCAGCTCCTATCGGGATTTGTTCGGCACATTCGGGCGGCTTTGCTGGTCTTTTTTTACCAATGTCGAAATGTCTTGTAACCGGGATTCCGAGACTGATCTGGTCTTCCCGGGAGAAGGAATATCCTTCGTTGACCGTGAGAGCTTGTGATGGGCTAAGTTGGGACACCCCTGCAGGGTATAAACTTCCGAGAGCCGTGCCCGCGGTTATGTGGCAGACGGGAATTTGTTAACGTCCGGTTGTAGAGAACTTGACACTTGACTTAATTAAAATGCATCAACCGCGTGTGTAGCTGTGATGATCTCTTTTCGGCGGAGTCCGGGAAGTGAACACGGTTCTTGGGTTATGTTTGAACGTAAGTAGTTTCAGGATCACTTCTTGATCACTCTAGCTTCTCGACCGTTGCGTTGCTTCTCTTCTCGCTCTTATTTGCGTATGTTAGCCACCATATTTTGCTTAGTGCTTGCTGCAGCTCCGCCTCATTACCCCATCCTACCCATAAGCTTAAATAGTCTTCATCTCGCGGTTTTGAGATTGTTGAGTCCTCGTGACTCAGCAGATACTACCAAACAGTTGCAGGTGCCGACGATACCAGTGCAGTTGATGCAACCGAGCTCAAGTGGGAGTCCGATGAGGACCTTTGGTCGTTTCTATGTTTTGTTTCCTGATGATCAGTAGTGGAGCCCAGTTGGGACGATCGGGGATCTAGCATTTGGGGTTGTCTTCTTTTATTTTGGTTCCATAGTCGGACCTTGATTGTACTCTGGATGATGTATGCTTAACTTGTTATTTGTGTGAAGTGCGATTGTAAGCCAACTCTTTATCCCATTCTTGTTCATTACATGGGATTGTGTGAAGATGACCCTTCTTGCGACAAAACCACCATGCGGTTATGCCTTCAAGTCGTGCCTCGACACGTGGGAGATATAGCCGCATCGTGGGTGTTACACCAGGTTAGATAGACATCATATATGTGAAATTATGTCATGCTATCCGTTTTAGTTAAACAATATACATGTCAACTATTTCATGTCCTCTTTTTCCCTTTTATCTATTGCATCATCTCTCATGCAATGTCTGTACATTCAACTATGTTTCCTGTTTATCAACCATTTGAATTGGAGCGGGTGATGCCAGCATCTAGCGGACTAAAAACATGGTCTTCAAATAAAACAGTGCTACCTCTTGGTGGAGATAGCACCCCGGTTGTACATGCACGAGAACCAGCCCTACCACACATAACCCAAACTCTCAGAGATTGTACCCCTACCTTGAAGGAATGAAAACCAGCTTCACCCAATCTAACCTCAACAGATAGTAACCCGATTCCTCGTTGACACAAAGCACCATCTCCACCACAGAGCTCCCAAACAAGAAGCGATTAGTAAGGCAGCTCCGGTGCCCAAAGGGCCAAGATACTACCACAGTGAACCCCAACTCCACCAAATTTAGTACGCCTATTCTGTGGAGGAAGCACAACCAGCTAGTCGTAGTTTAGCATCTATCGCATTTGATGTTGTTAAATCGTATGTGTGTATCTTCCCATCTTGGAAATATTATACTGAAGATGAAGGAAAATGCCAGTTGCAGGTGTTTGTCCAATAGTTATGTTTAAGTAATGTTATTCATGGCAATTACCCTACTTTGTCCCATACATGCTACCTCCATGATTGTTATAATACAGCAAATTTTCCCATTTTTCTCTATAGAGAAGGACCGATTTGGAAACTCAGGATGAGGTAACCTGTGCTAATACCTCTGCTATCTTCAAGAATGCTTGGTGGCGATGTCGAATTACTCAAGAAAACGTACTTCACCGGCAAAGAAACTCATGAAATTCCCTTACGTTCTCCTGAGACACATTTACTGGACGATGACTGGGAATGCCTTGTTCTGTACTGGTCCCAAACCAAGAATGTGGTAAGGTCTATGAGCTCATATTTTATTTTGAAGTACTATATTCTTGCGTCTTACTGTACTCTATTCGTGTAGAACAAGTGCCTAAACCTGGAGAACAACTGTTCTAATTGAAAATTACATTGCTATCATAGTTCCAAAACGCGCTAGGCGTTAATTCTGCGTTTTGCCGCCGCCTTGCGCTTTACTGACCAAAGTGCATGCTTATGCGCAGTTATACACAGATTAAGCGTAGTTATGCGCAATGCGTTTTGCCAACGCCTAGAGCCTAGGCGCGCTTAAGCGCTCGCTTAGGTGCGCCTTTTTTAACTATGATTGATATCGTGCATATTGCTTTGCTCTTGTATCACTGTATTTACTCATACAAACTTATTTTTAAATTGAAGGAGCCAATCGAAACTCCAATGGCACAACAGGTATGTTCACGCATGTTTCTTTAACATGCTTGCTCTTATCAATAGCTCTGTTGATTTCAATTTCAATTGTGTATACAGTCGACTTCTCATATCATGCACATTACTAGCATTACAACAGAGCAAATAGTGTTGTTGTACATGTAGACCCGTGGTACCCATCTGAAATCTTGTTGTGCCGTGTAGTTTCCCACGCTTTGTATTCTTTCACTGCTGCTTTGTCTTGAACTGATATGATTTGAACCGTGTCTCTATTTTGATTTGGCAAGACAATGCAAAGTGACCATGTGACATAGATATATGTTTGTTTGATGCTTTTATTATGTACTAGTACTTGGCAATAGAAGACATGGTAGTTTAATCAGGTCCACCTTACTAATGAACTGGTTCACCGAAATGAGTTTCATATACTAGTACATGCTAAACCTGTTATGTGTCTGCTTGTTTCTTCTTTTAGAATCTTGTGAGAATATTGGGGAAGAGTGCCTTATTAAGAAATGGTAAAGGAAGTAATGCAGATAAGGTTCAGGATAGTGACACATCCTTGTTGGTCTCCAACTAAGCTGATAAAACAGCTAAGGAAGACTATCTCGATGACAGTGATACAACCCCAAAGTCCTGTCTTGGTTTAGTGTTCGAGTTACTGGCCACTACCGCTTGCACAAGCTATTCAAACTCATTGTTTGAATCAGTTCGGTTTCTTGAGTCTCAACTACAAGCTGAAAGACATCGATCAGCTGTGCTGCGACAAGAAGCGTAAGGACTACGGAAGTCCCTGGAGCATCCAGATGCATACTTGCTGGTGCAACAACAAGCGTTGGAGGATTTTAGTGCCAAATAGTACAAAGCTAATAAGCTTACTAAGCTTATTGCCAACATGGTGGATACCACATTTCTTGAGCTCTTCTGAAGTTCTTTCAGTTATGCTCTTGTTTTGCTACCGCGTTTATTTGCACTGGTGGCCAATTTTGACGGCCAGTGTATGTAATATGCTGCTTTGTTCCCTATATTTGCCTTTGGTGGCGAACTTTGATGCCCAGTGGATGTAATATGTGTAATAGCGGTAATAGGCTAGCGTTAATAGCTTGCTTATTTATTTCCTTATTGTCTTGTTTAGTTGTTTGCTTGTAGTCACTGCAGTGCTTTTCTGTGTTTTTCTAGTGGCCACAATAACCTATTTTTGGAAACTAGGCCAAAATAATCATGGCAACACACGAACTGTTGTAACCATGGGCCTCCTACGGGTCGTATGATCCATGGGCCTTCTATGGGCCGTAGGATTCATTGGCCTTCTATATGGGCTGTAGGATCCATGGGCCTTCTACGGGCCATACGATTCATGGGCCTTTTACGGGCCGTATGATCCATGGGCCTTCTACGGGGCGTATCATCATTTCGCCAATCATGGGATGTACTATTCGTGGACAATAACGGGCCATTAATAGGCCGTATTTGATAACTCTATGAAAACAGCCCAACGGTTTTTTTACACAAAACGGCCCAACGTATTAATGGGCAACAAAAGGGCCGACTATAACCACGGGCTGAATTTGGCCCACAAGCAATAAATGACAGTAACGGGCCGTAAGTAACCGAATGCTGGAAATGAGCCCAAGAATAAATGGGCCCTGAGAAGGCCGAAAGATAACATGGGTTGGAAACGGCCCAACGGAATAATGGTCCGTTAACGGGTATAAAGTGATACACTGTTCATTGGGGCCAGCTTTACCACAGGCCGTTAAGGGGCTGAGGATTACTAAGGGCCTCATATGGGCCGAAAGACGTCATGGGCCATACATGGGCCGGAAGTTAAAATGGGCTAGAATTATATTGGACGGCCCAGATGACGCTACTGGGCCTAATTCGGATAGGTCATAAACGGGCCCTGGGTTAGCAGGTTGTAAATGGGCTATATGCGAATAGGTCGTTAACAGGCTTGCCGTGGGCCGGCCTACCACTTTTGACCAAGTCAAACAGGCCGGCCTTTTCATAGGAATGGGCCTCTATTGGGCCGTGCCACGTGTCGACGTATCATAGGCGCTTTGGGTCCAATGAGTGGATGGCATCTGTCGCAACGGTGAGCCGACATGTGTTTCCTCCAGCCAATGATGATTTTACACGTGGAAAATCCCCATTGGTCGGGGCTGTTAACGGGTTATCGGATCCAAAACTGGACCCGATAGCTTAACGGTGTTCCGTTACGGTGGATGCCACGTGTCGGTCACCCTTGACGAAAGCACTTCTGTGACGCGCGATTTATCGTCATGGAAGTGGACACTTCCGTGATGATAATTTTGGTAATGTCATGGAACACTTCGACAACAGCACAGGTATGACTATCTTGGTTCTGTCATAAATTTGTCATGGATGTACATGCATGACAGAAAACGTGACCTACTGTGACAAACACGTATCATCACGGAAGTGTACTTTTTTGTAGTGTTACACCACATCGGTGGCCCGAACCAGTATAAACTCTCGTGTCTCTCGCTCGTTGGGTTCGACGCGCTAAGCTTTGAGATCGCGGTGAGAGTGAGAGCGTGATCAGGTAGGGAGAGATCTTCATGCGCACCCTAGTGTTCGAACCTCAAGGGTTTTGCCGGAACCCGAAATCCGACAGTCGTCGTGTTCTGGGGAGGCAACGGAATGCGTCGTGTTCATCGAGAGGAAACGAAACGCGTGCTGTTCATCGGGAGGCAACCGGCTTGGACGGAACAGGCAATGGAAACGAGGAATGGCATACCGTAGAACGGAGGAAACAGCCTTGTGTTCGACCCGCCACGGTGGAAACAGGATCCTGTTCATCGGGAGGGGTCTGGCATACCGCAAAACGGAGGAAACGGACCTCCTACGGTCGAAACAGGGTCCTGTTGATCGGGAGGGGTGTGGCGTACCACAAAACAGAGGAAACAGACTTGTATTGGAGCGCTAGGTCGAAACGGGGGTCCTGTTCATCGGGAGGGTTGTGGCGTACCGCAAAACGGGACTCCACGGGATATTGTTCATCTACACCGTCGACCTCCTCCAGCCTCCACGGGCTCCTGTTCATCCACCGTCGACCTCCTCCAGCCTCCACCTGTGACTGTTCATCCACGGGCTCCTGTTCATCCAGCCTCCACCGCGCGCTCCTCCACCGCTTCATCGCTCAACCAGCCCTCTCCACGGGTCCTGTTCAACCACCCCTCCATGGGCTACTGTTCATCCGACCCTCCACCGGCTCTCGCTCAACCAGCCCTCCACCGCCATCGCTCAACCAGCCCTCCACGGGTCCTGTTCATCTAGCCCTCCAAGGGGTCCTGTTCATCCACCGGCTCAATCGATCGGGTCTTTGTTCATCCAGCGGCAACAGCCTCTACTACCACGGGTTCCTGTTCATCCAACCCCCACCAGGAACTGTTCATCCAAACCCCCCAACAACGCTCACTGTTCATCCAGAGGCAGCATCGATCGGCTTCAGTTAGCAGCAGTAGCGAAGGAATCGCTCGATCGGGTTCAGTTAATAGCAAGGGATCGATCGATCGCTTGTGTTCAGTAATGCGTAGCCTGCGGTGCAATCGCTTCGGTTCAGTTAGAGCCCAACGCCTCGCTCGGGTTCAATTAGAGCCCAATGCCTCGCACACACGTGCGTACGTACGAGAGAAACGCACATCGCTCGGCCCCCGACCAGCCACCGTAACCGGGAACTACCCGATTTTCCTCGCCCTCGCTTCTACCACGGTTTTTTCCATCATGGATGGCCCAAAGAATGTCATGCAGCTGCGTCTCCGGCCCGCCTGTAGGCGAAAAAGCCCATTTTATGTCATGATTTTTTGTCATAGAAGTAGGACCCCACCACATCTATGATGATACCGGGTTTTGTCACAATTATAGTCATAGAAGTGTCATAAGTATGACAGAAAAATTCGTTCGGCCCAAAATGTCACGGATGTGTCTTTTTTTTGTAGTGAGGTCTAGCAATTCAAACACCGTCCATTGTCGTTGTGACCCCATTATGTGATTCAAATCAAGACGAAAAATCAAGAAGATCCCACACAGTTTATTATCACCAACCGTGTGAGATGCAGCAAAAAGTATCTTGGAGCATCGTCGGAGTATAGTACGCATACGACTTATGCGAGAAGGTGCGACGGCTACAGTCCACAGCCCGCTCTGAATAAGGGACCGTATCTGATGACACTTTGCGCGCCAGTTTTTTCGCTGAAGCGATTCCAAATTTTCGGCTTCCGCGGAAATATCTACCTCCCCACCCCCTCCCCCTTACCAAAATCCACATTTTCCATGTTTCCACCTTCCTTCCCAAGTTGAAACCTTCATGCCTTGCTTGCAACACTGCCTCCTCATCGGCGACCCTCCTTCATGTTGCTCGACCTCGCCAATCCAGGTAGTTAATCCACACCCGACCCCATCCTCCTCCTCCTTCCACATCCCGCATGCCCCGACCGTCGGCGCGACACCTTCCACCCAAATCACTGACCCCTCCACCAAATAAGCGCCAGCCTAAGCCATGGTGCATGCAGTATAGCCAGGATCTCAAGGAGCATTTGGCAGCGAAGAAGCAAATCGCGGCCGCACGTGCAGATGAGGTCACGATGGCTGCCATTCGTGCCGACCCCCAGATCTTGGAGGAGCACCTCGCCATCGAGGCCACCGTCGACGCCTCGCATGCCGATGTCGCGATGCGGTTGGATTCTTTAAATGACAGTTCATGCCGTTTTCTCGAGGCCACCCTCAATGCCTTCGACGAAGACTATGACGTGTTTTCTCAGCGTGCACGTGCTTACCTCATCTCGAGAGCCAGCAGGTTGGTCCCCGGAGTGGCTCAGGCAACTCACCACTACGACGAGGGCACCCACGATGCGGAGGCCTCGCCCTCTTCCATGTCCAAGGAGCCAATCGTCATCGATATATCCGACAATGAGGAGTAACTTGTCTTATTAGCTCACTATAAGGACCCATGTTCAGTTTGCTAGCTACTGCCTTTCCTTAACAAATTCTAGTGAATTGTGCTATCTACTTTTACCATGCAATCTTTGGCTCTGGTGTATATGTTCTATATGTCGTGCAATGTGGTGTTCAGTTAACTGTTTGGTTCAATTCTGCAAATGTGATGTTCAATTCTTCAGGGTGCAATTTTCCAAGTTGTCAAGCATGCTTTGTTTGGTTAACTGTCTGATCTTCTATTAGGAGTATGTTATATTGTGCAATGTGGTGCTCAGTTAACATTTGGTTCATTTGTTGTGGTGTTTATTTAATTGTTTGGTTCAATTCTGCAATGCTATGTTCAATTGTTGTGGGTGCATTCTGTTATTGTATACCATGTGAGAAATAAATCTAATTTGGCTGTACTAAATACATGAGAAACAAATACAATCACTATATTTCCAAGTTGTTAAGCATGCTTGGTTTGTCTAACTCTCTGATCGTCTATTAGGAGTATGTTATACTGTGCAATGTGGTGCTCAGTTAATGTTTGGTTCATTTGTTGTGGTGTTTAGTTAACTGCTTGGTTCAGTTCTGCAATGCGATGTTCAATTGTTGTGGCTGCATTCTGTTATTGCAAACCATGTGAGAAATAAATCGAATTTGGTTGTACTAAGTACATGAGAAACAAATACAGTTGCTATATTTCCAAGTTGTTAAGCATGCTTGGTTTGGTTAACTGTCTGATCTTCTATTAGGAGTATGTTATATTGTGCAATGTGGTGCTCAGTTAACGTTTGGTTCATTTGTTGTGGTATTTAGTTAACTGCTTGGTTCAATTCTGCAATGCGATGTCCAATTGTCGTGGGTAGAATTTTGTATTGTTGTGCATGTGAGGAATAAATCGAATTTGGCTGCACTTAATACATGAGAAACATATACAAGTGCTATATTTCCTAGTTCTTAATCATGCTTGGTTTGGATAAATGGGTTTTCCATGTGTCTTAAATTAATCTGATGAATCTGCAATGTGCTTATTTTTCATCAACATATTTTGCTGATAGCATGCGAACCCTTACTTAACCCGATGACTAACTACCTTATATGTGTTGTCGGGAAACAATGGGAAGCACTGAGGTTTACAATCGAGGTTAGCACGTGCATGGTCCGTTGTCTAATAGCACATTATTGTGCAATTGCAGGAACCATTCCAATATTTTGGTTTTTAACAATTTGGTCTTGCACATGTAGGTCCTGCTGCCAGAGGTTTTGACCACTGTTCGACCCTTTTTGCATATGGGAAAATGAGTTGTCCATGAATATCAATCAAGTCAAGAAACTCAGAAAGATTGTTAGGATAAAGAAATTAGTGGCAAAAAACAACAAAATGTTTGTCTGCACAATGAAGAAGCCATCAATTCACTACAAGATGATACTAACAATTATACCTTGCCTTTTTTATTCCTTTGCCCCATTTCCAATATAGAGAAGATATTTATGCACATCCTTGTTTTCAAGCCTTTCCAAAGCAGTTCACTGATGATTACCTCTCAAACCACCTCTATGGTCAGGAGGCGATGAAAGTTTTCATACAACACCCACGGTTCAATATTGAAGTGTTCCTGAAGAGGAGAAGGATGGATGGTCAATCATCCATAGGCACTGGCCTAAAGTTGCAAAGACCTTCAACATGAATGAAGGCTCAATATTCGCCTTCTGCTTCAGCAGTTTTCCAGATGAGATGCATCTGTCTATGTACCATCTACGATGCTAATTTTGAAAGGTGCTAGATGTTGCATGTGAAACTTGGTGATGGTGCAATTGTGTAATGGGGTAGCTGAGTGCTGAAGCTATATCATGTTGTACTCAGATGTATTTCAATTATGAAATCCTGCTTACTTAACATGGAAATGAAATATATTATGTGCCTAATATGAATGTCAATTAGATTAATAAATGGATTATTAATAATAGGGAAATTAGCATGCTAATTGGGTTTTCCTATTGCAAAGGTTATTGAGAAAACACCATGGGCGATGACCTCAGGCAACGCACACAGTTTCTAGAAATAAACCGTGTTGGGTCAATGAACAATCACAGACGACATTCTCTTGAAAAATGTTTGCGTTAGGCCACCTTGCGCAAACATTTTCCTTGGAGTGATGTGTGGGATGTATATATGAACATAAATGTTTAGAGGGGACTGACTGTGTGGGATGTATTTACGACCGGAAACGATTTCGCCTGTATAATTGTATTCTTTAGCACTACTATACGTATGACCATATTTGGTCGCTCGTCGGTCGCACACGACCTCATTTTGCCGAGCGTGTGTGCCAGGAGGGCATATCCCCGATAGTTTCTAGATCGTGTGGGAAGGACCCCCCCCCCTATCGCAGTCACTCACTAGGTGATGGTTCCAAACGCCATCGTGGAAAGGGGTTAAAAACTGTTTGTATAGCACTTCGTTATACCAGTGTACTGTAGCGACTCGACCCAATACGGTCAAGTCTCTGTGCTTTCTGTGCCATCCCTAGATCACTATGCTGGCACACACAGTAATTTGATGACATACCATAACATCACATGTAAAATAAATATCGTAGATCCAGAGTATACCTTATATATGCCATAGCGGAAACATATCAATAGGGGTGTGGAGTCCCATCAACGCCAACGGCAAGTTGAGTGTAGACAGCGACCCTAAATCGTAACTCTTTCTTGTCATAGAAATATCTGCAACATGAGAAATTGCAGCCGTGTAGGTCAGTACATTGCATATACCGGCAAGATCCCAATAGAAAGCTGATGAAAGTCTATACTATATGAAAATATGGTTGGTGGGGCTCTAAGTTGAATTTTTTGCAAAAAGCAAATTTCCCCCCTACAACAAAGGAGCCAAAAAAATATAACTACATAAGTTGGTTGTTAATGAGATGGTTCCGCCAACCAATTCTGATATCGCAAACTATTAATAAACCCATGATAACCCACAAATATAGGGGATCACAACAGTTTTTGAGGGTAGAGTATTCGACCCAAATTTACAGATTCGACACAAGGGGAGCCAAAGAATATTGGCAAGTATTAGCAACTGAGTTGTCAATTTTATCACACCTGGAGATTAATTATCTGCAGCAAAGTGATCAGTAGCACAGTAATATGATAGCTTTGATAGTAGTGGTAGCAGCAACAGTAATGGAACGAGTGATAATAATAGTTTTGTAGCAGTGATAATAGTAACAGCAGCAGTAGTAACTTAGCAAGATCAATATGTAGGATAATCGTAGGCATTGGATTGGCGATTTGTTGGATGATATTCATCATGTCATAGTTACAACCTAGGGCGATACGGCACTAACTCCAGTTCATAAATATAATGTAGGCATGTATTCCGTAAAAATTCATACATGTTTATGGAAAGAACTTGCATGACATCTTTTGTCCTACCCTCCCGTGGCAGCGGGGTCCTATTGGAAACTAAGGGATGTTAAGGCCTCCTTCTAATAGAGAACCAGAACAAATCATTAACACACAGTGAATACATGAACTCCTCAAACTACTGTCATCACCGGGAAGTGTCCCGAATATTGTCACTCCGAGGTTGCCGGATCATAACACGTAGTAGGTGACTATAACTTGCAAGATCGGATCTAGAACATAGATATAATGGTGATAACATAAACGGTTCAAATCTGAAATCATGGCACGCAGGCCCAAAGTGACAAGCATTAAGCATGGCAAGTCATAGCAACATCAATCTTAGAACATAATGGATACTAGGGATCAATCCCTAACAAAACTAACTCAATTACATGATGAATCTCATCCAACTCCTCACTGACCAGCGAGCCTACGAAGGAATTACTCACTCCCGGTGGGGAGCATCATGGAATTGGCGATGGAGAAGGGTTGGTGATGACGAAGATCGAAGATCCCCCTCTCTGGAGCCCCAAACGGACTCCAGATCTGGCCTCGCGATGAAGAACAGGAGGTGGCGGCGGCTCCACCTTGTGAAACACGATAATTCTTCCTCCCTTATTTTTTTCCTGGAAATATGTGATTTTATAGCATCGGTTTCAGGGTCTGCGGGGCCACCAGGTGGGGACAACCCACCTGGGCACGCTTGGAGGAGGGGCGCGCCCTGGTGGGTTGTGCCCACCCAGGTGCCCGCCTCCGGTGGTTCTTGCCTCCAAAAATTCTCTTTTATTGAATAAAAAATCCTTGCAAAGTTTCTTTCCAATCCGAGAACTTTTATTTATGAACGAAAACAACACCATGGTAGTTCTGCTGAAAACAGCGTCAGTCCGGGTTAGTTTCATTCAAATCATGAAAATTAGAGTCCAAAACAAGAGGAAAAGTGTTAGGAAAAGTAGATACGATGGAGACGTATCAACTCCCCCAAGCTTAAACCTTTGTTTGTCCTCAAGCAATTCAGTTGATAAACTGAAAGTGAAAAAGAAAAACTTTTATGAACTCTTTTGCTCTTGTTTACATAAATAAGCTTAAACAGCACCCAAGTTTTCATCCAAGATTATAACTAACCATGTCGACAATAACTCCTAAAAATTATATTAACTCATATCAATGACATAATCAGCTAGCAAGAAATAATAAGATATCTCAAACAACAACACGTTATCAAAACAACCATGATATAATATGACAATAGTGGTATCTCGCTAGCCCTTTCTGAGACCGCAAAACATAAATGCAGAGCACCCCCAAAGTTCAAGCAGCAACTAAACATTGTAATTGATGGTAGAAAAGATACAGTCATGATGCACCCAACATTAGCTACACACAATGCATGAGCATGACAACAATGCTCTCATATCTGGCGCTTATTAGAGAAGGTGATGACTGAACATAATAGTAAATAGACAATCCCTGCAGAGGGAAGCAGTGATTTGCAGAGGTGCTAGAGCTCAGGTTTTTAAAACAGAGGTAAATGAAATTTTGAGAAATGCACCCTTCTTGTTTACTTCGCGACCATTAGCTATCGGTATCTTCCATGCTAAACACATTAGTGGTGGTTCCCAAGCGATAAAAGTAAAGGTTTACTCCCCCTCCACCAACAATCACACTCCACGGCTTGTCCGAAACAACGGGTGCCGTCCATACCAACAACAGTCTTGGGGGAGTTTTGTTCAATTATTTGCAATTTGAGTTCGGGACTGGGAATCCCTATTACTGCCCTCTCATGCAAGGACGAGTGAATAAACACTCATCATGAGAATAATCCGCTTAGCACGGAAGATACTGACTACCTCATGTCGCTCTGTGAACAATCCAGGCACACAAAAAGGATATTTATTTGAAGTTTTTAGAGGTGGCACATGCAAATTTACTTAGGGCGGCAGGGTAATACCGCATATAGATAGATATGGTGGACTCATCTGGAATGACTTGGGTTTAAGGTTTTTGATTCACAAGCAGAATTCCCACTTAGTACAGGCAAAGGCTAGCATAGGTTGAGAAGCGGCCAGCTAGAGAGCGAAGACGGTCATGAACATGCATTATGCATAAGTAACATTGGATACTAGCATGAGTAGGATATGAACACCATGAACATAAATATCATAGAGGCTATGTTGGTTTTGATTCAACTACATGCATGAACATGTGCCAAGTCAAGCCACTCGAACATTCAGAGGAGGATACCATATCATCATACTACATCACAATCATTTTAACACAATGTTGACATGCAAGATAAATCATTATCCACTCCTAGCTACTTATGCATGGCATGAGAAACTATAATCTCTAATTGTAATTGCAAACATGTTTGATCATAATAGGTTGAATCATGGATACTAGGTTAAACATATTTACAAAAACAGAACAAGTCAAGTTCATACCCATTTCTCTCTGCCACAGCCAGTTCATCAAATATCGTCATTATTGCCTTTCACTTGCACGACCGAATGATATGAAAATAATAATAGTGCAAGAGTGTCGTAGACTACGCTATAATCTGCAAACATTTTATTCAAAAGGAGAAGACAAGGTAATATGGGCTCTGTGTTAGATCAACAATAATGCATATGAGAGAAAGTCAACATTTTCATCGTGGTCTACTCCTCGGTATGACTCAATAGAAAGAAAAGGAATTTAGAGAAACACACTAAAAATGTTTTTGGAGTTTTTGGTTTTTCTTGAACGAGCAAATAAAAGGGAAAAACAAAAACGAGAAAGATTATTTACACAGGAGAGCTCCCAACAAGTAAAAGAAGAATAAGGAAATCTTTTTGAGTTTCTTTTTAGTGCTACAACAATTTAGACTAGGAAGAAAAACCGAAAAGAAGAAGGAAATATATTTTTGGATTTTCTTGAAGTTTTTCAAACACACAAGAAGAAAGCGAGAAAATAAATTTAGCATGGATAATACAATGAAAAAGTGTGGAGACCGACAACTGGAATGAAATGTGTAAACATGAATGTAATGTCGGTGGAAATACGTACTCCCCAAGCTTAGGCTTTTGGCCTAACTTGGTAGTCAGTTAGTAGCCTGCTTAATTGTCGGAGTGATAGCTCACGAAGGCTCCCGGTGCGGATGCCTTAACCTGCCGTGCAGCCACAACCACCATGTTATGGGCTCGGGCCTCGCTCTCAAGAACAAAATATCTTCACCTATTGTGGACATCAAAGAGAGCAGGTGCAGGCAAATATGTGTCCACAACGGAACTTGGAAGCGCAACTAAACCCTGGGTGGTTTTGGTTATTCTTAACAACATATAGCTCATTGAACTAATATCCTTTCAAGATAATTATTTTAGAAAATTCAATGATTCGCATGGCATGGACTAGAGATGTGGACCCCTCAAAATGCTAAAGACAAATATTGGCAAAATCTCAAGACTCTTCAGTTCTATTTTAGTGACCCAAGATCACATTGAGTCCATAGGAAAGCCAATACTATTTGAAAGTGCAACTATCCCTGGGTGGTTTTGGTAATTCCTAACAACATATAGCTCATTGAGCTAATGCTATTCCAAGATGAATATTTCAGGAAAGCTCAATGGTTGGCATGGCATGGATTAGAAAGTGGACCCTTCAAAATGCTAAGGATAAAAGATTGGTTCAAGCTCAAAGCACAAGACTCTACATTTTCTATTTTAGTGATCCAAGATCACATTGAGTCTATAGGAAAAGCCAATACTATTAAGAAGGGATGAGGTGTTGCTTAATGAGGTGCTTGCTCAAAATGCTTAGTGATATGCTCCAAAACCCTCCACTACTTTCTCATATACACATATGTCCCAAACCACAAGTCCAACTCGGCCCCACCGATTCTTTCTATCCGGCGCCACCGAGTTAAGTTGACATAGCCACTGCCAGAAACCCTAGTCTTTTCGGTCTCTATGATAGGGATCTCGGTCTCAACGAGATGGGATTGTAAACTCTCTGTTTCCCTTCGTAACATTTCGGTCAAACCGAGATGAGCGATCGGTCCCACCGAGATTGCAATGCAAACACTATGTTTCCTTTTCATGACGTTTCGATCCAACCGAGATGAGCGAATCGGTCCCACCGAGTTTGCCTGACCAACTCTCTGTTTGACTATTACCAAAATCGGTCCCCCAGTTTGTGTAATCGGTCTCAACGAGATTACGTTATGCCCTAACCCTAATGAAATTGGTCCCACCTAGTTGACATGTCGGTCCCATCGAAACACCTAACGGTCACATTATGAACCAAATCGGTCTGACCGAGTTCTCTGAATCGGTCCCACCGATTTTGATGATTTGTGTGTAATGGTTAGATTTTGTGTGGAGGCTATAAATACCCCTCCACCCACTCTTCATTCGTGGAGAGAGCCATCAGAACATGCCTACACTTCTAATACATATTTTCTGAGAGAGAACCACCTACACTTGTGTTGAGGTCAAGATATTCCATTCCAACCACATAAATCTTGATCTCTAGCCTTCCCCGAGTTGCTTTCCACTCAAATCTTCGTTCTACCAAATCCTATCCTATGAGAGAGAGTTGAGTGTTAGAGAGACTATCATTTGAAGCACAAGAGCAAGGATTTCATCATCAACACACCATTTGTTACTTCTTGGAGAGTGGTGTCTCCTAGATTGGCGATGTGTCACTTGGGAGCCTCCAACAAGGTTGTGGAGTTGAACCAAGGAGTTTTTAAGGGCAAGGAGATCACCTACTTTGTGAAGATCTACCCTAGTGAGGCAAGTCCTTCGTGGGCGACGGCCATGGTGGGATAGACAAGGTTACTTCTTCGTGGACCCTTCATGGGTGGAGCCCTCCGTGGAATCGGGCAACCCTTACCCTTCGTGGGTTGAAGTCTCCATCAACGTGGATGTACAATAGCACCACCTATCGGAACCACGGATAAAAATCTCCGTGTCAACTTTGCGTTTGCTCCCTCAACCTCATCCCTTTACCTTCATATGCAATTGTTTTACATTCCGCTGTTATACTCTTAGAATTGCATGTGTAGGTTGATTGCTTGACTTGTGCTATGTTGGTAAAATCTGCCAAGAACTAAAATTGGGAAAAGGCTAGATTTTTATTTGGTCAAGTAGTCTAATCACCCCCTCTAGACATACTTTCGATCCTACAAGTGGTATCAGAGCTTTGGTCTCCATTTGCTTTGATTTCCATAGCTTTTAGTGGTCACAGCCTTGGTTTCACAACCTAGGAGAGTATGGCGTCTAGCGAGCGAAATTACCACCGTAGAGGTCCTTACTTTTATGGTACAAATTTTGCTAGTTGGAAGCATAAGATGAAAATGCATATTCTTGGACATAACCCCGCTGTTTGGGCAATTGTGTGTAATGGCTTGCAAGGTGAATTCTTTGATGGGAGAGAACCAAACCGTGAAGCTACCGCGGAAGAGTTGAAGATGCTACAATACAATGCTCAAGCTTGTTATATTCTCTTCAATGGATTGTGCCCCGAAGAATTCAACAAAATCAATCATCTTGAGAATGCGAAGGAAATTTGGGATACTTTGATTGATATGCACGAAGGTACCGACTCCGTCAAGGAATCCAAATTGGATGTGCTTCAAAGTCAACTTGACAAGTTCCAAATGAAGGATGGTGAAGGTGTCGCCGAAATGTACTCTAGGCTTTCTCTCATCACAAATGAGATTGCCGGCTTAGGAAGTGAAGAGATGACCGACAAATTCATCATCAAGAAGATCCTAAGAGCCTTGGATGGAAAATATGATACCGTGTGCACATTGATCCAAATGATGCCCAATTACAAAGATCTCAAGCCAACGGAAATCATTGGAAGAATTGTTGCTTATGAGATGTCTCTCAAGGATAAGGAAGAGCTTCACAACAAGTCTAGTGGTGCTTACAAAGCCTCGTGTGATGCTCCCACATCATCAAGTGAGAAACAAACCTTCAATGAAGAATTGAGCCTAATGGTAAAGAACTTAACCAAGTTCTACAAGAGTAGAAGCAAAGAAAGAAGTTCCAAGTCAAGGTCCTACAATGACAAAAGATCTTCTAGTCGTGACCGTAATTGCTACAATTGTGGAAGACCCGGACACTACTCCAATGAGTGTACGGCCCCCTACAAAAGAAGAGAAGATTCTCCCAAAAGAAGAAGTAGAAGAGAAGAATCACCGCCAAGAGAAAGGAGGAGTAGAGATGATTGTTAGGAATGAAGACCCTCTCGGAGAAGCAAGGACTCGGAAAGGAAGGATAAGTCGTCAAGGAGCTGCACAAAAAGAAGACATCAAGCTCATGTTGGTGAATGGGTATCCGGCTCTGACTCCGACAATCACTCCGAAAGAAGTTATCACTCCAACTCTGAATATACTCAAGATGAAGGTGTTGCCGGTCTAGCACTTGTGTCAACCAACTCCTACGACATATTTGACTCACCAAATGAAGGAATTGGAAGATGCTTCATGGCCAAAGGTCCAAATTAAGGTAACACATCCCGAGTATGTTGATTTCAATAGTGATGAAGATGATTTGCTAGGTGATGATGATTTACTTGTTGACAACTCTAGTGATGAAAACTATGATGAAACGTCAATTAATCATGCTAATCAAGATAAAACGAATGATGATGATAAGAAGGAGATTGAGCGTCTAACTAAAGAACTAAACACTCTTAAGTTAGCTCATGAAACTACCTTGGAAAATCATCGAGAACTTTTAAAGACTCATGATAAGCTACGCTTTGAAAAGCTCAACCTTGAGAAAGAGCATGAGTTTTTAAAGGCAATCAATGTTGATCTTCGCAAGAAAAGTTCTTCTTACATTGCCAAGCGTTTACTCTTGCCTACTTACATGCCACAAGTTAAATCTAGCAACAAGAACAAGAAAGATTCTTCATCTAGTAGTAACAACAATCATGCTAAATCCAATGTTGTTGCTTCTAGTAGTTCTCTTGATTCCACTAATGATTCTCTTAGCCAAGTTACACTTGAGCAAGAAAATAGCTTATTGAAGGGAATTATAGAGAAAGGTGTTTACAAGAGCCTTGCTTAAGTAAGCAATTTGAGGAAATTATGCATAAGCAAGGAAGACAGGAAGAATCAAGGTGTTGGTTTTGAACGAAAGTTCAATGCCAATGGAGTTGAGTGGGAAGAAGATCAATACCCCAAGACGAAGTTTGTTCCTCAACAAGAGAAGTATGATCCTACTTCTTTCAAAGGGACACAAGCTCAAGATGACCTTCCACCACAAGACCACAAGCAAAAAGGCAAGGACAAGCTTCAAGAGGAAATTGATGCATTTGAAGAAGCACCTAAGGCCTTGGTCAAGTGGGTTCCTAAGACAACATCAAGTTCTTCTTCATCAAGTACAACTACAACTCCAAGGGTTCCCATCAAGATGGTGTGGATCCAGAAGAAGAAGAACTAGAGAGTTCTTGAGGGTGACTCCGCCAATATACTTCACTCTTATCATTTTTGTGAGGACAAGTGCAAACAAATTCCATATCTTGCACTAGTTCAAGGAGTCACAAACCCTCTTATTGGTAAGACAAGTGAAAAGGTAACCTAATGCTTTCATGGACGTCAACTTGTGTATGCATCACTCTATGTCTATGGATATCCTTGTTTGTTCCTTGTGGGACTAACCCGTGTAGGTATTGAAAGTGCAACTCACTCCAAAGGATTGCTCCAAATGATCTACATCAACATTGAGCATCTACATCTTCAACACCTACATGAAGTCATCATCGACAAAACCCAAGGTTAGTTCATCCCTCTTAGGGGGGATATCACATCTAGGGGGAGCTTTACTCTAATCAATTGAGCTAAAGCCACTATAATGGTGTGAACACATCAATGCTTTATGTAAAAGTGGTAACCCCACTTGTGCTTAAACGATGAGTCTGACCTATAGTTGTTAATAAGTTGATCTAGGGTTTAAGGACAAGTGGGGTTACCACTTTGTGCATCTCGGTCTGACCGATTCATCCTTTTCGTTCCTACCGTGTTACTAAGTTGATCTAGGGTTTTCCAATCTTGGTGCAACCGATTAGAGCCTTTCGGTCACACCGAGTTGCAGTAACTGCTTGCAGTTTTGCATCTCGGTGCCACCGAGTCGTTCCACTCGGTCACACCGACAGGGTCAGGTTATATATATCGACGGGCCAAATTTTCGAAAAATTTCCGAACCTTCTCGCCCGCGCATAACCTACTCTGCCTCTTCGGGTATCCGGATCATCCTCTCGTTGTTAGCGACCTCCTGCCGCTGGTCTCCGCCGCTGTCAACGGAAATCTTCACCGCCGTTGCCGCCGTAGCAAGTTCGTCGCCGAACTAGGGTACGAACTTGATCTTTGTGCTAATCCTTAACTCCGATTCTTAGCACATTGCTTTGCCATGATTCTTGCCCGCCGAATTCATCTCGGACCGACCGAGTTGTAGAAATTGGTCTCACCAATTTTGGCTTAGGCCAGAGCACACGTGTTTTCGGTCTGACCAAAAATTGCAAATCGGTGTGACCAAGTTCGATTCTTTGTGAAACCCTAGCAGTCTCGGTACCACCAAACTATGACTCGGTCTGACCGAGTTCACTAGTTTAGGTTCGAAAAGCTGCTTCGGTATCACCGAGTTTACAAATCGGTAGATCCGAAATGCTTTCTGTGAAGAACTAAAACTAAGTTTTTAAGTCATCCTGTTTGCAAAACTTCTGTACTTTGTGATTCTCATCTACTCTACCTCATCTATAACCTATTCACAGGGACTGCTGTCAGTTTGCAGAGATGTCTGACCAGAGTGATAGTCAGAACAGGTCTGAGCAAAAGGTGCAGATGAGTGAGGGTTCAGATTCCTCTAGCAGCTATGATGAAGGCAGCAGGAGCACACCAAGCAATCTGCCAAAGGCTGCTACCAGGACAAGGAAGAAGAGAACTTCTGACTCTGAGGATGAAGATTATGTGGCTGTTGATGAAGCCACATCAAAGAAGAAGGTGCTTAAGAAAGAGTATGGCACAGCTGCTGCAACAAAGCATGGTCTAAAAACAAAGATGCCAGCAAGAAGACAACCAACTTCAAAGCCAAGGAAAGTTGCCACATGGGAAACCATGAAGTTTACCATTGAATCAGATGATGGAGAAGCAGCAGGTGATGGTAAGAAGAAGAGGGCCAGAACCACTACTGCCAAAGTTCTTGCCAAGCCCTCAATGAGGAGAGATTCAGAAGAAGAGGAAGAAGAAGAGGATGCTGCACTAGCACCTAAAGCACAAAAGCTTATCGGAGATGCAATCAAAGCAGGGGCTGCTCCATCAAATCCCAAAGCTGCTCCCAAGGCTGCTGCTCCA
Organism: Aegilops bicornis; assembly: GCA_021605145.1. Classification (NCBI taxonomy): domain Eukaryota; kingdom Viridiplantae; phylum Streptophyta; class Magnoliopsida; order Poales; family Poaceae; genus Aegilops; species Aegilops bicornis. The sequence continues at coordinate 185,346,787 of CM038672.1, forward strand.
GCTCCAAAGCCAACACCCAAGAGGAGCACTAGGAACATACCTGCGGAAGTGAAGAACAAGGCCCCAGTGCCTCAAGCTGCTGAAGAAGAAGATGACGATTCTATTGTTTTGCGGAAGCTGAAGCCAAAGATCCCTGACCACACTGATGCACACCCAGTTGTAGAGAACATGAAGATCAGGAAGGATTAAGGATTGAGACTGTCAGTGTCAAAACCGGCGGATCTCGGGTAGGAGGTCCCGACTGTGCGTCTAGGCGGATGGTAACAGGAGACAAGGGACACGATGTTTTTACCCAGGTTCGGGCCCTCTCGATGGAGGTAAAACCCTACTCCTGCTTGATTAATATTGATGATATGGGTAGTACAAGAGTGGATCTACCACGAGATCAAAGAGGCTAAACCCTAGAAGCTAGCCTATGGTATGATTGTTGTTCATCCTACGGACTAAAAACCCTCTGGTTTATATAGACACCGGATAGGGTTATGGTTACACAGAGTCGGTTACAATGGTAGGAGATCTACATATCCGTATCGCCAAGCTTGCCTTCCACGCCAAGGAAAGTCCCATCCGGACACGGGACGAAGTCTTCAATCTTGTATCTTCATAGTCCAGGAGTCCGGCCAACGGTGATAGTTCGGCTATCCGGACACCCCCTAATCCAGGACTCCCTCAGTAGCCCCTGAACCAGGCTTCAATGACGACGAATCCGGCGCGCGTATTGTCTTCGGCATTGCAAGGCGGGTTCCTCCTCCGAATACTTCATAGAAGATTTTGAACACAAGGATTGTGTCCGGCTCTGCAAAACAAGTTCCACATACCACTGTAGAGAGAATAACATTTGCACAGATCTGGCCGACGTATTCCACGGCGTGACATCACACCACGGCCGTGCCTTTTTACGAATCGTTTTCTTGTTCCACCTCGGTAGCGTTTAGCGAGGCGGTTTCCTGGCACGCCTTATCAAAGCGGAGATCGTGCCCCTTATTCCGGGATTCCCATCAATACGGACGTGGGTAACCCAACCGCCATTGATTACGGCGCTTGGGAGATAAGCGATTTTTACCAGGTGGCGGGGGACGATAGCTTCATTCGCCCATATAAGGGATAAGGATCCACCTTTTAACCTCGCCTTCTTCCTCCTTTGCTCATCCATTTCACAAGACTCGAGCTCCAGCGCCCAAGTCCGCACATCCCTCCTCAACCTTCTCCAGCCATGTCCGGAGCGGGAGGCAAGTGGATGGTCTCCTCCGTCACGGAGGGACAAGTCAAAAAGTTGCGGAAGGCCGAATACTTATCCAGCGACATCGCGCACCGGCTCCCCGACGAGGGGCAGCTTATTCCCACCCCCAGGCCCCATGAGAGGGTGGTGTTCCTCACCCACTTCCTCCGCAGACTAGGTTTTCCACTTCACCCATTTTTCCGGGGGCTCATGTTCTACTACGGACTGGATTTCCACGATCTGGCCCCGAACTTCATCCTCAACATCTCGGCATTTATTGTCGTGTGCGAGGCCTTTCTCTGCATCCAGCCCCACTTCGGCTTATGGCTGAAGACCTTCAATGTCAAGCTGAAGGTAGTCGGCGGCCGCCAAGCGGAGTGCGGAGGTGCCATGGTTGGCAAGATGGCCAAAGTCCTATGGCTCGAGGGCTCCTTTGTGGAGACCATAAAGGGGTGGCAACCGGGTTGTTCTACATCACCGAGCCGCGCGACTCTCAATGGGCGGCGGCCCCCGAATTCCGATCCGGCTTCCCCACACGGCTCACATCATGGAAAGAGACGGGCCTGAAGTGGGGTGATTCGGAAGAGCTGTCCGGACTCCAAACCTGCGTCCGAACCCTAGTGGACAAGAGTATCAGGCTTGTCAATGTAGTCCAGGTTATGCTCATCCGCCGGATCCTCCCATGCCAACAACGGGCCTTCAAATTGTGGGAGTTCGATCCGGCACATCACCAAACTCTGAAAAGGCTCTTCGACACTACGTACGAAGATGCCTGGAAGGTGTTGTTCAAGGGCGTCGAGGCTCCCACATCTGCTACCGAAGATCGTGGATTCAGCTCGCAGCGCCAAGCTACCGAGGTAAGATATTTTTCTCTTTACGGGACCCTTGTTTTTCATAGTTTGACTCTATGTGGGATCTAAACTCCCTTACCTTTGACAGGACTAGCGTAACACGTCCGGGCAGGTTAACTATACGGCTCCCTTGCCAGAAGACCCAGCGGACGCTCGCTTGACGGGGCTGCTGGCTCCGGCACCTCACGTGGTGCCGGAGAAGAAGGCCAAGAAGAAGGCCACGGGAACTCGAAGGAGCTCCGGGCGCCAGGTGCTGTCGGACTCATCGTCCGACGACTTTGAGGCGGAATCATTCCCTGAGGACGAGGAGGAGGAAAAAGAAGCCTCTCCCCCAGCGGGGGGAGAGAAGAAAAGGAAGGCCGCCTGACCGGGAGGCCGGAGGGTCCAAGAAAGGAAGGACCCTTCCTCCGCACTTCTCCACCAACGCCGACAACGACGAGGAGGAGTGGCCACCAAGGGCCAAGCCTGGCGAGTTCGTAAGTGTCCGGACACCGTAATAGCTCATGACTTTTATTTGTCGCATAGTGTCTTCTAACGCCGAATATAACCATGTAGCCCGCCCAAGGGCAGGCTCGCCGCTTCGCAGCGGCTCCCTCGGATTCGGCCGGATGTGAACAGCACTTCACTTCTGACCGCCTCCTCTCCTCGTGACGCAGACGACACCGCGGTGGAGTCCCAAAAGGGGCCCAGCCTGGAGGAGGTGGTCCTGGAGGCGCCGCAAGGCGACCTCCCGGACTCCGGGCACAAAGGGGGCGAGACCCCAGAGGGCTCTAAGTCCGGCCCTGTGCCGGACTTTGTACCGGAACCTTCAGTTGTTCCGAAGTCCGGCAGGCGGCCCCTTCGTAAGAAGGGCAAGACTGCGACGCCGGTGACCTCCGTCCATCCAGAGGCACCGGATAGCTTGCTGGAGGCGCTTAACGGCGCCTCCATCAACAAGGAGCACCGCCTTTATTATGAGTGTGGTGATCCAGAAAGTTCGATCCGCCAAGAGCGGGCTGATCAAGCATGTACCAGCCTTCTAACAGGCTCGAGGTAAGTTTAGAATATGTAAAAATATTACCGCATAGACGGTAGCCCTCGATGCTTAGTTCGGTGTTCGGAAAGAAAAGCCGGACTGAGGATCTAAAAAGATATACGCAGGAGTCTAACATAAGTATGTCAATATGGGAATGCAGTGTCTTGACCTCTGCCGCCAGACCGATGCGGAGGTCAATGCATTGAAGTAGAGCCTCGAGCGGTCCGAGAACGAGCTCGGCCTTGCCAAGAAGCAGCTCGAGGAAAAGGAAGGTAAGTAATACCTTATTAAAGTAATTCCTTATAGAAAGGATTTGGTTGCAAAAATGACAGGACTAACGTGGGTATTGTAGGGGCCACGAACGAGGTAGCGACCCTGAAGGAAGCGGTGTCCACGGCCGAAAGCAAAGCGGCATGAGCGCACCGAGCGAGAGAAGTAGGAGGCGCGGGTGGCGGAGGTGCGGCAAGAGCTCTGTGCTCTCATGGAAAACACGAGAGTTTGGAGCTTGACTCGAAGACTAGAGATTCCGAGATCGCCTCGGCTCTTGAGTGTGCCAAAGCCGATAAGGCCTAATCCAAAAAAGCCCTCCAGAAAATTGAATCATTAAAGAAGATAGCGGCGGTAAGGCATTCTTTATGCAAAGCAAGCATGTGAAAGTGAATTATCTATTACTTACCCGAATCCGGAGCTCTCTAGGAGCATTCGCAGATCAGCCCCGTAGTCTGTCTGATGCTGCTGTGTTCTACCACGCCAAGGAGGGGAGCTCGACGGAAAGGTGTTACGGTCTCAAGATGCCGAGGCGGACATCCGTGCCTCGAGCGACCAGCTGAAGCAGCTGGTCGAGCTCCACAAGGTCGCCGAACAGGCCATGAAGGGCCTCATAATTCGGTGGCCATTGGAAGCCATGCACGGAGCTACTTCGGGCTAGTGCGGGCGGTGGACGCCTTTGTCCATGGATTTAAGTCATCAAGCGCTCCGTCTGCATTGAAGGTGCCCGTCGGGCCTTGCCCGTGCTAAAGTGCACCGGGCAAGCTGGATGCCGAGAAGCTTGTGACGGACGGGCCACCGAAGGGCAAGGAGCATCGCAAGCCCGAAATGTACTATGAGGGCGTCTGAAGGGTGCCCGCTTTATAGCGGGTGAATGCTCCAAAGATGTAATTTTTAATAGACTCGCATTTGTTATCCTCAGACGCTGAAAACTTGTTCATATGCGCTAAGCAACGCTTGTGAATTTAAAATATTACCTTCGAGCGGCCGTTTATCAAATTTGGGAGATGGCTAGTCGTTGGCTTCAGCCCCCATGCCACGCAGTCTTTGGGGTGTTCGGGATAAACTTGAGCGCTCTTGTTCCCATCCTTGGGTCCTTCGAGGGAGGCGCTCAATGCAACGAACAAGGCAACCGGACTATAGTGCTTGAACACTCTCACTTAGCCATAGAATTCTATAATTTTAAATTTCTGTGAAGCCCCTAGTATTCGGAAGACCGAGTTCGGGGCGCTATCCACGCCTTGGCTGGACAATGCTGATGCCTCGCTCTAAGCGGCATAAGTCTTTAGGGACCCGAAAAAACCTCTCGAACAGCGACCGGCTCTCGCCCCATCATGACGGTCAGTTTTGGCTTTCTTCACTGAGGAGCTCAACCCAGCTCAACCGGGGCACAATCGCAGTGGTTCTCCCAGCACTACCTTAGCCGATATAACGGAACGTAAGGTACCAAAACATGGGAGCCGGGCAAACCCAACTATAGACCCAAGACATGATTCGGAGCCGATGCATATAATGCTATAAGTTCGGGGTGCCGCACTTGTGAAAGTGTTCGGACTTATCACACCAGATTTTTGGGGTACTTAAGCCCCTGGTGTATTGGCCGTACCAAAGTGTAAGGGTGCAACGTGTCATGAATGAACATATATATAGATAAAAAAGGAGTGCAATAATAGGCAAAAGCTATGTATTGTTTATTCAAAAAGGGACTGCAATGAAAGCAGGACGATACAAATAGTGCGATAAGCAAGGGATGGGACTATTTAACATGTCCCCCTCCAGGGGTAAGCTGTGGGATGGTATGTAAAACAGCTATAATGCTCGTAGTAGAGACCACCTGGACATTCGATGTAGCTTTCTGTTTCCCTGGCTGTTGGATCATGAATTCGGCAATTCTAGTGCCGGACAGGGCTTTTGGAAAACGGAGTCCTGAAAGTAAGAGAAAATAAGAAAGAAAAAGAATGACACAATCGGGAGCCCCTGCTGCGGTTGAGCCGCATTCTGGGCATGCCGTGGTCGTGCCCCTCCCCTTATGCCCATGGTATCTCCAGAGCGTAGTTATGTACGCGTAGTACTGGCTTCGCAATTTCGCGAGGGCTGGGGTTGGGGCCGGACTGCTATGCGTGCTCGGATCGTGCCAGGCGGTCTTGTTGTAGGTTACTCTGGGCGCTCTTGACGGTGTCCGGACGTTTAATAGCCGGACTCGAGAATTGTTGTGAGAGGCTGCTCTGCACCTCCGCCGTGAGGGTCGCCGTATGCTCCTCCGTTCGGAGAGAGCGTTCGGTGTTTCCATTGACCGTGATTACTCCTCGAGGGCCTGGCATCTTGAGCTTGAGGTATGCGTAGTGCGGCACCGCATTGAACTTTGCAAATGTGGTTCGTCCAAGCAGTGCGTGATAGCCGCTGCGGAACGGGACTATGTCGAAGATTAACTCTTCGCTTCGGAAGTTATCCGGGGATCCGAAAAGACCATTTCGAGTGTAACTGAGCCTGTACAATTGGCCTCTACACCTGGTATGACGCCTTTAAAGGTCGTCTTTGTGGGTTTAATCCTTGAGAGGTCTATGCCCATTTTGCACATTGTATCCTGATAGAGCAGGTTCAGGCTGCTACCGCCGTCCATCAGGACTCTAGTGAGGTGGAATCCGTCGATGATTAGGTCAAGAACCAATGCGGCGAATCCGCCGTGGCGGATGCTAGTGGGGTGGTCCCTTCGATCAAAGGTGATCGGGCAGGAGGACCATGGGTTGAACTTTGGGGCGACTGGCTCCATCGCATATACGTCCCTTAGTGCATGCTTCCGCTCCCTTTTGGGTATGTGGGATGCGTATATCATGTTCACCGTCCGCACTTGTGGGGGGAAGCCCTTCATCCTCTATTGTTCGGGCGGGGGCTCCTCCTCGTCATCGCTATGCAGCCCCTTGTCATTGAGTTCGCATTTAACTTGCCTGCCTGTTTGAAGACCCAACAATCCCTGTTGGTGTGGTTGGCTAGTTTTTCGGGGGTGCCATGTATTTGGCACGAGCGATCGAGTATTCGGTCCAGATTGGACGGGCCCTGAGTATTTCTTTCAAACGGCTTTTTCCGCTGACCAGTTTTAGAGCCTCTGAATCCGGCATTGACTGCCGTATCTTCAGCATTATCACCGTTAATGCGGCGCTTGTGCTTGTTGCGATGCGACCTGCCATTACTGTCCTTGGTATCCGAACTACGAGGGTTTTTGGTCAAGTTGTTGCTACGAGCTAGCCAGTTGTCCTCTCCCGCGCAAAAGCGGGTCATGAGCGTTGTGAGGGCTGCCATGGATTTTGGCTTTTCCTGTCCTAGGTGTCGGGCAAGGCACTCGTCGCGGATGTTATGTTTGAAGGCTGCAAGGGCCTCTGCATCCGGACAGTCAACAATTTGATTTTTCTTGGTTAGGAACCGTGTCCAGAATTGTCTGGCTGATTCTTCTGGCTGCTGAATTATGTGGCTGAGGTCATCGGCGTCTGGTGGTCGCACATATGTGCCCCGAAGTTATCAAGGAATGCGGCTTCCGTGTCCTCCCAACAACCAATTGATTCTCTGGCAAGTTGTTAAGCCAATGCCGAGCTGGTCCTTTAAGCTTGAGTGGGAGGTATTTGATGGCGTGTAGATCATCACCAAGGGCCATGTGGATATGGAGGAGGTAGTCCTCGATCCAAACCGCAGGATCTGTTGTGCCATCGTATGATTCGATGTTTACGGGTTTGAAACCCTCGGGATTTGATGATCCATCACTTCGTCTATGAAGCATAGTGGGTGTGTGGCGCCTCTGTATTGGGCTATATCACGACGCAGCTCAAATGAGCTTTGTCTACTGTGTTCGGCCCGGCCGGTATTGCTGTATCCGGCGTGACGGTTATCGTCGCGTGTCATGGGGCACGCACGCGATCCATAGATCGATCTTGTTTGCCTTGCCTTGTCCTCCAATATGTCTCGCAGGTCTGGCGCGTTTCCCCGTGCCTTGGTACTTTTCGAGCGACGCTGGGGTGCGGCTTGAATGGAGGGTCTAGAGGCCTCTCTGTTGCTACCACGGGGTGGCCGGTCGGCCGCATCATGCGCTGGTGATGTAGGTTTGGGTGCTACTTCCTCTAATTGGGGTAGCAGCCTGCGTTTTGGGTATCTCTTGGAGGGGCGTTCGAGTTCGTACTCTTCGGCTGCAAGGACTTCAGTCCATCTGTCGCCTAGCAAGTCTTGGTCAGCTCTAAGGCTGCTGCTTTTCTTGAGGCTGCTTGCCGTGGCCATAAGCCTGCGTTTGAAACGCTCTGTTGGCGGGATCCTCGTGCACGACAAATTAAATGTCGTCGAGGCTTGCCTCATCTTCGGAGGAAGGCATATAATTATCGTCCTCCACCTCCCCGTCTCGCCGCTCTATCATGAGGGCTGGCTTCTCCCTCCTCTGTCTGAATCCTGCTGGAGGGGTTGTCTTCGACCTTGTCCGGGGTGTTATTATCTCCGTGCGGAATTACCATTTTGTTGTGGCGGTATTTAGAGGCGCCACGACGCCAGCGCTTGGGCTGTTTCTCGGAGGGTCATCCTCCGCTGTTCCATCGCCGTTCCCATCTTTTGGGATGTCCACCATGTATATGTCGATGACGAGGTGGCCTTCCAAAGACTCTCAGAGGCGCTGGTTCTTGGTCGCTCTCCAAGATCGCCGTCGTCCATACCGTCGATGTCTTCGGAGTCGAAGTCGAGCATGTTGGTTAAATCATCGACAGTGACTACAAAGTGGGTGGTGGGTGGGCGTTGAATTTCTTCGTCGTCCGCATCCCAACTTTCCTAACCGTAGTCCGTCCAGGGCTCTCCTGATAAAGAGAGAGACTTTAGTGAATTCAGGATGTCGCCAAAGGGCGAGTGATGAAAGATGTCCGCGGCAGTTAACTCCATGACCGGCGCACAATCGGATTCGATTGGCCGGGGCGCGGGAGGTTCGGAGTCCGGAGAGGAGTCCGGCACCTTGGAGTCACGGGATTCGCAAAGGATAGGGATGGTGTTTGGCTCAATCGCCGTAGAGATCGTAGCCCCCGAGGCGATGTCCAGCCACTCGTCCTCGATCGGCGGAGTCGGCTCCGAGCTAAGGGTCGGAGCGACGCCGGTGACCTCGTGGCACCGCTCGCGGCAGAGCTAGATCGTGCCCATCGAGACAAAGGCGGCATGCTTGGTTGTGGCTCGAATCCGTCGAAGATCAAGTCTCCGCGGATGTCGGTCGTGTAGTTCAAACTCCCAAATCTGACTCGATGGCTGTGGGCGAAGCTTTCGATCTGCTCCAGATGGCCAAGTGAATTGCCCGCAGTGCAAAGCCGCCGAATACGAAGATCTATGCGGGAGAAAAGTCTCACCGGACCACGCCATTGTTGATGATCGAAGGAGCCATCGGGCCTAAAGATGACGCATACAGAGGAACTCTCAATGAAAGCATCAATGTCGGTGTCAAACCGTGGATCTCGGGTAGGGGGTCCCGAACTGCGTCTAGGCGGATGGTAACAGGAGACAAGGGACACGATGTTTTTACCTGTGTTCGGGCCCTCTCGATGGAGGTAAAACCCTACTCCCCGCTTGATTAATATTGATGATATGGGTAGTACAAGAGTGGATCTACCACGAGATCAAAGAGGCTAAACCCTAGAAGCTAGCCTATGGTATGATTGTTGTTCGTCCTACGGACTAAAAACCCTCTGGTTTATATAGACACGGGATAGGGTTAGGGTTACACAGAGTCGGTTACAATGGTAGGAGATCTACATATCTCAGACGCCAAGCTTGCCTTCCACGCCAAGGAAAGTCCCATCTGGACACGGGACGAAGTCTTCAATCTTGTATCTTCATAGTCCAGGAGTCCGGCCAACGGTGATAGTTCGGCTATCCGGACACCCCCTAATCCAGGACTCCCTCAGAGACTATGGAGACAGTCTGATCCATATGTTATCAGGAGAAGGACTGTTGTGGACTACAGATTTCACACTAAGGAACAGCAGGACTTCTATGAGACTATTCTGCTTGACAAGAAGCCCATTGTGTGTGATATGAGATGGGTTGATTGGGAATTCATCAAGGAGGATGAGGATCACTTCCCTGGAGTGCTTGATAGCTTTAAGGCATGTGGAGTGGATACTTTTGTTGCCCAAAAGCTCACCAAGTGGAATGATGAGCTCATCATGCAATTTTACTCCACTTCCCACTTCTATCCAGATGGAAGGATTGTGTGGATGTCTGAAGGTACTAGGTACCAATCCACAGTTGATGAGTGGGCCAAGCCTATAAATGCTCATGAGTAACATGAGGATGACTTGGACATTTATGCAGAGAAGAAAAACACCACAACACTATGGCCAACATGTACAAGGAGATCCCAGATGCTTTGGATACACATAAGTTTGGATCTGTCCACTACCTGTTGTCTGGTCTGCCAACAATCAACTGGATCTTAAGGCACACAATGCTACCCAAGTCAGGTGATCACAAGATGATCAGAGGACATGCTATAAACTTGCTGCACATATTTGATGTTCCACAAAAGTTCAAGGTTATGAGCCTGATTGTTGAGACAATCAAGGGGACTTCTGCTGACCAAAAGAGAAGTTGTGGGTATGCCCCACACATTCAGGAGCTCATCAACTCAAAGATGGGCACAGGCACATATCTTTTGGACAAGGAGCACCTGCCCATCTATCCTGAATTTGAAGATAACACTGTTGTGATGAATGAGAATGAACCATCTTCAGCTCAAGCACATGAAAAGAGAGAGAAGGCTAAGGCAGACAAGGCTGCAAAGATGCCAACAGCAGAAGAGGCATCTCAGGTATTCTTGAAGAGCAAGCAAGACCAGCTTGGATATCCGATCTAGTCCACCCTGAGGATTGAGAAGGGCTTGGCCACCCTGACGAAGAACCAGGAGAGTCTGAAAGGATCATTGAGCAGAAATTCTATGACCTTGATGTCAAAGTGACAGAGATCCAAACTGCCGTTGAGTAACTTCAGGAGGAAGCAGAGGATAAGAAGGGCAAGTCTACCACAGATGCTTTTGCCAGAGTGCCCAGAGGACAGAGATCTACTGCAGTGCCAGTGACAGACACTAGAGCTACAACATCACCACCAGTAGCTACAGCTCCAGTTCCACCTCCAGCAGCTACTCCACCAGCTCCAGCTACTTCATCAGAAGCCTTTATTCTTGGAGTTCTCTCGATACCTCCTACCGAAGATCAAGCCTGAGAGTCGTTTAGCACTATGCATTTTTTAAATTTTTGGTAACTTGTTGCCAAAGGGGGAGAAAAATGTATAGATCATAGGCTTCGAGAGGGAGAGTGTTGGTTTTATCTCTCTTTGCACTTATTTGGTTTGGTTTGAAACTTTATTGTGTGCTTGTGTGAGCTACTTGTGAGATACTTGTTTGATCATGTGTTTGATCATATGCTACCCTTAATGCTTGTTGGATGATATTATTTCTTATATCCTAGATGATCATTCACTTGTTTTGGTGATGAGTGCATGCTTTAACTTCTATCATTTTGAGCGCTCCACCAAGATGTATGTGACTTGGAAAAGTAACCCATGATCCTAATCAATTGTGCATTTGCATTAAAAAGCAAATCTTAAATAATGCACAAATTTAGGGGGAGCACTTGCTTATCACATACTTCTCAAAGCGACGATGTTTTTCAATACTATTTATCATTTGTCGAAGCTTTGATCTATATGTTGTCATCAATTACCAAAAAGGGGGAGATTGAAAGTGTAACTATCCCTGGGTGGTTTTGGTAATTCCTAACAACATATAGCTCATTGAGCTAATGCTATTCCAAGATGAATATTTTAGGAAAGCCCAATGGTTGGCATGGCATGGATTAGAAAGCGGACCCTTCGAAATGCTAAGGATAAAAGATTGGCTCAAGCTCAAAGCACAAGACTCTACATTTTCTATTTTAGTGATCCAAGATCACATTGAGTCTATAGGAAAAGCCAATACTATTAAGAAGGGATGAGGTGTTGCTTAATGAGGTGCTTGCTCAAAATGCTTAGTGATATGCTCCAAAACCCTCCACTACTTTCTCATATCCACATATGTCCCAAACCACAAGTCCAACTCAGCCCCACCGATTCTTTCTATCCGGCGCCACCGAGTTCAGTTGACATAGCCACTGCAAGAAACCCTAGTCTTTTCGGTCTCACCGATAGGGATCTCGGTCTCACCGAGATGGGATTGTAATCTCTCTGTTTCCCTTCGTAATGTTTCGGTCAAACTGAGATGAGCGATCGGTCCCACCGAGATTGCAATGCAAACACTCTGTTTCCTTTTCGTAACGTTCCGGTCCAACCGAGATGAGCGAATCGGTCCCACCGAGTTTGTGTAATCGGTCTCACCGAGATTACGTTATGCCCTAAACCTAATGAAATCGGTCCCACCGAGTTGACATGTCGGTCCCACTGAAACACCTAACGGTCACATTATGAACCAAATCGGTCTGACCGAGTTCTCTGAATCGGTCCCGCTGAGTTTGGTGATTTGTGTGTAACGATTAGATTTTGTGTGGAGGCTATAAATACCCCTCCACCCACTCTTCATTCGTGGAGAGAGCCATCAGAACATGCCTACACTTCTAATACATATTTTCTGAGAGAGAACCACCTACACTTGTGTTGAGGTCAAGATATTCCATTCCAACCACATAAATCTTGATCTCTAGCCTTCCCCAAGTTGCTTTCCACTCAAATCTTCTTTCTACTAAATCCTATCCTATGAGAGAGAGTTGAGTGTTGGGGAGACTATCATTTGAAGCACAAGAGCAACGAGTTCATCATCAACACACCATTTGTTACTTCTTGGAGAGTGGTGTCTCCTAGATTGGCTAGGTGTCACTTGGGAGCCTCCGACAAGATTGTGGAGTTGAACCAAGGAGTTTGTAAGGGCAAGGAGATCGCCTACTTCGTGAAGATCTACCCTAGTGAGGCAAGTCCTTCATGGGCGACGGCCATGGTGGGATAGACAAGGTTGCTTCTTCGCGGACCCTTCGTGGGTGGAGCCCTCCGTGGACTCACGCAACCGTTACCCTTCGTGGGTTGAAGTCTCCATCAACGTGGATGTATGATAGCACCACCTATCGGAACCACGGATAAAAATTCTCCGTGTCAACATTGGGTTTGCTCCCTCAATCTCATCCCTTTACCTTCATATGCAACTGTTTTACATTCCGCTTCTATACTCTTAGAATTGCATGTGTAGGTTGGTTGCTTGACTTGTGCTATGTTGCTAAAATCTGCCAAGAACTAAAATTGGGAAAAGGCTAGATTTTTATTTGGTCAAGTAGTCTAATCACCCCCCTCTAGACATACTTTAGATCCTACACTATTAAAAGGGGATGAGGTGTTGCTTAATGGTCTACTTGCTGAAAATGCTTAGTGATATGCTCCAAATCCCTCAACCACTTTCTCATATCCAAATATGTGCTAAACCTAAAGTCAAACTCGGCCCCACCGATTTGATGCATCCGGCGCCACCGAGTTCACTTGACATAGCCATCGCTAGAAACCCTAATCAGTTCGGTCTCACTGATAGGGATCTCGGTCTCACCGAGATGGGATTGCAAACTCTATGTTTCCCTTCATAACGTTTCGGTCTCACCGAAATGAGCGATTGGTACCACCGAGTTCGCAATGCAAACTCTCTGTTTCCCTGTCGTAACGTTTTGGTCTCACCTAAAGGAGCAATCGGTCCCACCGAGTTTGCCTGACCAACTCTCTGTTTGCTGGTTACTGAAATCGGTCTCACCGAGTTGAAGTAATCGGTCAAACCGAGATTAAGTTTTGCCCTAACCCTATCTCATCGGTTCCACCGAGTTGATCATGTCGGTCCCACCGAAAATTCTAACATTCACATTTTGAACTGAATCGGTCTCACTGAGTTCACATATTTGGTCTGGCCGAGTTGGCTCTTTTGTGTGTAACGGTTAAATTTCGTGTGGATGCTATATATACCCCTCCACCCTCCTCTCCACAAGAGAGAGTTGGAGAGTGGTGTCTCCTAGATTGGTTAGGTGTCACTTGGGAGCCTCCGTCAAGATTGTGGAGTTGAACCAAGGAGTTTGTAAGGGCAAGGAGATCGCCTACTTCGTGAAGATCTACCCAAGTGAGGCAAGTCCTTCATGGGCGATGGCCATGGTGGAATAGACAAGGTTGCTTCTTCATGGACCCTTCATGAGTGGAGCCCTCCGTGGACTCGTGCAACCGTTACCCTTCGTGGGTTGAAGTCTCCACCAACATGGATGTACGATAGCACCACCTATCGGAACCACGCCAAAAATCTCCGCGTCTACATTGCGGTTTCCACTCCAAACCCCTCCCTTTAGCTTCATATGAAATGATTTACATTCCGCTGCTATACTCTTAGAATTGCATGTGTAGGTTGATTGCTTGACTTGTGCTAAGTTGTTAAAAATCCGCCAAGACTTAAAATTGGGAAATGCTAGATTTTTATTTGGTCAAGTAGTCTAATCACCCCCCTCTAGACCTACTTTCGATCCTACAAGTCGTATCAGAGCTTTGGTCTCCATTTGCCTTGATTTCCATAGCTTTGGTGATCATAGCCTTGGTTTCACAACCTAGGACAGTATGGCGTCTAGTGAGGGAAATTACCACCATAGAGGTCCTTACTTTGATTTTACAAATTTTCCTAGTTGGAAGCATAAGCTGAAAATGCATATTCTTGGATAGAACCCCGCATTTGGGCTATTGTGTGTATTGGTTTGCAAGGTGAATTCTTCGATGGAAGGGAACCAAATCGTGAAGCAACCGCATAAGAATTGACGATGTTACAATACAATGCTCAAGCTTGCGATATCATCTTCAACGGATTATGCCCCAAAGAATTCAACAAAATCAGCCGTCTTGAGAATGCAAAGGAAATTTGGGATACTTTAATTGATATGCACGAAGGTATTGACTCTGTCAAGGAATCCAAATTGGATGTGCTTCAAAGTCAACTTGACAAGTTCAAAATGAAGGATGGTGAAGGTATCACTGAAATTACTCTGGGCATGCCCTCATCACAAATGAGATTGTAAGCTTAGGAAGTGAGGAGATGACTGACAGATTCATCATCAAGAAGATCCTAAGAGCCTTGGATGGAAAATATGACACTATGTGCATATTGATCCAAATGATGCCCAATTACAAAGCTCTCAAGCCAACGGAAGTCATTGGTAGAATTGTTGCTCATGAGATGTCACTCAAGGATAAAGAAGAGCTTCACAACAAGTCTAGTGGTGCTTACAAAGCTTCATGTTATGCTCCTACATCATCAAATGAGAAACAAGTCTTCAATGAGGAATTGAGCCTAATGGTGAAGAACTTCAACAAGTTCTACAAGAGTAGAAGCAAAGAAAGGAGTTCCAAGTCAAGGTCCTACAATGACAAAAGATCTTCTAGCCGTGAGTGCACGACTCCCTACAAAATAAGAGAAGACTCACCTAAAAGGAGAAGCAAAAGAGAACAATCACCACCAAGAGAAAGAAGGAGTAGAGATGATCGTTATGAACGAAGATCCTCTCGCAGAAGCAAGGATTCGGAAAGGAAGGACAAGTCATCAAAGAGCTACACAAGACGAAGACATCAAGCTCATGTTGGTGAATCGGTATCCGGTTCCGACTCTGACAACCACTCCGAGAGAAGCTATCACTCCGACTCTGAATATACTCAAGATGAAGGTGTTGCCGGTCTTGCACTTGTGTCATCCAACTCCTACGACATATTTGATTCACCAAATGAAGGGATTGGAAGATGCTTCGTGGCTAAAGGCCCAAAGGTATCACACCCCGAGTATGTTGATTTCAATAGTGATGAAGATGATTTGCTAGGTGATGATGATTTACTTGTTGACAACTCTAGTGATGAAAACTATGATGAACTTGCTATTAATCATGCTAATCAAGATAAAACGAATGTCGATGATGAGAAGGAGGCTGAGCGTCTATTTGAAGAACTAAACACTCTTAAGTTAGCTCATGAAACTACCTTAGAAGATCATCGAGAGCTTTTAAAGACTCATGAGAAGCTACGCATTGAAAAGCTCAATCTAGAGCAAGAGCATGGGTTCTTAAAACCAATCAATGATGATCTTCGTAAGAACACTGGTACGCGTCAGTCCTATACAAACGGTTTTTAACCCCTTTCCACGACGGCATTTGGAACCGTCGCCTAGTGAGTGTGGGCGATAGGGGGGTCCTTCCCACACGGCCCAGAAACCGTCGGGATATGCCCTCCTCGCACACACGCTCGGCAAAATGAGGTCATGTGCGACCGGCGAGCGCTCAAATACGGAAATACATATAGTAGAGCTAAAAATACAATTATACGGCGAAATTGTTTCCAGTCGCAAGTACATCCCACACAGTCAGTCCCCGCTAAACATTTCCATTCGTATGTACATCCCACATAGTCGCTCCAAGGAAAACATTTCCGTTCACAGGTACATCACACACAATTTTTCTCGTTAAATTGTTTGCGTTATTGAATGTATCACACACGGTCCGTAGAAGAAACTGTGTGGAAAAGGCTGTCTATCACACTCAGTTTTTATGTGGTAAACGTTTGTGCAAGGTGTCCTAATGCAAACAGTTTTCAAGAGAAAGTCGTGTGTGATTGTTCATTGATCCAACACGGTTTATTCCTAGAAACTGTGTGCGTTGCCTGAGGTCATCGCCCACGTATTTTTTCAACAACTGTTCGCAATAGCAAAACCCAATTAGCAGGCTAATTCGCCATTAGCAGGCTAATTGCCCTATTATTAATAATCCATTTATTAATCTAATTGACATTCATATTAAGCACATAATATATTTAACTTCCATATTAAGGAAGCAGAATTTCATAATTGAAATACATCAAAGTACAACATGATATAGCTTCAGGACTCAGCTACCCCATTACACAACTGCACCAGCACCAAGTTTCACATGCAACATGTAGAACCTTTCGAGATTAGCATCATAGACGGTATATAGACAGATGCATCTCATCTGGAAAACTGCTGAAGCGGAAGGCGAATATTGAGCCTTCATTCATGTTGAAGGTCTTTCCAACTTTAGGCCAGTGCCTGTGGATGATTGACCGTCTGTCCTTCGTCCTCTTCAGGAACACTTCAATATTGAACCGTGGGTGTTGTATGAAAACCTTCCTCGCCTCCTGACCATAGAGGTGGGTTCAGAGGTAATCATCAGTGAACTGCTTTGGAAAGGCCTGAAAATAAGGATGTGCATAAATATCTTCTCTATATTGGAAATGGGGCAAAGAAATAAAAAAAGGCAAGGTATAATAGTTAGTACCATCTTGTAGTGAACTGATGTCTTCTTCATTGTGCAGACAAATATCTTGTTGTTTTTTGTCACTAATTTCTTTATCCTAACAATCTTTCTAAGTTTCTTAATTTGATTGATATTCATGGACAACTCATTTCCCCATATGCAAAAAGGGTCGAACAGTGGGTCAAAACCTCTGATAGCAGGACCTACATGTGCAAGACCAAATTGTTAAAAACCAAAATATTAGAAAGGTTCCTGCAATTGCACAATAATGTGCTATTAGACAACGGACCATGCACGTGCTAACCTCGATTGTAAACCTCAGTGCTTCCCATTGTTTCCCTGCAACACATATAAGGTAGTTAGTCATCAGGTTAAGTAAGGGTTCGTATGCTATCAATAAAATATGTAGATGAAAAATAAGCACATTGCAGATTCATCAGATTAATTCATGCCACATGGAAAACCCATTTATCCAAACCAAGCATGATTAGGAACTAGGAAATATAGCACTTGTATATGTTTCTCATGTATTAGGCGCAGCGAAATTTGATTTATTCCTCACATGCACAACAATACAAAATTCTACGCACGAAAATTGGACATCGCATTGCAGAATTGAACCAAGCAGTTAACGAAACACCACAACAAATGAACCAACATTAACTAAGAACCACATTGCACAATATGACATACTCCTAATAGAAGATCAGACAGTTGACCAAACAGTTAACTACAGCCAATTGTAACAATTATATTTGTTTCTCATGTATTTACTACAGCCAAATTCAATTTATTCCTCACATGGTATACAATAACAGAATGCACCCACAACTATTGAACATCGCATTTCAGAATTGAACCAAACAGTTAACTAAACACCACAACACAAATGAACTAAACGTTAACTGAGCACCACATTGCACAATGTATAACCAAACCAAGCATGCTTGACAACTTGGAAATATAGCAATTGTATTTGTTTCTCATGTATTTTGTAAAGATAAATTCGATTTATTTCTCACATGGAAGACAATACAAAATTGCAGCCTGAAGAATTGAACATCATATTTGCATAATTGAACCAAACAGTTAACTGAAGACGACAACTAATTAATAAAATAGTTAATAAGTGAGCACCACACTGCACGACATATAGAACATATATACTAGAGCAACAGATTGCATGGTAAAATTAGATAGCACAATTCACTAGAATTTGTGAAGGAAATGCGGGAGCAGCACACGCAATGGGTAAACCGAGCATGCTTAACCGGCGTAGCTAGCAAATGGCAAGGTGCTCCTCCAAGATCTGGGGGTCGGCACGAATGGAAGCCGTCGCGACCTCATCAAGGCAGCGTCATCGCGATTTGCTTCTCACGCCAAATGCTCCTTGAGATCCTGGCTACACTGCGTGCACCATGGCTTAGGGCCGTGCTTATTTGGTGGAGGGTCCGTGATTTGGGTGGAAGGTGTCGCGCTCGCGCCGGCGGTCGGGGCATGTGGGATGTGGAAGGAGGAGGAGGATGGGGGTAGGGTGTGGATTACCTGCCTGGATAGACGAGGCCGAGCAGCGTGAAGGAGGGTCGCCGACAAGGAGGTGGCGCTGCAAGCAAGGAGTGAAGGTTTTAACTTGGAAAGGAAGGCGGAAACAGGGGAAATGTGGCTTTTCGTAAGGGGGAGGGGGCGGGGAGGTAGATATTTTCGCGGAAGCAGAAAATTTGTCATCGCTTCAGCGAAAAAACTGGTGCGCAAAGTGTCATCAGACACGGTCCCTTTTTCAGAACTGTGTACGATATGTGAACATCACAAACGATTCAGATAGCTTAACCCGTGTGTGATGAGTTTGAACGTCAAAAAATTTGGTTCGAATTTCCATGGTTACAGTGGTCATCCACGGCATTGCATAGTTTGGGTACACAAAGGAGACTACAACACACCCACACTTCTTAATCGAGCAAGTTCAGCAACTAGCTGACCTAAACATTACTCTAACAAATTAAAGACCGGCGCTCTTAATTAAACAAAACAAAGAGTACTACTACGGCTGGTGCTCGTCGATCTCCGCTGCCGCCTCCATGTCCAGCTCGCGCCCGTCGGTTTCCTCGGGAAGGGGCTCCATGGCATCCATCGCACCATACTCGGCAAGCATCTCGCCATCCGCGTCTGCCATCTCTTTGGAAAAGGCTGCCACGAGCTGGGTGTGGGCGGACGCATTCTGGGCTTGGACGGGCTCCGTCGTCGCAAGGTATGCGGCGGAGGAACGGACGGCTACTTGAATGCTCTCGGCGATTGCCAACTCTTCGGTCGTGGGTTGCCGACCATTGTCGGAGAAGCTTCGTTCGATTTGTGCGATGACCGCCAGGAGCTGGGTGTGGGCGGCCTCGACATGGTCATGGTCAGCCTCCATCAGGTCTAAGGCCGCCGCTGCGGAACGGACAGTTGTTGTGCCGCTCTCGCCAGTTGTTATCCCCGAGCTAGATGTTGTTGCCGCCACCTGAGAAGCAACAACGGCCATTTGGGCTGCCATGGTCGCCCGGTCGCATATTGCGACCCCTCTCATGCACCTTGTTAGCACGCGCATGGCGGCTGCAGCCGCGCTCTCGCTGGAGTGGGCCACCAAAGTTGCCCTCACGATGCGGGTCCACGTGCCCATCTTTCACCGGCGATGATTGACCAGTGAAATGATTTTGGGGAGCAAGCTAGTGTGCTTGAGACGCCGGCTGTGGACTGTAGCCGACTCACCTTCTCGCATAAGTCATAGGCGTACTATACACCGATGGTGCTCCGGGATATTTTGTGTTGCATCTCACACGGTTGGTGATAATAAACTATGTGCGATCTACTTGATTTTTCATCTTGATTTGAATTACATAATGGGGTCACAGTGGCAATGGACGGTGTTTGAATTGCTGGACCTTTTATCTGGATTGAACATGCAACTATATGCGTGTCGTAAAAGAATTGGAATTATTCAGTGTTTGTTTGAACATTTCTTACATTAAATTGGTTTTCTAGCCATTTCAGGTGCACAATTCAAAATTAAAACTACATGCACATGCTCCGGTGCACCAACATGGGTTGTAAAATCATATATGTGTCCTTGGGTTTATGCTTATCTCCCATGCAAGAAATGGGGATGAAATTCGAACACCACGGCACCGTGACTCTCCGGCAAATGTTGACGTACTTGCTTTTGTAATTCTAGTAAATCCAGAATTCGTACGAAATTAGTGAAACTTGGCATGCTATCATGGAGCGGCATTAACATGTCGTGGTAAAAATTTTGTCCCATTTGGGGCTGGTTTGGGTATAAGCTTCTCATAAACCAGAGCTTCTCACAACAAGTGTGATGGTTTCGGTAGGGAACGTTTCACCTTTCTGGACGAAACGATATCCGGTGCCTCTTCTCGATTTCAAATTTTTTCCTAGTGTCAACATAGAACAACAGGAGTGTTGTGTCAAATGTTGGGATTTTTCGGGGTTTGCTTGGACATTTTTATACATTAACTGAGTTCTCTGTGCATTCATGCGCATAATTCAAATTTGAACTATAGGCACATGCTCTAATGCATATAAATTAGTTGAAAATTCAAATATGTGTCCTTGGTTGCCTGCTTAGGTCCCATTCAAGAAATGGGAATGAATGTCAAACACCCTGCCATCGTCACTCGGCCGCAAACATTGCGATAACTGGTTTTTAATTCTAGCAAATCCAAAACTCGTCTGAAATTCATGAAACTTGGCATGCTATCATGGAGCGGCATCACCATGCCATGGTAAAATTTTTTGTCCCATTTGGGGCAGGTTTGGGTATATACTTCTCACAAAACAGAGCTTCTCACAACAAGCAGGATGGTTTCGGTAGGGAACGTCCCACCTTTCTGGATGAAACGATATCCTTTGACTCTTATTGCTTCCAAAAAAATTATCGTGTCAACATAGAACAACATGAGTGTTGGCCATTTTTATGCATTAACTGAGTTTTCAATGCATTTATGTGCATAATTCAAATTTTAACTACATGCACATGCTCCAGTGCATATAAATTGGTTGAAAAATCAAATATGTGTCCTTGGGTGCATGCTTAGGTCCCATGCAAGAAATGGGAATGAATTTCAAACAACAGGGCACCGTTGATTGCCGGCGAAACATTGAGATGTCATGTTTTTAAATACCGGTAAATCCAAAACTCGTCCAAAATTCATGAAACTTGGCATGCTATCATGGAGCGGCATCAACATGCCGTGGTAAATTTTTTGTCCCATTTGGGGCAGGTTTGCGTATATGCTTCTCACAAACCAGAGCTTCTCACAACCAGCATGATGGTTTCGGTAGGGAACGTCCCACCTTTGGGGCCGAAACGATATCCATTGCCTCTTATTGCTTCCAAAAATTTTCTCATGTCAACATAGAACAACAGGAGTGTGGTGTCAATTTTTTTGATTTTTCGAGGTTCATTTGGACATTTTTATTCATTAACTGAGTTTTCAATGCATTTATGTGCATAATTCAAATTTGAACTACATGCACATGCTCCAGTGCATATAAATTGGTTGAAAAATCAAATTTGTGTCCTTGGGTGCATGCTTAGGTCCCATGCAAGAAATGTGAATGAATTTCAAACACCAGGGCACCGTTGATTGCCGGCAAAACATTGAGATGCCTAGTTTTTAAATTCTAGTAAATCCAAAACTCGTCTGAAATTCATGAAACTGGGCATGCTATCATGGAGCGGCATCAACATGCCGTGGTAAATGTTTTGTCCTATTGGGACAGGTTTGGGTATATGCTTCTCACAAACCAGAGCTTCTCACAACAAGCATGATGGTTTCGGTAGGGAACGTCCCACCTTTGGGGACGAAACGATATCCATTGCCTCTTATTTCTTTCAAATTTTTCTCGTGTCAACATAGAACAACATGAGTGTTGTGTCAATTTTTGTGATTTTTCGGGGGTCGTTTGGACATTCTTATGCATTAACTGAGTTTTCAATGCATTTATGTGCATAATTCAAATTTGAACTACATGCACATGCTCAAGTGCATATAAATTGGTGGAAAAATAAAATGTGTGTCCTTGGGTGCATGCTTAGGTCCCATGCAATAAATGGGAATGAATTTCAAACACCAGGGCACCGTTGATTACCGGCAAAACATTGAGATACCTGGTTTCTAAATTCTATTAAATCCAAAACTCGTCTGAAATTCATGAAACTTGGCATGCTATCATGGAGCAGCATCAACATGCCGTGGTAAATTTTTTGTCCCATTTGGGGCAGGTTTGGGTATATGCATCTCACAAACCAGAGCTTCTCACAACAAGCATGATGGTTTCGGTAGGGAACGTCCGACCTTTGGGGACGAAACGATATCCATTGCCTCTTATTGCTTTCAATTTTTTTCTCTTGTCAACATAGAACAACAGGAGTGTTGTGTCAATTTTTTTGATTTTTCGGGGTTCATTTGGACATTTTTATGCATTAATTGAGTTGTCAATGCATTTATGTGCATAATTCAAATTTGAACTACATGCACATGCTCCACTGCATATAAATTGGTTGAAAAATCAAATATGTGTCCTTGAGTGCATGCTTAGGTCCCATGCAAGAAATGGGAATGAATTTCAAACACCAGGGCATTGTTGATTGCGAGCAAAACATTGGGATGCCTGGTTTTTAAATTCTAGTAAATCCAAAACCCGTCTGAAATTCATGAAACTTGGCATGCTATCATGGAGCGGCATCAACATGTCGTGGTAATTTTTTTGTCCCATTTGGGGCAGGTTTGGGTATATGCTTCTCACAAACCAGAGCTTCTCACAACAAGAATGATGGTTTCGGTAGGGAACGTCCCACCTTTGGGGACAAAACGATATCCATTGCATCTTATTGCTTTCAATTTTTTTCTCGTGTCAACATAGAACAACAGGAGTGTTGTGTCAATTTTTGTGATATTTCGGGGTTCGTTTGGACATTTTTACGCATTAACTGAGTTTTCAATGCATTTATGTGCATAATTCAAATTTGAACTACATGCACATGCTCAAGTGCATATAAATTGGTTGAAAAATCAAATCTGTGTCCTTGGGTGCATGCTTAGGTCCCATGCAAGAAATGGGAATGAATTTCAAACACCAGGGCACTGTTGATTGCCGGCAAAACATTGAGATACTTTTTTTTAAATTGAAGTAAATCCAAAACTCGTCTCAAATTCATGAAACTTGGCATCCTATCATGGAATGGCACCCGACATGCTGTGGTATTTTTTGTGTCCATTTTGAGAGAAGGAGCACTCGAATAATGACAGCCAACAAAGGCATTTTGAAAAAAATAGCTGCCACATTAATATCTCAAACGTTTGTATAATTCAGATCGTGTGCGTTCTGTTAACCATTCATGTGACGCCACGTGTCTTGGTTTTAATGGCTGTAGAAGGTGCCGTGCGGACAGCTGCTTGACCTTGACTGAACGGGAGGCGGCGAAGGCCGGTCCAAAGGCGCAGCCGACCGAGAGGCGTGCAAGCTGTCCTCGAATGCGCAGGCTCACCGGGAAGAATGCGAGTTGTACGCTGCGCAGGCTCACTAGGAAGCAAGCCCTTTGACTTCCATGGCCACCCGCCTTCCTCTCCGTGTGCGCGCCCCCCTCAGCGGCATGGGACGCCGCCATCGAACGCTACCTCTCAGCCCCGCCAGCTGCCGTCCTCCCGCCCCTCGCCCGTCGACCCCGGGACGACATGATGCAAGGTGAGAGCAGGATTTGTGCATCTCTTCAACGCAAACGGTTCTTTTGGATGACCCGTGTGCAACCACTTACAAATGATTTGGTGCGATTTGCATATGTCATATTGAGTATGTTACCATTTGTCAAACTGGAAAGGTTGACATTTGTTGATCTAGTAACATTGCCATTTGTCAACCTTGTAACACTGTGATTTGTCAAAATATGAAGCTAAAAATCACTAGCAGTATCTAATTTTTGCAACTAAAATTCAGTAATTAAGCATAGATTTCGTTCATAGATTAAGGAGTCGTTCTTAATTTATACTAACAGTTCAACTCGATAGCTGAACCGACCAAACTTTTCCCCAATTATTGCCAACCACGTACTGAAATAGCTAGTTCAACTATATACAATAGCTAATTTTAAGTACGTTGTACAGTTCCACCACATCTATAGTCAGACGAACTGAACAAAATAGCCCCTAAATACTACTACTGCAGAGTAGCTTTGTACCACTTCCGGCTGCCTCTCCTCTACCGAGCGTGCTCAGTAGGAGGCGGAGGAGGAGGAGCCTACCGACGAGATGGGCAACCGCGATCGCGGCTCGCCACTATTGCAGCTTCAATGACGCCACCTCGAACGCCTCTATCGCCTGCACGCACCCTCTCGAAGCGGTGGTTCTCCTCGTAGATCTTCTGATTCCTCGCCTCTGAGGAGGTGTGTGCCACGGCCACGGCGGAGGTAAGGCTCTTTGCGTGCCCGACGAGGCGCTCCTCCTCCTCTCGCAGGAACTCGGTGTAGCGCGCAAGGTCGCTGACGCACATGCGGGCATCCACTTCTGCCTCCCTCCTTCGAGTGGCGGTGGCGGAGCGGGTGATGACCCCGGCGGTCGACGGTGGGTTGGCGGCCACGGCGGCCGACGATGGGGTGGCGGCCACGACCACCACCTCCCGCCTTCGGGCCGCGGTGGCAGAGCGGGTGATGGCCACGGTGGCCGACAATGGGGTGGCGGCCACGGCGGCCACGATGGCCACCTCCCACCTTCGGGTCATGGCGGCAGAGCGGGCAATGTCCCTGGCTTTCGACGGTGGTGTGGCGGCAACAGCGGCCGGCAACAGCGGCCAACGGGCACCGGTGGCGGAGCATGTGGTGGGTATTCCGCGCACACCCAACAGGGACGCCATGCACACTACACTACGCCGGGGACTGCGTTGCCGTCGCGGTGTAGCCTCCCAGCTGGAGCTGTCCTCTGATGACGGCGGAGTGGCTGAGCGACGACGACGGACCTGTGCCATTGGCGATTGTGGGAGAAGCAGACGAGATAAGCTACAAGGAGGGAGGGGAAAATGCGATGCAGGACTCGCCGGCCGTGAGGGTTTTTATAGCAGGCTGGTAAGCATTGGGATTTTGCAGGATTTCACCGAGTTGGGCGGGAAGCTTGCGCAGGAACCTGCGAGGTTGCGCGGGAACAGGCTCACCGACGATTCATTGGCGCCACCGTTAGGCCAAAAGAATGCCCCCGCGCGCTGCGCAAGCTTGCGCTGTAAGCCGTCTGCGGCAGTGGGGTGACAAGACGTGCGAGAGGAGGACGAAAGGCCACGTACACATACGGTTAATAAAAAATCGTTTGTGATTTAATTACCTACTATACCCCCGTCCTGGTTTATAAGTATGATTTAACTAATAAAATACGAATGCATGTCGCCAAGGATTATATAGTTGGATTCGTATTTGAACATAGTTTCCAATTATATAATTATTATAACATGCATTAACATTTTGTTGGTTAAATTTGAGGGCAAACTATGGTACAGAATATAAATGGGACTATAGACTAGACGGAGGTGGTAGCACACGGCCGCTCTCTATGCAGCGACGCAACTGTCGGCCGGCTTGTAGGCGACCATTTCCTGCGTGTTCAACTGCTCTATGCGTGTGGTTGCTTGCGGTTCAGCGTGACGGCACGCATACCTTTCGCGTCCGCGGCGCGCTCTGCTCTCGCGTCCCTCTGGGTGCTCTGCCCTCGTCCCTCCACGCACGCTACCAGTGTTTGGGGTCGGCACACGATCACGCACGTTCGTGTGCATGCGGTTGCACCGGGCGCGGCGCGACGATGCAATTACCCGCTGCAAAAACTGCCATGCAGACGCGTCGAGAATCCATGCCGCCCGGCCCCCTTTTATTCCTGCGGCAATTTACCTTCATCTCTCGTCTCACACGACACAATAAGCACAACCACGAGGACACATACAGAGAGGACATCCAGCGGGTCCAATGGCGCTCGCCGTGGCTCCAATGGCGCTCCCAGCGGCCAACTACGACAACGGTGGGCAGTTCACCACGCAACACGTCATGGACACCCACGTGAGGGGTAAGGCTCTCTCGGTGGTGTACATGAATGATATGGTCTCGGTGGAGAGCTCCATCCAAACTATGGAGCAGTTCCTTGCCGAGGACAAGTACCAAGTGGTCGGCTTCGACCTCGAGTACACCATGGGTCGTGTCGGGCACGATCAGAAGGTTGCCGTTGCTTAGTTGTGCGTGCGACATGACGTCCTCCTCTACCACTACCACCTAGCCACAACTCCTTGCGAGCATTTCTCCAGGTTTACCAACAGCTCTGACTACAGTTTTGTTGCGGTGGACACCACCAACGATCTAAAAGCGCTCAAGGTTTCGAGCTTGAAATGCCCGAATCTTTTCAACATCCAGCATGACTACAAGGTCTGGGGCAGCGACAAAAACAAACTGAACTGCCTGGTTGACCTCGCCTCGGCCATCATCGACCCCTACAACATGAAGATGAAGAATGTGAGCAATAAGGACAGGAACGCCTGGCACAATGTGTGGCATGAGAGACTGGATGAACAACATGTCAAGTACGCGGCCATGGACGCGTACACAAGCTACGAGATGTACAGGCGGATTGTTGACATGAGGAGTTGTCTTCTTCCTGACCCAGATGAGGGATCGAGCGACATAGCAGTGGTGGGAGCATCACAAGAAGTAGATGACTAGACGATCGTTTCTCCTACTTAAGAATGCATGCAATTGTTTATTGAGGTGTGTGCGAATGATCTGTATAGTCACTTATGTAATTGGATGTTTATTTCAGTTATATATATATACACATGTTATTCTACTGTACACAGAGAAAATCACATGGCTTATTAGCAGCAATCGTCTGTGTTATTATTGGTCTTCGCACACATTTCAGATTACGGACTTGTTTGCCGCGTATCACACACATCTTGTTCAGTTGAACCATTTCCATTGTGTTGCCTAATATCACACAGTTCATCCTAGTGAACCGTATGCTATATATCGCACACGTCTTCATCTGGCTGCCCGTTTCTTTTGTTTCTCCTCATCCCAAACAGTTACTTGAACTGAACCGCATGCCCTACATCGCACACGCAACTAAAATATGAACCATGTTTGATGCATCCTTCATCACAAACGTTTTGCACCTTTTTTGACGGTTTTTTTACACCACCATTTGCGATTATGGCATCGCACACAATTTCATCGAAGGGTCTCTGATCATAGTTTCGCATTTGGACCATCCTGCAGTAGTGGAAAAGTTCTTCCTACATCGCCAAGCGTTTACTCTTGTCTACTTACATGCCACAAGTTAAATCTAGCAACAAGAGTAATAAAGATTCTTCTTCTAGTAGTAACAATAATCATGTTAAATCCAATATTGTTGCTTCTAGTAGTTCTCTTGATTCCACTAATGATTCTCTTAGCCAAGTTACACTTGAGCAATAAAATAGCTTATTGAAGGGAATTATAGAGAAAGGTGTTTACAAGAGCCTTGCGGGGAGTAAGCAATTTGAGCAAATTTTACGCAAGCAAGGAAGGCACCGGAAGAATCAAGGTGTTGGTTTTGAACGCAAGTTCAATGCCAATGGAGTTGAGTGGGAAGAAGATCAATACCCCAAGACGAATTTTGTTCCTCAACAAGAGAAGTATGATCCCACTTCTTTCAAAGGAACACAAGCTCAAGATGATCTTCCACCACAAGACCACAAGCTAAAAGGCAAGGACAGTCTTCTAGAGGAGATTTACGCATTTGAAGAAGCTCCTAAGGCCTTGGTCAAGTGGGTTCCCGAGACTACATCAAGTTCTACTTCATCAAGTACGACTACAACTCCAAGGATTCCCATCAAGATGATGTGGATCCCAAAGAAGAAGAACTAGAGAGTTCTTGAGGGTGACTCCGCCAACATACTTCACTCATATTCATTTGGCAAGAACATGTGCAATCAACTTTCACATCATGCACAAGTTCAAGGATTCACAAACCCTCTTGTTGGTAAGACAAGGGACAAGGTAACCTAATGTTTTCATGGACAACATCATGTGTGAACTTCACTCTATGTCTATTGATATCCTTGTATGTTCCTTGTGGGACTAACCCATGTAGGTATTGAAAGTGCAACTCACTCCAATGGATTGCTCCAAATGATCTACACCAACATTGAGCATCTACATCTTCAACACCTACATGAAGTCATCATCGACAAAACCCAAGGTTAGTTCATCCCTCTTATGGGGGATATCACATCTAGGGGGAGCTTTGCTCTAAAGAATTTAGCTAAAGCAACTGTAATGGTGTGAACACAACAATGCTTTATGTAAAAGTGGTAACCCCACTTGTGCTTAAACGATGAGTATGACCTACGATCAAATGTTCTCATTTGACTCCTCAGTCAATATACTCACATATAGATGACTTAGTCATTGCCAATTGCTTGATAGATGCTAGAGTGTTTGTGCATGCTTTGTCACATATTTTATTTGCTACCTTATTTTATGAGCATGTTGATTGCATATTTTTCTCATTCGAGGACATCAATTTGTTGCTTTGGCTATCTGGTCTTTTTCTTTTACCAAATGGATGGACAAGAATGCCTAAGTACTCCCTCTAGCTATCTATGCTTTTCTCGTCTCAAACTCTATTCATGCTATATCACAAAGTTTGAACAAGTCGAATTCGGACCCTTCGGGTGAGGAGCACTCGGAGTCACTGATCCGTCAAGGGCTTAACTTCCAAAACCTCTTAGTGCATCTCGGCCTAACCGACCCATTCCATTCGGTCATACCGAGTTCGTTAAGTTATCTAGGTTTTTGATCTCAATGTAACCGATTAGAACCCTTCGGTCTCACCGAGTTGCAGCAACCGCTTGCAATTCTGCATCTTGGTGCCACCGAGTTGTTCCACTCGGTCACACCAACGGTGTCTGGATATATATACCCGGGTTGAAATTTTTGAAATGTCTCCAAACCCCTTCGCCCGCGCCTGTCCAGCTCTGCCGACTCGTGGTCTCCGGATCGTCGCCTCGTCGCCCGCGACCTCCTGCCGCTGGTGTTCTCCGCCGTCAACGGGCATCTTCGCCGCTGTTGTCGCAGTAGCGGGTTCATCACTAAGCTAGGGTATGAACTCGACCCTTTGTGCTTTCCCCACTCTGATTCTTAGCACAAAGATCAATGCCTATATTCTTGCCACGATTGAAACAAATCTATCCACTGCAAAACCCCGTTAGATTGGATTTGATGCAAAAATTTAGGTTTAGGTTTCCGCCGAACTCATCTCGGACCGACCGATATTAGGATTTCGGTTTCACCGATTTGGCCCAGGCCATTGCACATGTACTACTCGGTCTGACCAAAGTGTACGAATCGGTGTGACCAAGTTTACTTTCTCAGTGAAACCCTAGCATCTCGGAGTCACCGAACTGTGTCTTGGTCTGACCGATTTCACCAGTTTAGACCATAAAGCTGCTTCGGTGTCACCGAGTTTGTAATATCGGTAGCTCCGAAATGCTTTTTGTAGAAAACTAAAACTAAGTTTTTGACTCATTTGTTTTACAAAATGGTTGTGCTTTGTGATACTCATCTACTCCATCTCAACCTATCCATTGACAGGGTCAGCTTCCAGTGTCAGAGATGTCAGACCAGAGTGACAGCCAGAACAAGTCTGAAGAGCATCAAAATCTCAGTGAGGGCACTAGTCCCTCCAATAGCGGTTATGATGAGGGTAGCAGAAGCACCCGAAGCAACCTGCCTAAGGCTGCAACTAGGCAGAGAGTTAAGAGAACCTCAGAATCTGAAGATGAGGATTATGTTGCTGATGAAGCGGTCACTTCCAAGAAGAAGTTGATCAAGAAAGAGAAAGTTGTTGCTAGTGCTGCTGGCATTAACCCAGACATGAAGAAGAAGGCTCCTGCTCAGGGGAAGCCCATGTCAAAAGCCATAGCTTCAACTCAGGAAACTATGGAATTCTCTCTTGAACCAAGAGAAGAAAAAGCTGCTGGAGGCAAGAAGAGGAAGGAAAGGATCAGAAAGACCATTTCCAGGGTCATTGGCAGATCCTCAATGATGAGACCCAGCTGAGGATGAGGAAGAAGATGAAGAAGATGTTGCACCAGCTCCCAAAACTCATAAGCTCATGGGAGATGCAATCAAGTCAGGGGCTGCAACATCCAAGCCCAAGAATGCTCCCAAGACAGCTCCAAAGCAGTTTGCACCAAAGAGATCTACCAGAAACATACCTGGTGCTGAGAAGAACGAGGCCCCAGTGCCTGAAGTTGAAGAAGATGAAAAGGCCCAAGTGCTTAGAAAGCTCAAGCCCAAGATTCCTGACCATGATGACACTCATCCAGTTGCTGAGAACATGAAAGTGAGAAAAGATGCAGATCTAAGATTGTGGAGGCAGACATACCCCTATGCTACAAGAAGAAGAACAGCTGTAGACTACAGGTTCCACACTAAGGAACAATAGGATTTCTATGAGACTATTCTTCTGGACAAGAAGCCCATTGCCAGTGACATGAGATGGGTTGATTGGTCATACATTGATGACAATGAAGATCACTTCCCTGGAGTTCATGAGAGATTCAGAATGAATGGAGTTGATGCCTTTGTGGGTCAGAAACTGACAAAGTGGAATGATGAGATGGTGATGCAATTCTACTCCACAGCTCACTTCTACCCAGATGTCAAGATTGTCTGGATGACTGAGGGTACGAGGTACCAATCTTCTATTGCTGAGTGGGCTAAACTGATCCATGCTCCTGCTGAGGCAGATGATGATACTGATGTGTATGCCAAGCCCAGGAAAGGCCACAACTCCATGGCACACATGTATATGGAAATTCCAGATGATGCCTTGGAAACTCACAAGTTTGGCTTTGTTTATTATCTTCTGTCAGGGCTGCCAACTATCAACACCATCCTGAGGCACGCTTTGTTACCCAAGTCCGGAGATGACATGATGATCAGAGGGCACTCAATCAACTTGCTGCATATGTTTGATGTGCCAGAGAAATTCAAAGTGATGACCCTGATAGTTGAGACAGTGAAGAGGACTGCAGCTGACCAAAAGAGATCTTGTGGCTATGCTCCACAAATTCAGATGCTCATTAATTCCAAGGTGGGCACAAGCACATACTTGCTTGAAAGAGAGCACCTTCCCTTGAGGCCAGAATTAGAGGACAACACTGTTGTGATGGATGCTTCGCATCCTACTTCTGTTGAGGCGCAAGAGAAGAGAGAGAAGGCTAAGGCAGACAAAGCTTCAAAGATACCAGACCCCTCAGCAGTCAATCTCAAGATCAAGCAGGACCAGCTCAGCTATCTGCTTGAGGCCACAGTGAGACAAAGCTACATGACTTGGATATCAAAGTCACTCAGATTCAGACTTTAGTTGAGAAGATACAGGAAGATCTTGAGGACGGGAATGACAGGACAACCACAAATGCTTATCAAAGGGTGCCTAGAGCACAGAGGTCTGCAGCAGTGCCAGTCAGCGACACTAGGGCCACAACTTCAGCTCCTGCAGCCACAGCCTCAATTTCCCCTCCAGTTCCTCAGACGTCAGCCGAAGTCTTCGCAGATGCTTTTCTCTCCACACCATCTTCGCACTCCAGAGCTCCCGGAGATCGTGCTTAGGGTGTTGTATAGCACATATGCATTTTCAAGCTTTTTGGTAACTTGTTGCCAAAGGGGGAGAAAGTGTATAGATCATAGGCTTCGAGAGAGAGAGAGTGTTTTGCTTCCTTTTGGTCTCTCTTGCTACTTATCTGCTCGCTTTGCTTGTGTTTGCTACAATATTCATGCTTGTGTGTGAGATACTTCTATGATCATGTGGTTGATCATACTATGTTTTATTATGCTACACTTGAATGATGTTATCTCTTATATCTTGTGTATGATCTATCATATTTGTCTTGGTGATGAGTGCATGTTATGTATGTGTTATGAATTTGAGCGCTCCACCAAGATGTATGTGACATGGAAGAGTAACCCATGATCCTAATCTATTGTGCATTTGCATTCAAAAGCAAATCATAAATAATGCACAAATTTAGGGGGAGCTCTTGCTTATCACATACTTCTCAAAGAGATGATATATTTCATTCTTATTATCATTTTTTGAAGCTTTGATCTATATGTTGTCATCAATTACCAAAAAGGGGAGATTGAAAGTTCAACTAATCCATGGGTGGTCTTGGTATTTCTTAACAACATATAGCTCATTGAACTAATATCCTTTCAAGATGATTATTTCAGAAAGTTCAATGATTGGCATGGCATGGACTAGAGATGTGGACCCCTCAAAATGCTAAAAACAAATATTGGCAAAAGCTCAAGACTCTTCATTTCTATTTTAGTGATCCAAGATCACATTGAGTCCACAGAAAAGCCAATACTATTAAAAGGGGATGAGGTGTTGCTTAATGGTCTACTTGCTCAAAATGCTTAGTGATATGCTCCAAATCCCTCAACCGCTTTCTCATATCCAAATATGTCCTAAACCTAAAGTCAAACTCGGCCCCACCAATTTGATGCATCTGGTGCCACCGAGTTCACTTGACATAGCCATTGCCAGAACAGTTCGGTCTCATCGATAGGGATCTCGGTCTCACTGAGATGGGATTGCAAACTCTCTGTTTTCCTTCGTAACGTTTTGGTCTCACCGAAATGAGCGATCAGTCCCACCGAGTTCGCAATGCAAACTCTCTGTTTCCCTTTCGTAACGTTTCAGTCTCACGAAAGGAGTGACCGGTCACACCGAGATTGCCTGACCAACTCTCTGTTTGCTTGTTACTGAAATCGGTCTCACCGAGTTGAAGTAATTGGTCAAACCTAGATTAAGTTTTTCCCTAACCCTAGCTCATCGGTTCAACCGAGTTGATCATGTCGGTCCCGCCGAAAACTCTAACGTTCACATTTTGAATGGAATTGGTCTCACCGAGTTCACATATTCGGTCTGACCGAGTTGGCTCTTTTGTGTGTAACGGTTAGATTTTGTGTGGAGGCTATATATACCCCTCCAACGTCCTCTCCATAAGAGAGAGAGCCATCAAAACATGTCTACACTTCCAGCATTCATTTTCTAAGAGAGAACCATCTACTCATGTGTTGAGACCAAGACATTCCAATCCAACCACAAGAATCTTGATCTCTAGCCTTCCCAAGTTGCTTTCCACTCAAATCATCTTTCCACCATAGCCAAATATGTGAGAGAGAGTTGAGTGTTGGGAGACTATCATTTGAAGCTGAAGAGCAAGGAGTTCATCATCAACACACCATCTATTACCTTTTGGAGAGTGGTGTCTCCTAGATTGGTTAGGTGTCACTTGGGAGCCTCCGTCAAGATTGTGGAGTTGAACCAAGGAGTTTCTAAGGGCAAGGAGATCGCCTACTTCGTGAAGATCTACCCAAGTGAGGCAAGTCCTTCGTGGGCGATGGCAATGGTGGGATAGACAAGGTTGCTTCTTCGTGGAACCTTCGTGGGTGGAGCCCTCCGTGGACTCGCGCAACCATTTCCCTTCGTGGGTTGAAGTCGCCACCAACGTGGATGTACGATAGCACCACCTATCGGAACCACACCAAAAATCTCCGTGTCTACATTGTGTTTGCCACTCCAAACCCCTCCCTTTACCTTCATATGCAATGATTTACATTCCGCTGCTATACTCTTAGAATTGCATGTGTAGGTGATTGCTTGACTTGTGTAAGTTGTTAAAAATCTGCCAAGACTCAAAATTGGGAAAAGGTTATATTTTATTTTGGTCAAGTAGTCTAATCACCCCCCTCTAAACCTACTTTCGATCCTACAGAACTTTTATTAAACAAAAGGATATAAGTGAAATTATGGGGTTCAACATTAAGGATCTTATGATGTTTCATAGCATCAAAGGCTAAGTACTGCATGGGTAAAATAGGGTCATAAGGCCAAGGTGAAACACCCATCTCTCTTGCTAAGCGTGTGGCATAAATTCCACCATAAAAATATCTACTACTAGTGTTATGTTGCAATCTACGTGCAATAATAGCTCCAAGGTTATAACTTTTGTCACCGCTGAGAGCGGTGCGTATGAGGCTCAAGTCTGGAGCACAAAGTGTACTACAATCTTGTTTACCTATGATACGTCTCCAACTATCTCTAATTTTTTATTGTTCCATGTTGTTATATTATCAATCTTGGATGTTTTATGATCATTTTATAGTCATTTTGTATCATTTTTTTTGGTACTAACCTATTTACATAGTGCCAAGTGCCAGCTGTTGTTTTCTGCATGTTTTTACATCACGGGAAATCAATACCAAACGGAGTGCAAATGCAACGAAATTTTACGGAGATTTTTTATGGACCAGAAGACACATAATGGGCCCTGGCTGCGCCTGGGGGTGCTCCGAGGAGAGCACAACCCACCAGGGCACGCCAGGAGGCCCAGGAGCGCCCTGGTGGGTTGTGCCCACCTCGGGTGCCCCCCGGACCGCCTCTTTGCTCTATAAATACCCCAATATTCCAGAAACCCTAGGGGAGTTGACGAAAATCAATTCTAGGCGCCGCAGAGTCCAGAACCACCAGATCCAATCTAGACACCATCTCGGATGGGGTTCACCACCTCCATTGGTGCCTCTCCGATGATGCGTGAGTAGTTCTTTGTAGACCTTCGGGTCCGTAGTTAGTAGCTAGATGGCTTCCTCTCTCGCTGAATTCTCAATACAATGGTCTCTTGGAGATCCATATGATGTAACTCTTTTTGCGATGTGTTTGTTGGGATCGATGAACTTTGAGTTTATGATCAGATCTATCTTTTTATATCCATGAAAGTATTTGAGTTTCTTTGATCTCTTTTATGCCTAATTGCTTATAGCCTCGTATTTCTTCTCCGATATTTGGGTTTTGTTTGCCCAACTTGATCTATTTATCTTGCAATGGGAAGAGGTGCTTTGTAGTGGGTTCGATCTTACGGTGCTTGATCCCGGTGACAGAAAGGGAACCGACACGTATGTATCGTTGCTACTAAGCATAAAACGATGGGGCCTATCTCTACATAGATAGATCTTGTCTACATCATGTCATAGTTCTTATTGCATTACTTCGTTTCTCCATGAACTTAATACACTAGATGCATGCTGGATAGCGGTCAATGTGTGGAGTAATAGTAGTAGATGCAGGCAGGAGTCGGTCTACTAATCTTGGGCGTGATGCCTGTGTAAAGATCGTTGCCTAGATATCTTCATGACTATTTGAAGTTCTATCAATTGCTCAACGGTAATTTGTTCACCCACCGTTTGCTATTTTTCTCGAGAGAAGCCACTAGTGAAACCTACGGCCTCGGGTCTCTTCTTATATTATTTGCCTTCACGATCTATTTTCCTTTGCTTTCATTTTCAGATCTATTAAACCAAAAATACAAAAAATACCTTGCTGCAATTTATTCTTATTTATTTTATTTGGCGTTCGATCTATCAATCTACTACAATTTTATTCACATCCGTTTGCCCATCTTGGGGCGCTGCCACCCGAAAGGGATTGACAACCCCTTTTACACGTCGGGTTGTGAGTAGTTGTTATTTGTGTGCATGTGTTGTTTACGTTGTGTTGCTTGGTTCTCCTACTGGTTCGATAACCTTGGTTTCACATCTTAGGGAAATACCTACCGCAGATGTGCTGCATCATCCCTTCCTCTTTGGGGAAATACCGACGTAGCTTCAAGCCGCATCAACATACAATACATTTTCCATTAAATAATGCAAAGTACTGGATTGAGGGAAAATGAATGCTCTTTATTCTACCATGTGTCACTCCCCTAGTCTCACCATAGCAAAGACTAGTCAAGAATATCTCAAACTCAGATCTTGGTGGTTTGCCAAGCGAACCCAGAATGGGATTTTGCAGTAGTAGGCAAATCTCTAGAGATATGGTAAATGGATTTTCATATAGTTTAAATGACATCCTAGACTCACAGGGATGGAATTTAAATCCTTTGGTAAATGATTCAGTGAGAGTGAGGTGTTGGTTGCACTTATCTGAAATGTAGGGACCGAGCTCGGCATTGTGAACATATTGCTCAAATTCTTCCTTAATGCCCACACGCACCTATAATCGTTGCATGGCCATAAGCATGTTTTGGTGGCAGCATCTCGTATGGAACTTTCACTTGGTTCAACATAAGACTGACGAGCGGAGCTGCTACTAAAAGATGCCTCCGAGGACCTCCTCCTCGAAGAACTCCTTCCAAAGAGGTTCATCATATTCACGTATGATTTTCTAAAAAAAATTGGCCACAAAAAGTTGATAAAAAACTTCACAAGATTGGTAGCAACTACTCATGGGTATGCATAGAGGCCATATCAAGCATTCAAACTACTTAGAACTCTAAGAATTCAACATGCAAGCTCATCTACAGCGGCACCAAGAGTATCTAATTATTCAAAATACAAACCACTAAAGAAAAAACTAATTGGACAAATGCATGAGTCACATACCAAGCAACAATCCCTCGAAACAGTTTCCGAAACGGAGCTTCGAGCAAAGAGATCGAAATCCGCGGGTTCGGGAGCAAGAACACGAGAGAGAGAGAGAGAGAGAGAGAGAGAGAGAGAGAGAGAGAGCAATGGTGATTTTTTTCTGGAGGTAGGTGGTAATGTGGGATGAAGAGATAAGTGAGGGGCCCACGTGGGGACCACAACCCACCAGGGTGCGCCTGGGGGTCCTGGCGCGCCCAGGTGGGTTGTGCCCACCTGGTGCACCTCCCTCTGATGTTATCTGCACCAAAAATTCTTAAATATTCAGAAAAAAATCATATTAAATTTTCAGAGCATTCTGAGAACTTTTATTTTTGGGTCATTTTTTATTAAACAGGAAATTCAGAAAACGGACAAAACATGGCATTTTATTTTATTTAACTAATAAAAACAGAAAACAAAAGGTAGGGACAGAAGGTAGTGCTTACTAAATTCATCAACTTCATACCTCTAAAAAATGATCCATTAATAAGGTTGATCAAGTCTTATTAACAACCACTTTCGATTAGCATGAAACCGAAGAACTTTCGTAAATCACTAAGTTACCTCAACGGGGGTATGAATGTCCCCAACAATAAGAATTTCATATTTCTTTTTAACAGTAGGTAGAGGTAGTTGAAAACTTCCAATAGTGATTGTTGGAGATTTTTCAGTGACATTAATGCCATTCACTTGGAATTGTTTCTTCGGTAAGTGCACGGTATGCTCATTACCATTGATATGAAAAGTGACCTTGCTTTAATTGCAATCGATAACAGCCCCTGCAGTATTCAAGAAGGGTCTACCAAGGATAATCGACATGTTGTCGTCCTCGGGCATCTCAAGTATAACAAAGTCAGTTAAGATAGTAACATTAGCAACAACAACAGGCACATCCTCACAAATACCGATAGGTATGGCGGTTGATTTATCGGCCATTTGCAAAGATATTTCAGTAGGTGTGAGTTTATTCAAATCAAGTCTTTTATATAAATAGAAAGGCATAACACTAACACCGGCTCCCAAATCACATAAAGCAGTTTTCACATAATTTCTTTTGATGGAGCAAGGTATAGTGGGCATTCCCGGATCTCCAATTTTTTTAGGTACTCCATCTTTAATAGTATAATTAGCAAGCATGGTGGAGATTTTAGCTTCCGGTATTTTTCTCTTATTGGTGATGATGTCTTTCATGTACTTTGCATAAGGAGGAATTTTTAAGATATCGGTCAGCGATGCATAAAAGACTGGCCTCGACATTTCAAAGAAAGCGTTCAAATTCTTCATTATATTTCTTTTTAGTTGACTTAGGTGGAAAGGTCATATGTTTTTGAACCCATGGTTCTCTTTCCTTACTGTGTTTTCTAGCAACAAAGTCTCTTTTATCATATCTTTTATTGTTGGGTTGTGGGTATCAAGATCAACTGCTGGTTCTATCTCAGCATCGTCTGGTTCTTTATTATTTGTTTGAGTATCTTCACGAACCTCCTCATTATCTTTTTCATTGTCAGAAGGTGAGTGTTCACTACCAGATTGAGTTTCAGCATCAGAGATAGAAACTTCATTATCATTATCAGGAGGTTTTTCTACTTCAGTTCACTAGAGGCATGCAAAGTCCTATCATTTTTCTTCTTCTTTTTCTTTTTAGAAGGACTATGTGCATCAGTGTTAACCCTTTGAGAGTCTTGTTCAATTCTTTTGGGTGTCCCTCGGAATAAAGTGGTTCCTGAGTCATCCTACCTCCTCTAGTCATTACTCTAACAGCATGATCATTGATATTATTATTCATTTCATCTAACAACTCTCTTTGAGATTTAGCAACTTGTTCTAACTGAGTTTGAACCATAGAAGCATGCTTCCCCTCACCTCTAACATCATTTGAGATTCTAAATAATAAGTCATTCAAGCTAGCAATCATATCAGAATTGTATTTCAATTGTTCCATAACAGTTGCATTGAAGTGATCTTGCTTTCTAATGTAATTTTCAAACTCATAAAAGCATTGGCTAGGGTGCATATTGTGAGGATTATCATTATCATTGAATTTCATTAGAGAATTTACCTCTACCACCTTACGTGGTGGTGGTGTATCAAGCCCATGTATTTCTTCAATATGAGGTAAATTTTTGACATCCTCAGCTTTAATACATTTTTCTCTCATAGATTTCTTTGTCTCTTGCATATCTTCAGGACTGAGATATAAGATACGTCTCTTCTACGGAGTGGGTTTAAGCGGTGGTTCAGGAAGAGTCCAATCATCATAATTTTTTAATATGTTATTCAATAATTCTTCAGCTTGCCCAATAGTTCGTTCCCTGAAAACACAACCAGCACAACTATCTAGGAAATCCCAGAAGCATCTGTTAGTCCATTACAGAAGATATTGAGTATTTCATTTTTCTTAAGAGGATGATCCGACAAAACATTAAACAATTGGAGAAGCCTCCCCCAAGCTTGTGGGAGACTCTCTTCTTCAATTTGCACAAAGTTAAATATTTCTTGTAAGGCAGGTTGTTTCTTATGAGCAGGAAAATATTTTTCAGAGAAGTAATAAATCATGTCCTGGGGACTACGCACGCAACCAAGAGCAAGAGTATTGTACCAAGCTTTAGCATCACCCTTTAATGAGAACGGAAATAATTTGAGAATATAATAATAGCGAATTTTATCGTCATGGGCAAAAAGGGTGGCCATGTCATTCAACTTAGTAAGATGTGCCACAACAGTTTCAGTTTCATAACCATGGAAAGGATCCGATTCTACCAAAGTAATCAACTCTGGGTCGACAGAGAATTCATAACCATTATCTTCAACAAAGATAGGTGAAGTAGCAAACTGAGGACCACATTTCATTTTAGCATTAAAAGTCTTTTATTTACACTTGCATAATAACTAGATCATCTCTATCCTTACAAGCAAGAATATCCTTAGTTGCCTCCTCATCCATAACATAACCTTCCAGTACCTTTGGCAGTTCATATCTAGGAGGGCTAGTTCTAATAGGTGTTTCAAGATTTTCAGTTCCAAGCTCTTCATCATTTCAACATTCTCAAAAGCTTTAGTTCTAGCAAATTGTTCATCAAGAAATTCACCTAGTGGCACATTATCATCAAGCAAGGTACTAGCATCATCATAAATATCATTCATAGCAGAAGTGGCATCATCAATAACTTACGACATATCAGTGTTAATAGCATGTGGTGGTGTTGCAAGTCTACTTATAACATAAGGTGAATCAAGTGCAGAGCTAGATGGCAGTTCCTTACCTCCCCTCGTATTAGAGGGAAAAATCTTAGTCTTAGCATCCTTCAGATTCTTCATAGTAATAATTTGATAATAATCCCAAGTGACTCAACAAATATAGCTATGCTCCCCGGCAAGGCACTAGAAAAAGGTCTTGATAACCCACAAGTATAGGGGATCGTAACAGCTTTCGAGGGTAGAGTATTCAGCCCAAATTTATAGATTCGACACAAGGGGAGCCAAAGAATATTGGCAAGTATTAGCAACCGAGTTTTCAATTCAATCACACCTGGAGATTAATTATCTAAGCAAAGTGATTAGTAGCACAGTAATATGATACCTTTGATAGTAGTGGTAGCAGCAACAGTAACGATAACAGTGATAGTAATAGTTCTGCAATAGTGATAATAGTAACAACAGCAGTAGTAACTTAGCAAGATCAATATGTAGGAAAATCGTAGGAATTGGATCGGCGATTTGTTGGATGGTATTCATCATGTGACAGTTACAACCTAGGGCGATACGGCACCAGCTCGAGTTCATAAATATAATGTAGGCATGTATTCCGTAAATAGTCATACATGCTTATGGAAAGAACTTGCATGACATCTTTTGTCCTACCCTCCCGTGGCAGCGGGGTCCTATTGGAAACTAAGGGATATTAAAGCCTCCTTTTAATAGAGAACCTAAACAAAGCATTAACACACAGTGAATACATGAACTCCTCAAACAATGGTCATCACCGGGAAGTGTCCTGACTATTGTCACTCCGGGGATGCCGGATCATAACACGTAGTAGGTGACTATAACTTGCAAGATCGGATCTAGAACATATATATAATGGTGATAACATAAACGGTTCAGATCTGAAATCATGGCACCCATGTACAAAGTGACAAGCATTAAGCATGGAAAAGTCATAGCAACATCAATCTCAGAACATAATGGATACTAGGGATCAAGCTCTAACAAAACTAACTCGATTACATGATGAATCTCATCCAACTCCTCACCGGCCAACGAGCCTACGAAGGAATTACTCACTCCCGGTGGGGAGCATCATGGAATTGGCGATGGAGAAGGGTTGGTGCTGACGAAGATCGGAGAACCCCCTCTCCGGAGCCCCAAATGGACTCCAGATCTGGCCTCGCGATGAAGAACAGGAGGTGGCGGCGGCTCCACCACGTGAAACGCGATAATTCTTCCTCCCTTATTTTTTTTGGAAATATGTGATTTTATAGTGCCGGTTTCAGGGTCTACGGGGCCACTAGGTGGGGACAACCCACCTGAGCGCGCCTGGAGGGGGCGCGCCCTGGTGAGTTGTGCCCACCCAGGTGCCCCCCTCCGGTGGTTCTTGGCTCCAAAAATTCTCTTTTATTGATTAAAAAATCCTCGCAAAGTTTCATTTCAATCCGAGAACTTCTATTTCTGCACAAAAACAACACCATGGTAGTTCTGCTGAAAACAGCGTCAGTCCGGGTTAGTTTCATTCAAATCATGCAAATTAGAGTCCAAAACAAGAGGAAAAGCGTTAAGAAAATTAGATGCAACGGAGACGTATCAACCCACTCATTATTCTTAATTGTGTTGAGACTGGCTGATAGTATCATCTTCGGTGCTCATGTTGTGTGTTACCTGGGACACGGCTAATCGATTAAATTTAACCCTCTGCAGAGGTTTGTGCCCTTTACCCGCAAGATTCGATCCCTCCTGTTATGTCCTTGCACTACTTGGTGTTTGAGAATGGAACGATCGAAACATGATCTTCCAGAGCGATCGTCTGGCAGATGTCAGTGACCATCCAATCCTACCGTTTGTCTACATCTGCTAGCAATTTGACCAACCAGATTCACGACTAAGGTCAACCAAGCTAGAGCCCATAATGACTTGCGGTTTCACACTTAAGCTTTCCAGCCTTGAAGTATCCATCCATCTCTTTAAGCCTGAGTGGCATTCCGTCGAGATGATCACAGGTAGATACTAGGATTCCCGGGCATAACCATGACAGATATCAGGCTGCCAGGTGCAATATCATTCCAACCACATGTATATTGAGTCCTTGAAACCTTGAAGTCTTGATCATCATGCATGTCTTGAATTATTAATACTCATGATAATCTTGTAACACACATCCAACCCCCATCTACTAGAGCGTAGCAATAATGCAAGATAATGTCCCTTCCTGGACAATGGTAACAGGGGTATGGGTTTCTCCTACCTCATGATACTACCTCAAGTTTCTAGCTCAATATAACTAATGGAGGAGTGTTGAAAAGGTGGCACTAGATGCAATAAAAACATAGGTATCAAAATAATATGTTCAAAGTGAACTTGCCTGATATAGTTGATGAAGATTATAACGCTCTCAGAAATAAATTGATACTATTCGTCACTCTCCGATGAAAATCTATACAGTCAAACAATATATTCACATAAGCAAACAAACTAGCAAGTGTTATAGCAATCAAAAACAACAATCAACCCATAAAAGCAATAAAGAAATCAATAAGAAAACCAAATAAAAATCCAAAGAAAACTTCAAAGGTATAAAGAAAACTATGAAGATTAACACACTAAACATTAAAAGTATTTGTCCTAATAAAACTTAACAACAAAGAAAACAATTAAAATAATAAACTAATAGGATAAATAAAGTTTTTATTAAAATAATAGAAATAATATTTCCTACAAATTTCTATGCAAAAAGAATCAACTTAAAATCATTTATAAAACTCAACTTATGGTCAAAACAAGTTTTCTTTCAAAACAAAAGAAACAAAAATAATAAAAACATATTTTTAACTAGAAATAAAGTGTCTACTATTATCTACCAAAAAATAATTAAAACTTGTCAAAATGACAAAAGAGAATAATTTAAAAATATTTAAAACTAAAAGAAAAAGAATTAGCTTGAAACAAAACAAAACAGTATTGTCTTTGCAAATAAAAAAATTTAAATTATGCAAAACATTAAATTACTCAATACTACTGGATAAACCATTCAACTAGTGACCACTAGCAAAAATAATCAAATTAAAATATATCTTCAAACTCAAGTTATTCACAAATTAAGGTTTGAAGTAAACTTGACCAAATTCAAATTTGAAAACCAAATGCACAAACAGAAACTACAAGAAATTATAAAACCAATGCAAAAGGAATCACTCATTTTGGACTTAAAACATAAAAGATATTGTAAATCTAAAATCAAAACTAATTTTGTAAATTAAAACAAAAACAGAAAAGAAAAAACTGGCTTTGGGTCAGCAAGTGGCTACGTGGCGTGCTGTGACTGGTTGGAGGTGTGCACGACAGGAGCTATAGGGCGGACGACCACAGCTTAGAGAAAAATGACTCAGTGCAAATTAAAAAAACAGGGATCTAACCCGGGCCCTCGGTGTTAGATAGACGATGGTGGTGGATCCCGCCGACTTACAGTGAGGGGGCGAGGTCCGGCGAGCCTCCGGTGGCGGTGGCGTCTCGGGGTCGTTGTGGGCGAGGCCTCCCGTGGTCCTCCGACGATGGCGGCGACTCTAGGAGATGCGGACGACGACGACGGTCCCGAGGGTGGCATCGGCAAGTGTCGGGGAGCACTATGGCGGGCGGGGCAAGCTCGGAGATGGGCGGCGGCAGTGGGAAGTTCGGCGAGGGATTACAGCGAGATCTGACCATGGCGGAAGGGGGTTTAGGGGGAATCGGGCAAGGGTTTTATAGCGCAGTGTTGCTTGGGGAAGGGGTTGTGCCAAAATGGCAGGGGATCGGGGGGCAGCGGCTGCGCCAGCGAGCAAAGGAAGGGGAGGCGCGAGGAGGAAGGTGACCGCGAGGATCGGGGGATCGGTTGGGTGGGTCCACCTGTCGGCGAGCGGCAGCGACAGGCATGGGATCGGTGGCCTATCCAATCCAAATTCGGGCGCGGCGAGTGAAAATGGGTGGGGCTAGTGCGTGTGCTGGTGGGCCTGCTAGCCGTCGCTCGTCTTCGGCCAAATTTCGTTTTTTTAATAAAACAGAGAGAGTAGAGTTTAAATAAAAGAGAAAAGGATAAAACTTTTATGTAGACATATTATATATCAAAATTTTCAGAAAAAGATTTCCTAAAACATGACTATTTTTCAAGTTCAAAAAAACACATAAAAATTCAAATAATGCAAACAATGCTATTGTTGCATTTGAAACCAATAAAAATTATTTTTAAAATACCAAAATGATTTCAAATTCATTTTTCTCCACTTTTCTATTGGGGGGAATAATTTTATCCTATTTTCCATATATTCTATTTTTGGAGAAACATAATTTGAATAAAAACCAAATAACTCATAAGTGGTTTTGAATTTGAATTTCAAACCACTTTCAAATCTTTTCTGTTTTTCCTTATTCAAATATATTTCACCTCTGAGTTTTGAAGTGTCATATTAATTCTCTCATTTTGAGTAACCTTTAGAGAATTTGAAATTTGGAAATTCCAATAATTTCAAATGGAAGGTGAGTTTCAAATAACTTCAAATTGACTTTCAAAATGATTCTTGGAAACCACCAAGTATCTTTTCTTAAAATTTGAAGAAGTCATTTTTATCTTCTCTCATGAAACTGATTGAGTTGCATAAAGTTTCTGAATTTGAAATATTTCCAAATGGAATTCAAATCTTTTCAAATCCCTTTTTCATTTCTTTAAATGGAAGAAGTCATACCATCTTCACTCTAGGGTTTTTTGATGAAATGAATTTGAATTCATGGATCCAAATGCAAAGATGAAAGTTTGAGAAAGTCCTTTTATTCCTTCTCATTCAAATTTCACAAGGTTTCAGATTCCACCCAATTTCACACAATCAATCGCACAACAATCAAACAAACAACCATAATTATTTATTTAATATAACATTCCAAATTTTAGAATTTTGGGATGTTACAAGTACTTTGCTTCGAGGGCTAATAGACTTTCGCATTACGCATGTGAGTTCTTTATGACTAATAGAAGTCCATGGACTATACGCACTCTCACCTTTCCATAATTTGCTAGCCTCTTTGGTACCGTGCATTGCCCTTTCTCACTTGGAGATGTGATGCAAACTTCACCGGTGCATCCAAACCCTGTGATATGATATGCTCTGTCACACATAAGCCTCCTTATGGCTTCCTCAAAACAGCCACCATACCTACCGAGTATGGCATTTACATAGCCATTCTGAGATATATTGCCATGCAACTTCCACTGTTCCATTAGTATGACACACATCGTCATTGTCATATTGCTTTGGATGATCATATAGCTGACATAGTATTTGTGGCTCAACCACCATTCATATTTTTTTAAACATGTTACCCTAGATCATTGCACGTACATCCTATTACACTGCCAGAGGCATTCATGTAGAGTCATACTTTGTTCTAGTATCGAGGTGTAGTTTCGAGTTGTAAGTAAATAAAAGTGTGATGACCATCATTATTCATTATTAGAGCATTGTCCTAGTGAGAAAATAAAAAAGAGAGGCCAAAAAGAGCCCAGAAAAAGAGAGCCCAAAAAGAGCTCACCAAAAAAATTGAGAGA
Source organism: Aegilops bicornis (assembly GCA_021605145.1). NCBI lineage: Eukaryota > Viridiplantae > Streptophyta > Magnoliopsida > Poales > Poaceae > Aegilops > Aegilops bicornis. The sequence continues at coordinate 185,391,759 of CM038672.1, forward strand.
AAAAGAGAGAAGGGGCAATGTTACTATCTTTTTCCACACTTGTGCTTCAAAGTAGCACCATGTTTTTCATATATAAAGTCTCCTATGTAGTCATTTTCATATAACTGGTGGGAATTTTTTCATTATAGATGATGGGCTTCCTCAAATGCCTGAGGTCTTCTAGAGCAAGCAAGTTGGATGCGCACCCACTTGGTTTTCAATTTGAGCTTACATACACTTATAGCTCTTAGTGCATCCGTTGCGTGGCAATCCTACTCCTTGCATTGACATCAATTGTTGGGCATTTCCATAGCCCGTTGATTAGCCTAGTTGATGTGAGACTTTGTCCTTTTTTTCTTCTCCATATTAGTCTCTACCACCGTACTCCATTCCACCCATAGTGTTATACCCAAGGCTTGCGCTCATGTATTGCGTGGGGGTTGAAAAAGCTGAAGCGCATTTAAAAATATGAACCAATTGCTTGGCTGACACTGGGTAGTGCATGATTTATCCTTTGTGTTGAGAAGATGGAGCATGACAAGGCTATATGATTTTGTAGGGATAGCGCTTTTGAGCATTTTTTTAAAGACATGATTGTTTGTTGGTATGGATGAGTGTTGATGTCTTTATGTCAAATTATAGACTATTGCTTTGAATCATTCAGATTTAGATATTCATACCATAAAATAAAGATTACATGATGAACATGTTAGGTAGCATTCCACATCAAAAATTTTGTTTTTATCATTTACCTACTCGAGGACTAGCAGGAATTAAGCTTGGGGATGCTTGATACATATCCACCATATCTATAATTTTTTATTGTTCCATGCTATTATAGTATCAATCTTGGATGTTTTATATGCAATTATATATCAATTTTTGGGCCTAACCTATTAACCTAGTGCCAAGTGTCAGTTATTGTTTTTGCCTATTTTTGGTTTTCCAAGAAATCGGTACCAAACGAAGTCCAAACGCTACGAAAGTTTTTGATGATTTTTTTCTGGACAAGGGAGACCCTAGAAGCTTCGGGAGGAGACCAGAAGGCAAACTAGGAGACGACAAGGCAACAGGGCGTGCCCTGATTCCTTGTGGGCCCCTCGTGGCTCCATCTGACCTAATTCCACCTCTATAAATTCTATACAATCGGGAAACCAACAGAGAACCACCCAAAATACATTTTTCGCCGCCACAAGTTTCTGTTCTTTCACGATCCCCTGGAGGCCTTTTTCGGCACCCTGCCGAGGGGTGGAATCGATCAGGGAGGGCTACTACATCAAACTTGCTGCTCTTCCGATGATATGTGAGCAGTTTACTATAGACCTACGGGTCCATAGCTAGTAGCTAGATGACTTCTTCTCTCTGTTTGAACTTCAATACAATGTTCTCCTCGATGTTATTGGAGATCTATTCGATGTAATCTTATGTTGCGGTGTGTTTGTTCGGATCCGATGAATTATGGGTTTATGATCAGATTATTCATGAATATTAATTGAGTCTTTTTTTAATTCTTTTATGCATGATTATTATAGCTTTGTATTTATATCTGATCTATCCGTTTGGTTTGGCCAACTAAATTAATTTATCTTGTAATGGGAGAGGTGCTTTGTAATGGGTTTAATCTTGGGGTGCTCTATATCCTAGTAACAAAAGGGGACAAGACACGTATTTGTATTGTTGCCATTAAGGGAAAATGACGGGGTTTATTGATGTTGATTGGATTTACTTTGTCTACATTATGTCATCTTGTTTAAGACGTTACTCCGTTTTTATGAACTTAATACTCTAGATGCATGCTGGATAGCGCTTGATGGGTGGAGCAATAGTGGTTGATGCAGGTAGGAGTCAGTCTACTTGTCTCAAACATGATGTCCATATACATGATCATTGCCTTGAATATCATCATAACTATGCGCTTTTCTATCAAGCCCAACATTAATTTGTTTACCCACCCTGTGTTTTTTGTTCAAGAGAGAAGTATCTAGTGAAAACTATGGCCCTGGGTCTACTTTTATCATATATAAAATCCAAAATACCTTGCTGCAATTTATTTACCGTTATTTTATTTTATGTATCTATCACTACGAGACTTGATCCTTGCAAATAACCGTCGAGGGATTAACAACCCCCTCGATCGCGTTGGGTGCAAGTATTTGCTCTTTTGTGTGTAGGTGCCGTTAACAAGGTTTCACGTGGTTCTCCTACTGGATTGATAATCTTGATTCTTGACTGAGGGAAATACTTATCTCTATTGTACTGCATCATCCTCTCTTCTTCGAGAAAATACCAACACAACTTACAAGTAGCAGCCGTCAACAATCACCGCAAAATGCATATGCGAAAACGAAGAAAACGTTATTTTTCCTAGTAGGCATTTCATCAAGCATAGGCCGGGGAGTCCCCCCTTTTCGGAAAAAAAAAGGCATTTCATCAAGCACTTGGCAGCCGCGGCCCTTGTTGCTGGTTGTGGCGACCGGACGATCCGAAGCAGTGGCTGTTGGGATGGCCTGAGACGCAGCACGAGCCGCTAGACGGGGGCGAGGGTCCGGAGTGGCATTTTTCTTCTTCTTCTTCTTCTTCTTCTTCTTCTTCTTCTTCTTCTTTTTCGCTGCTTTGATGAGGGCCGACGTCGGCTTCCTAGCACGTTTGGCACCGGCGGGAGCAGCGGTAGGGCGGCCGACCGTTACAGAGAGGCAGTGGCCACCCTGCCGACTTACTACCGATAGTGGAAGCCGGTGTGGAGGACCAGATGATATTGTTTTGCCCCCGACCTCTTTTCTAGTGCTGGCGGTAGCGCGGGATTGGTTTGCAACGGTGACACGCCGGCGGGGTGGCGGAAAGGTATTGGGAACCCATTCCAGCCAGAGCTTTGGTCCTCGGCGACGTTGGTGGTGCATGGAGAGCCAGCGGCGGGAACTACGGGGCGGCGCGGGAGGGAGAAAGAGGCGGGGGAAAATTTACTCCGTCGGGCAAGGGAACGGTATTTTAAGCGCCGCGGGCTAAATTTTTTATGAATTCCTCTAACGGATTTAGGACTTGGGCTACATGTAGTTTAAAGCGTAACTTCTTTATACTCCCTCTAGTCCAATATGTAGTGCGCATGGTTTGAAGCTCCAAGACCAAGGCGTGACGTGGAGATGTACTTTTAGACCATAATAACCCTGCATGCACAATCTCTGTACATAGGGATGTGGATGTGCTGCACCTCCAGTGAAAAGCTAGGGGTAATTCTTGTCCAAAATGCTTCATACGCACTACATTATGGAATTCTTAAAAAAACTAATACGCACTATATAAAGGAATGGAGGGAGTAGTTTTTTAGGATCAAGCAGAGATGCCCTCACAGGACCCCATTGGGCTTGAGGTAGTCGCTCACTTTGCATCGGACACATGATAACGCGTGCACAGTAACAAGAACATGACCTGACAGTTCGACTGAACCTGTTTTAGAAGCTTCTGAAGGAACTTTGAGCTGAGCAGGATTTTACGTGACAACGGGCAAGTTGACGCTCGAATTCGAATTGCGAGCAGAAATCCAGGTTTACTGATAGGGCTTTTCATAACGAAGCAGTACTTGTAACAAAAATCTGGCCTGGTAGAGGCACGTGGCATTGGTGCCCGCGGGAGGCTTCACTCCATGACATGCGGGCCCCCTACCTCACCTCAGTCCCGGCAGCTGTGGTTGGCCGTGGGAGTGGGACGGTGCCGACAGCCGTCCGTGGGGTATCGTACGGGTGATGTGCTGCACAGTCGCGTGGCGTGGGTGATGCAGGCTAGGCTGCTCTGCTCACTCTACCATGGTACAGTGCCGCGCATCCAACGTGTGGCGTGGCGTGGCGCGGCGGTGTGAGCTGCGCGCACGTGACTTCACTCACTGCTCCCTCCCTGCCCCCTTCCGCCGCACACCGCTGCTCAGTGCTCGCCCGAGAGAGATACTCCACTTCGCTAGTCCCAACGGAGGCGAGGGGGCGCCGAGAGAATGGGACGGCACATCACATCACGTATAGCTAGGGAGCGCGTCCGTTTCGTTTCCCGGTGCGCGCACGCACTGCATTGGCGCACTACGCTCGGCGGCAAAATTTCGTGTTTTGACCTTTTTTACAAACAAAATCGAGATATGACCCGTTCGAAAATATTTTAGGATTTGATCATTTTGCCTACCGTTAGGGGGTTTGATGGTAGGATCATATAGCCTACCGTCAAGACCAGCGGCGGTAGCAAACTTATCCACGTCAGCAACGATAACGGTCGACGTGCCCCCTCCGTCACACCCTACCGCCGCTCCACCCGGCGGTAGGTTGTCTGAACCTACCGCCGGAGTCTCTGGCGGTAGGGTGTGGGCATATATAAACCGCGGGCCGGCCGCCCCCACCCCCTTCTCCCCCACCCAGCTGCCCCCCACCACGAAGAATGAGCAGCGGTTGCTCCAACTCGCTCTCTCTCATCCCCTCCACCCCCCCCCCCTCCGATCTTCTTCGTTTCTTGACGGATTTTGCGGATCGAGATGGCCCCGAAGAAAGAAAGTAAGCTCTTTCAATCCCTTCAATAAGTTTTAATCAAACACCTTTCGATTCGTCGCATTATTCGATTCAAATCACTCCTATTTGAATTTTTTTAACCCTAGGATTGATTTAGGTTGATTCTAGATGTTATATTGTGTTAGATATGAACAATATTGAACAGTTGGTATGGTTGTGTTAAGATGAACCCTAGTTCATAATTGATTTGAATGTTTTTTTATATGATGGATGATGCATGTTCCTATGCTATGATGCACGTATTGGATGTAGTGTATGATGAATATTGGAGATGAATATTTGATATATTTGTTATATGTAGTGTATGAATCCTCAAGGTGAACCCTAGTTCATTTTTTTAACAAAAAATGAGATTATGCATGTTGGATGTTGTTGGAGAAATATGTGTTATGATGCATTGAAACCATGGTGATTGCATCTTCATAAAAGTATTTTATTTAGTTCTTTGATATATGTATTGTATTTAGTTCATGTTCATAATAATCTTGATATGATTATTCAAAGATTGAACTCATAGGTTCTGTTGGATGTGATTAATTTTTGTTATGCATCGATGTGTTTCGTAGTTCATGTTGAAAAATCTTTTGATATGCTTATGCAATTTTTTTAGGAGGCCACCTCTTGCGGATGACATCGGCACGAAGTACATAATGCTTGACCCTAGGTTCGACAAGCGTCACCGTGCCCGTTTCATTGAGAATGGAGTGGTAATTAGCATTTTAAACCAAATCTTTCGAATTGATGAAAACAAGTTGCTAACTATTATGTCCATGCTAATTATGCTTTGGTTATTGATTTTCACAGATGCTGCCGCCATCGCGGATGAGGGCTCACAAGACGACTGTTAAGATGGAGTACGATGATCGCACGCATCGCTCTTCTTGAGAGAGCCCGACTATTGGGTTTCGTCCTGCAGCTTCAAGCGTAAGCCGCCGACGCTTGTTCACTCAGCTCACGGCTTTGATCGACCGGTGGCGGCGAGACGCACAGCTTTCATCTTCCATGCGGGAGATGACCATGACCCTCGAGGATTGGGCGATGATTACGGCACTACGGCTGGAGGGTCGTCCTCTCATGGAAGAGTGGAGAGGGCGAATCGGCACGAGAGGGTTGTCGGCCTCATCGGCGATCGCCTCGCTAAGAACAACCGGACTTCCGCATACCACCGCCATGGCTCCTCGAGCACCGGAGCAAGTGCGGAAGATGCCGAGCCCCGGTGGTGGAGCGATGACGCTAGAGCCTACGTGGTACATTCTCACGGAGGTAGTGTTTACGGACTGCTCCGGGAACTCGCCCTATGGATGTATCTCGACTTCCTAAAGGACTGGGATGCGGGTACAATTGGGGCCGCCGGACTCGCCTACCTATACCGCTCAAGAAGTGAATATCACTTTCTTTCAAATATCGACGTGTCTGCTTTACATTTTGACATCTTATCATCTATACTTGGTTTGTAGCTTGACGACGCTGACCGAGAGAGCGGAAGTCATGTCCGTATGTGTGGATGTGTATGGGGCCTCTCCATTTGGATGTGGGAGCGAATCCGGTGGGCCGTCCAGAGAAGATGCGCCGCGTGCATGGACGGACTATGGCGGAGATGACGAAGATGATCGGTACCGACCGTCGTGACACGCTTGGGACGTGGTGCATGTCTACAGGCGAATCGAAGGCCTTGTACAAGGTCTTCAAAGAACGAGCTTGATGCTCTCACGCCTTTCCAGGTATAAGAACTACATTTTCACTTGAGCTTACCATTGTTTCGATACCACTTTCACTTGAGCTTACCATTGTTTGGTTATAGGTTACTTGGCGGCCGTATAGTGATGATCGAGAGTGGGGGTTCGAGCTGAACAACATGTGCAAGTAGGACCGGCTTCTCTTCCGATGCATCGTGCCCATGATTTGTGTCTATGTCGTGGGGTACCACTTGCCACAGCGCGTTGCCGCACAATTTGGTAAGGCGCAACACACACCACCAGCCGGCCACGATACCGGTGGCTACAGCCTACACCAGTGAGTACCACAAGCCGTCCTCATCGATTCTAAGTTCTTGTTTTGATGCTTTACATTCATAAAAGAAGGGCGTTTTACATTCTTTCTTATGCATTGCAGGATGAGCAGGCAGAAGAATCAATCAATCACAGATTGGGAAGCCGAACATGCGAAATACGTGAAGGAATGGAACGAGTGGAAAGGACGCAAAGACACGGAGAGGAGAGTGATTGAATGGGACGAGTAAGAGGATCACATGCTGTGGTACGATGATGGCATCAAGCATCGTCTGCGTCCCGAGGCCCCGATGGGCGGCGGCAGATGCCGAAGACCTATTCGATGACGCCTCAGAGAATGAAGCCTACAACAAGAGCATCAGACAGCTTCAAGGCGGGTTTAGGGAGTACGGACCCCTCATGAACATAGTGGTATGTTTTTTTACCTCTTTTGAACCGACGGTTGTATGAAATCGGCTTTTCGTGCTATTGACTCATTTTATTACTTTGCAGTCTTCGGAGCTGAACAAAAGCATTTTTCATGCCTCTGATGCGCTTAGTGTTGTCCCTGGGACTCGAGCTAGTGAGAACAAGTTGAGGGAACCGGTGAAGGTAATACGGAGTTCATTTTCGTTATCACTGGACATTCGAGAAGTTAACATATTGTTTCGTTATCATTGCAGAAATACGTCAACAAAGCACGCCGGCTTGTGGGCCTGCTTGGGTGCGCTACAAACACCGAGGATGTTTTTCCTCCTGCACCGATGCGTAGCCTCGCTTCATCGAGCCATGCAGCCTCTTCGTCTAGGGCGGTTCAAGATGACGAGGAGGAGAGCGACGACGATGATGATGCAGAGGAAGCGATTCAAGATGACGAAGAGGGCGCATAAGAAGAACATGCTGAGGAAGAGGAAGAGGAAGAGGACGATGAGGAGGAGGAGTACGATGATGAAGATGGACCTCCACCAACTCAGCCAACCCAGCATGAGAAGAGGAATGTGCCGAAGAAGGATTGGAAGAGTCCATCCCCGTTTCAGAAAGCACGTCCTGCGGCCCGCAAGAAGACGACGGCCGAGAAGCGATCCAAGGATAACAAGGACCGAAAGTCGAAGAGGGGAAGGAAGGACTGAAGTTGCTGCCGTGTCGTTGAACTAAAAACTTGCATATTTGCTTCGTGAACCATATGAATTTCCTCGTGAAACTGTTTCGTTAATTTTCTATGTATAACTTATTTGCTATGTATCGAACCTACCTTATTTATAGATTTACTATGTATCGAACCTATCTTATTTATAGATTTATGGTGTGTGCATCATATATCATACATTGTGTGCTTCATATGTCATACATATGTTGTTTAAATGTTGTTTGCCAAAAATTGAAGATTCAACAAAAGAAGTTAGAAGGTCCAAAAGATGCACACTGGGCCACCCTGCCGCCACAAATTAAGGCGGTAGGTCTGTACATCCTACCGCCATCAGACCCGGCGGTAGGGTGCCTCCCCCCCACGTCCCCCTTCTGTGACCAAAAAATCGAGCAGCGCAGCGGTAGGGTTGCACACCCTACCGCCAGGGCGCTTGGCGGTAGGACCCTACCGCCCAGGCGGTCGGCGGTAGGCTGCGCAACCCTACCGCTGCGTTGCTTGATTTTTTGGTCATAGAAGGGGCGTGGGGGGGGGGGGGGAGGCATCCTACCGCTGGGTCTGATGGAGGTAGGGTGTGGTCTCCTACCGCCGCGCCCTATGGCAGTAGGGTTTGGGCATTTATAAACCCAGCCGCCCGCCCACCCCACCCCAACCCCTAATCCCCACCCACCCAGCCGCCTTCTTCTTCCTCTCGCCCATTTTCTCATATCCTCCACTTCCCCACTCCGATCTTCTTCTTTGATTCACGAATTTTGCGGATCGAGATGGCTACGAAAAGAGGAAGGTAAGCTCCTCCAATCCCCCAATTAGTTTGAGTCAAATCAATCTGTTTTCTTATAGCCATATGAGGAACCCTCTCTAGTTCATATGATGAACCCTATAACCTAGATGATTGCAATGTTATGAACCTAGTTGATGAACCCTAGGTTTAGTCTTTCTTATAGCCATACGAGGAACCCTCTCTAGTTGATATGATGAACCCTAGAACCTAGATGAACCCTATGTTTAGTCTTTCTTATAGCCATTTGAGGAACCCTCTCTAGGTTATATTGAACCCTAGGTTTAGTCTTTCTTATAGCCATATGTGATGATTTATTGTGTGAATATTATAGATATTTGTTTTGCTATATATCTCCATTGATTTAGGTGGAATCTATCTATATCTGATGAATGCTTGTATTAGAACAAATATTGATGTTTAATTAACTTTATCCATCAATGCTTATATAAGAAAAATGGCGCCACCACCATCACTTGATGAGGATGATGACTATGAAGACCTACTTGAGGAAGCCATCTGTGCTCAAAGAGTGAGGCTGAGCGATCAGGAGGTGTGCAACCTATGGGACAACTTTCTGCCACGTGCTGACTTGGTCGGGGTTTTTCCCGTGACCCGTCTGACAAGTACCATGATCGATCGACATGTCATGGTATGTTATTAGTGTAGAATCCAAGGAATTGTTAATAGTTTAGATAATCCATACTTATTAATTGAAATGTTTTTCTTATTCAAAAATTGCCAAAGAGCCTATCTGAGAGTTGTGGCGTCGAGGTCGATGAAGAAGGCTATCTTTGGAATACGCCTTACATGAGGGCCCGTCACTACTTGTGCGTACGGCGTGGACACGAACGGTCGCACACACTTAAGCTCGGTTGGGTGGAAGAACTTCCTCGTTGACAAGAATCTTCATGTTGGACAGGCCATCCTAATTACTATCAGGAACACCAATCGTCAAGGCTTGAAGATGATGATCGTCATCGATATAATCTAAACTATATATACGTGTGGCTGCTGATCATCGTCATGTTTGATTGCTATCTATGGATGAATCCTTTTATGTGGTCGATGACCGTTGAACTTGTTAAACCTCTTGTGTTGGCTTCGTGAAACTATTTGGATGTGATCAAACTATGTTATGTGATCAAACTATGTTATTTGGTACTTGTTTCTTAGTCCGTAATGGCAAGACTATTTGGATGTGATCAAACTATGTTATGTGATCAAACTATGTTATGTGATCAAACTATTTGGATGTGATCAAACTATTTGGATGTGATCAAACTTCTTATGTCTATGAAATTGTGCTTATTGTTTCTTATGTCTACGGCAAAAAAATTGAAGACAAAATCAAAGCAGTTAAGTTCATGCGGACTATGATAACCTACCGCCAGGGCTCGCCAGAACCTGCGGCGGTAGACTGTGCAACCCTACCGCCCGAAGGTCTAGCGGTAGCAAAAGGGTCAGATCTCGAAAAAGTTTCAAATTGGGGTCAGATCTCGATTTTGTTTGACAAAAGGGTCAAAACAGGAAATTTTGCCACGCTCGGCTCTCTATCCCGTCCGTCCTCTCCTCTCCTCTTCACGGCGTACCGCATGCTGCCCTACTTTTTCCCTCTTAATTTCGACGCCATCGTCATTATCGTCTCCTCCTCTGCGTGCTGCGTCCCTTCTCCAGCAACCCATTTTTTTTCAACCACGCCGTGTGCAATACTCCTGTTATGTTACACAAAAGATGGTGCAGGGTACGAGCAAAAGATTAAAAATGGCTCCCCTCTTCTTGTTTCTTAAAATACATAGAGATGCAAAACAGACGCACACCATCACCATGGATGCAGTAAAGAAAAAGAAGCGACACGACGCAGCAACTAGCAAGTGCAACCATACGTAGTACTAAAGGACAGGTCAGCAGACGCACGTGAGGACTTGTGTGGTGTTCATTGCGCAACAACCATCAACAGTACAAACCAGCTCAACATGCCTTGCCTTGGATCCTTTCCCTTCTTTCTGCTCCCAGCTTCCCCCTCTATACTTTATATTTTGATTATATTTTTTCTTTTTGGCTGGAGTAATTTTATTTTTGGGCTTCACAGAACCGAGTTTGTATACATTTTCCCTGGTTATTGATAATAAAACGGGAAAACTTGATACTAATACCGGATTTTTTACTAGCGAAACTGATCGATTCGTCCTAGTATAAAAACCATCAACCTTTGTGAACTTGCCAATTTTTTTTATTTTGAGCGGTGTGAACTCGGCCAAATGGGTTTTTGTTTTGCCGCCTCTTTTTGGGCCCAACTTTTTATAATTCAGAGCCCAGATCACGGACTAGCCCAGCTGAAGATATCAAACTAATTTCGGGCGCCCTTATGTCTCTGGGGATGCGCTTGCGTGGCGAGCCCCAGACGGGCCGGCCCAGCCGCGCACTCGCACAGCCTGATTTTTTTTTCTGTTTTTCTGTTCTTATTTCTTTTAGTTTTGTACTTTTCTTTATACTTTAAAATATTCTACCTATATCTATATGTATGTATATATATTATAAAAACAGTTTCAAAACACACATTTGGAAAAAATGTTGAATAAGTATTAAAAATGTTGAACAAAATTTAAAAAATGTTGAGCAAGTGTTTGAAAATGTTGAATAACTATTAAAAATATTGAACAAGTATTTGTAAATATTGAATAGGTATTAAATTTTTTTGAACGAATATATGAAAAATGTTGAACAAGAACTTGAAAAATGTTAAACAAGTATTTGGAAGTATGAATAAGTATTAAAAATGTTGATCAAGTATTTGAAAAATGTTGAATAAGTATTAAAAACTGTTGAACAAGAATTTAAAAATATCGAGCAAGTGTTTGAAATGTTGAATAATTATTAAAAATATTGAGCAAGTATTTGAAAAATATTGAATGGATATTAAAAAATATTGAACGAGTATATGAAAAATGTTGAACAAGAACTTAAAAAATGTTAAACAAGTATTTGGAAATGTGAATAAGTATTAAAAATGTTGAAAAATATTTGAAAAAATGTTGACTAACTATTAAAATATCAAACAAGTATTTGAAAAAATATTAAAATAACGTCTGGACAATGTTGAACGTGTATACAAAAAGTGTTGATCTCTTGTTAATTTTTTTTGACATGTACAAAAAAAGAAAAAAAATCATAGAAAGCATTGAAAACCAAAGAAACAAATGAAAAAAGAATAAAAAAATAAAAAAAGAGAAGAAAAAGGAAAAGGAGCCAAAAAGAGAAAAAAGAAGAAAACCCGAATAGCGCAGAAGAATATGAAGAAAGAAAAGAAAGAAAGGGAAAAAGAAAAACAGAAAAACCTGAAAAACCAATGAAAACCGGCTCTTTATGCCTCGAGTAGGGCGCGCCCAGTACTTTAATTCTAAGGCTAGTCATAGTGGAAGCAACTTAGCTACTAACATAGCGCACTTCGAGAAAATTCTGCTTATGTGGCAAGTAATTAATGAGAGATGGTAACATAGCGCTTTTCAAGACAAGATGAGTCTACAGGCTAATAAATAAAACCATCTATGTTACTTCTATTATGTTACTTTGCATTATAAAAATAGTAACTTAGACTAATTTCATATGCATGACACTAGTTTAAGTTACTCCCTACTATGACCAGCCTAACTCGGCGTGAGCCTTGTGGCTAGGAGCTCCGCGCAACAAGCTGTAGACCGAATCCCAGGATCGCCCATTTTCCTTGCGTTTTTCTTTCACTGCGCGCGCGTAACGGGCCGGCCCGACAATGTAGTCGCTTAATGCGAGAAATAGACGCCGCGACCAATTTCTGCCAAAAATTATTCTCAAAAAAAATTCTGCCAAAAATTAAGCCAAAGGAGACGGCGCGCGCCCGCACCCGCAGGCCGCAGCTCTTTCCCGCGTCCCCCCCTCACCGACGTTAGGGTTTCGATCCGTGCCGGCGTCCGCGGGAGGCGGAGGCGTGCTTGCCAGCCGGAGATGGAGGAGCCTCACTGGGAGAGGGAGCGTCTCCTGGACCTGGCTGTCGACTACGGCTTCGACCGCGACTTCGCCGTAGCCGCCCTCTCCCGCCTCGTCCACCTCTACGGTACGGCCCCCCAATTAAGACCACATTTCATTTTGGGGGTGGTTTGCTTGGTTGTGTTGCTAGGATCAATGCCGCTTATGCATTATGAACACATCAACTTGTTATTTGCGCATGAAAAACTTGGTTCATGATAGAGAGAGGACCAGTTATCATGAATTATGGAAAATGTATTAGCTGTTCTATTGGTTTCACACGTGTTGACAGTACTGCATTTTGATCACAATGAGCAGTCATTTTGAGTATTTGGGTAGGTAGGTTTGCGATATGGAAGGTGTTGAATCAAATCATTTCTTCTTAAGTGTACATATATGTTCTGTTTTGACCATTTTAGTGAGCCAGTGTTTGGGTGTTTTTTCTCCCTGGCAAGAAATTGGTGTACTTCTCCTAATAGAATGAGCAAAGGTCCTGGCCTGCATTCGACAGAATAAAGATATGTTTGGTACTCCTGCCCATCTTCACAACATAATTCAGTGAAACCTGCTCAGTATGCTGACTTAGACGTTTAGTTTTCGGCAGCATTTTATATTGAATTATCAAGTGACTAGTGCTGAGGTTTCTGATGCTTTTGGATAAACTGTACCATCCATAGTTAACACATTATGCTTTGCTTTTGCTTCAGTGTAGTTTTGGGTTCACTTCTGGCTGGTTGATACTATGTATGGGCGATAATTTATTGTTCTGGCACAGGAGAGGATGGCCAAGATTTCATTACTGTGGAGAACTGTGGCGATGATTTTATTGCTGCATTGGCTGATGCAACACAACTTACTGATGACTGGGATGACCTGAATGCAATAGAGACTGAAGCTTGTGGCAATTTGAATGAAATGATGAGGAAGGGTGTAAATGATGAAAAAGGAGGAGTTGTTCTGGATACCCCTTTGTTCAAAAGGGCAGACTCCTCCAGTCAACATAATCCGAAAGGTTTAAAAACATCAAGCTTTTCCTCTGATGGTTCAGATTTTGACATATTTGATGAAACAAACACCCACCGTGATAATAGCGTGGGTACCCAGAAGAAGCCACAAACAAGAAACTCTAAAGCTCAGACAAGAGGCTCAACAAAATCTACTGTAAGCCAACTCCTGATTTCTCCCATTACTGGTCTCTTCCATCTCCATTTCTATTGTGCACATGATGGATATGTACTTGTGAAAATACTGCAACATAAGTTGACTGAGCCTGCACACATATGGACACAGTAAACATGCTATTATTATCTCCACAAAAGTAGAGAGAGTTTTGCTTTTCCAATCCTGCTGCTAATCTTATAGGCATTGTTCTTTGTGTTTCGAAATTATGTTTTGAAGGTGAACAAAGGAACCAAGAGATATGAATCAACAACTCCAACTTCAAATAGAGAGGCACAGCCAAATGCATGTCTTTTGAAGAGAGAAATTTTGAGTTATGAGCAGCTTTCTTCTCTAGATGACATCAATTTGGCCAATGCTGTCATCTTTGGCAACAAAAGTTTTAGGCCCCTGCAGTATGAAGCTTGTAGTGCTGCACTGGACAATAAAGACTGTTTTATACTTATGCCAACAGGTGGTGGCAAAAGCTTGTGTTATCAGGTAACTAAATTCTGCCTTGTTCAGCATTCTTATTTTAATCTTGTTTGTTTTGCGAGATTTGAAAACTTCATTTGTATTATCACCTTTGCAGCTCCCTGCAACATTGCACCCAGGTGTTACTGTTGTTGTGTGTCCATTGCTGTCACTTATTCAGGATCAGGTGGTTGCTTTAACCTTCAAGTTTGGGATACAAGCAGCATTCTTGAATTCTCAGCAAACTTCTGCACAGGCATCTGCAGTTATCCAAGAGCTTAGGTAAACACTATTGCGTAGTTCATTCGATCTCTAGTTTACATTATCACATGATTTTCTTTCCTATGTCCCCTCCAGTGTAAGAAATGATCTGCCATTTGTTTTGTAACTTAAGTTTTCATCTCGTTGCAGAAATGGCACACCTTCTTTCAAACTTCTGTATGTCACACCTGAAAGAATGGCTGGAAATTATTCCTTCATGGAGATCCTCAAAGGCTTACACCAGAGGGTATATATTATGTTGTTGAAATGCTAGTATTTCCGAGATCAGTACTTCTATTATTTGGCCCGAGAGGATATGCTAACCTGGACTTTTTGATAGGGTTTGCTAGCAAGGTTTGTGATTGATGAAGCACACTGTGTAAGGTAATGCTTAAATCAAACCTTTGTCATATTCTTCCAGAGGCAGTTTTTTTTCCTGACATATTGCTGATTTCTATTTCTATCCAAGTCAATGGGGACATGACTTCCGTCCAGATTACCGAGGCCTAGGATGCCTCAAACAGCACTTCCCTAGAGTCCCAATCATGGCTCTAACTGCAACAGCAACTGAAGCTGTCCGTAAGGTACTAAAGCACTCCCTTCCTGTTCCCACACTACAGTTTGGAACACCAATTATTAGCTATAATTTTTATATGGAATTTGCAGGACGTCCTCAGTACCTTGAGGATCCCAAACGCTTTGGTACTTAAGAGGAGCTTTGACAGACACAACCTCAACTACATGGTGATTGGCAAGACGAGAACTCCCCAGATGCAGCTGGGTGAGCTCCTGAAAGAGCGTTTCATGAACATGTCTGGCATTGTGTACTGCCTCTCGAAGAACGAATGTGCGGACACTGCCAAGTTCTTGAGGGAGAAGTACAAGATAAAATGTGCATTACCATGCTGGCTTGGCGGCCCGTCAGCGAAGCAGCGTCCAAGAGAAGTGGCACAGAGGAGAGGTCAAAGTTATTTGTGCTACAATAGCCTTCGGCATGGGGATTGACAAGCCTGATGTGGTACGTATTCTCAGTCAATGTTTTTTTTTTTTGAATACTTGTGCACATTGTTTGCTAACTGCAACCTTTCAATCTGACACCACTCAGCGCTTTGTTGTCCACAACACGCTGTCGAAATCGATAGAAAGCTACTATCAGGAGTCTGGGCGGGCTGGAAGAGACGGCCTTCCAGCGCATTGTGTGGTGTTATATCAGAAGAAAGACTTCAGCCGCATCGTGTGCATGCTGAGGAGTGCTGACAACTTCAAGAGTGAAACCTTCAAGGTTGCAATGGACCAAGCAAAGAAAATGCAGGGGTATTGCGAGCTGAAGGTAAATAAAAATCTCTGGCTAACTAAAAGTGTAGAGCAAGGTGGTTGAAAAATCACCAGCAATCAATTTATGAACAATGCTCATTTCTTTCCAGACTGAGTGTCGCAGGCAGACTCTTCTGGGTCACTTTGGCGAACAGTTCAACAGTCAAAGGTGTAAAGATGGCCCTAGCCCCTGTGACATCTGTCTGAAGGAAGCTTCATGAGGGCACTAAGAAAGTGTTGGTCTTAACTCCATGATGGCTTGCTACTTATTAGAAGCTATGTTCCTACAGAACCAGTACAAGCTTTGTGATGGTGATGCACACCGTCACTGTACTTGATGTTCAGGCTTTACGATGGATGCAGAGGACGGGAGGGGGTTATGTTGCACATATTTGTGGGATTTTACCTTATAGCTCTTCCCTGCATATATAAGCGCGTAACCCTTTTATGTTCCTCCTCTCGGTTCCTCGAAGTCTTGTTATAATCATATCAAGATGTTAAGAGCTGATTAAGCCTACATTCTTACCATAACAATAGAGGTGTCCTTTTTTACTCTTATTCTAGTGGCTTCAAAGTATCAACATCGGGTATTTTCTTAAGCCCACACAATGGAATCCTAAATGGTCTCCACTAACATGGAAACAAACGACTGAATTTTTTGGATGGTCAATATTTGGCGATCGTTTGCCGCAGCGGGAGAGAGCTTCGCTGCCACCGCTCGATCTCCTTCCTTCGGCCACCTCCTCCACAACGGAGAGCAGATCCGTAGCCCTCTCACCATCCTCTCTCCTTCCCACCCTGACCCCCGTGTCACCCCCACTCGGGCAACTCGGGTGGTGCCGCAACCCTAGCCGCAAGGGGCATTACCTCCTTCCCTTTGTCACCACCAGGGGACGTTGCTTCGTCACCGCCAGGGGACGTTGCCGGGCTAAGCCTGGGGGCTGACGGCGGTGGCGGGGGTCTTCCTCTCTCCCGCGACATGGGGGTGGTGTGAGGCCCCTTGGCATGAAGAGGTGCGACCATTCGGGTCTTGGCGGCGCGGCCGCCGGCCCTGCTTCGGGCGGCGGCGGCGGCCATGTGGCCTTGGATCGGCGGTGGCGGCATGGAAGGCCTGGTGGACGGGTCGACTGCATGCGTGGCCTGGCCTCCGGTTGGATCTGATCTGGCCGGTCGGCCTGCTTGCTGTGCGGCATCGGAGATCAGTGGCGGTCCCGTGCACAGATGCTAGATGGAGGATCATCGAGCACATCCGGGCGAAAAACCTTGCTCTTGGCTAGTTGCAAAGGCCAGCGATGGCGCCACTCTTTTGTGTCATCCCCTTCTTGAAGGCATCGCCATGGAGAAGCTCCAGACCTCTATCTGTTACCTCCGGGGGAAACCCTAGATCAGTTGATCGGATGACGACGACGCTCTTGTGACGTCTCCCTCCCCCCTCCCCTTGGGGGCGTCATTCTTGGAGGTGTGCATTGGCTAGAGGGACCAGTGGATTGTTTCAGCGGTGGAGCGACGTTTCATGTGACGCATCGACTACATGGTGTCTCGGCGACGTGGCGCTGCATGATCTCGATGACGGATGCGTGATGATGGATGCGCGTAGGAAGGTGGCATTGTCTAGCGTTGTAGTGGCGTCGACGACAACCTGGCAAGGTCGATGGAAGATGATGACGACGGCCTCTGCAGCGTGCGCATGCGATGCCCACTGGGAGTGCACTTGATAGGTGTGTGCCCCAGACTAGGCGATTGCGGCTTGGTTGAGGTCTTTGATTTTAGATGTTGGGCTTTGATGTAAGGTCTGGGCAGGCGGCCTCGACAATACGCACCCCTTCATCAAGTTGATAGGAGTAGAGATAGATGTTGCTTATGGCTCAGACTTATTGATGTATTACTTTGCAAGGTCTTGATGAATAATTAATAAAATGATTGTATGCATAGCTCTGATGTAGAGGCCGGGGTCATCCTCCTTTTCGAAACAAAATCTGGCGATCGGGGGAATGTATCTGGTGCACCAGTGCTTGTGGTGATATGATGCATCAGAAATGGTATCACATTTTTAATTGTTTCAAAAATTCTGAAAACAAAATCTAGCACATTGGCACAATATCAATGTATGTTGTCACAAAATATCATATCAAAATTCCAAACTGTGCACGAGATATAGAAATGAAAAAAAAATGCCATCAATGTCACAATGGGCCAAACTAATCCCCAACTTATGTTATGTACTATTGAGTGTCAAATTTTTTATTTTTGTACCTCGAGCAATATTTTCAATTTTTATTTGAAATTTTGCGACAAGATGGACCGGTGTTGGGTGAATGTGATAATATTTTTTACAGTTTTATTTCAAATAAATATAAATATGATACAAGCACTCGATAGCACCACAAGCACCAGTGCACCAGATACATCTCCCACCACCCACGCCCCAGCAGCGACCAACTAGTTATTTGGTGCGACCTACCACATACCCCCTCCTTCGTGCGAGTGTGCATCATATGGGCCGGCCCAGTCTGGTTTTTTACCTCCGGGGTTGGAATGTTGTAGAGCTTTCACTGAATTAGTTTTTTCTTCTGGTTTTTCTTTCATTTATTTATTATCCTTTTTCTACTTTTCCCCATAAATTTTATTTTATCTTTTTCGTTTTGCCTTTTTTTTATATTTTGTACGTTCATATTTTCTTTTCCTATTTTATTTAGCTTTTATTTATTTATTTCCTTTTATGAACATCATTCAGATTCTTCAATATATTTTGAAATCATGAACATTTTTATAAATCATGATTTATTTCTAGAATTCATGAACATTTTTTGAAATCATGAACAATTTTCTAATTTGTGAACGACAAATTTGCAGACATTTTTGTAATCATGAATATCTTTCACAAATTCGCGAGCATTTTTCGAATTTGAACAATTTTTGAAACTGTGAACATTTTTTTGAAGCGGCGAACATTATGTGAATTTTGGGATCAATTTTTAAAATCCATGAATAATTTTTAATAATTGTTTTGAAATACATGAACATGTTTTCTAATTCATGAACATTTTTCAATGAAGAATTGTTTTTGGAAAGTATGAAATACTTTTAAAATTTGGGATTTTTCAAACATTTATGAACATTTTTGGGGGGTTTTTTGAACATTTTTTCCAAATTCATGATTATTATTGTAATACATGAATATTTTATGATTTCTCAAACATTTCCTTTGAAAATTTCACTATTTTTGAAATCAGGAACTTTTTAAAATCCCAAATTATTTTAAAGAATAAAACAACAAAATAGAAAAAAAGAAACATAAAAGAAATGAAAACAACAGGAACGTCCCGTCCCGTACAATGTCTGGTCCCAAAAATGCGTGCGTGCGGAGCGTTGGGGGGGGGGGGGGCATATGTGGTGCAACAGGGAATTGGTGCTACCGGTGCACCTGACTCCTCCTGTTGCACATTGACAAGTGTTCCAAAAAATTCATAAAAATTTGGTGCGTTGATAGAACATTAATGTATGTTGTCACAAAAATTCAAATCAAAATTTGAAAAATTGCTTGAGTTACAAAATGAAAAATTTGACATCAACGTACTAATGGGTCAAAACTGAAGCCCAACTTTTGTTATGTACTATTCAGTGTCAAATTTGTCATTTTTGTATCTCGAGCAATGTTTTAAATTTTAATTTTAATTTTTGTGACAACATAGATTGATGTTGTGCCAATGTATGTTTTTGGATTTTTTTCAAACAACTTTTAATGTGAAATGGGGACGGTGTACAGTAGCACCAATTGCCCGTCATGAGATACATTCCAGAGCGTGGGGTGGGGGTGTCTGTTTGGCACGCAGGTTGCCAAACAGGAGGTCCCACTGGGAGAGCACCCTCAGCGTGAACCGCTCCACGGCAGTTGGGCCACAAAAGCCTAGTTTTCATACTACAAAAAGGAAGAAGAAAAAACATGGAAAATTTGCATGTTAATTGTGAAAAAACATACATGAATTTGGCATGGTATAGTTAAAAACATACAAAAAATATTGCATTCAAAGTTGCCAAAAAAGTGCATAATTTAGACACGAGTTTTTTCCCAAAAAATGCATGGAGGTAAATATAAAAACAGAGAATAAAAATTCCATGACATGACAAATTGTTCGAAATTTTGTAAATGGTCACATTTCAACTTGTTGGAAAGGTTTAACTTATCACAAAGGTACATTTTGTAATCATCATAGTTGAAAAAAAACCTACAATTTGCCACACGGATATTTCAAAAACATTCCTACAAAATTTGCCATGGGAATAATTATTTACAATTTGCCATGTGTGCAAACACAAAAAATCTTAGAAGGTTCCATGGTCCATAAATTAAAGTTACCATGGTCCATTTTTTTGCCATGCTCCAAAAACTAATTTTCCCATGGTAAATTACGAAAAGAATTAACCCATTCATTGATGGAAAATAATTTTGCCATGATATGTAACATAAGTTTGTTCAATAAAAAAGTTGGCATGGCAAAAGGAATGGATTTAGAAATTTTCTTCTTTGAAAGACGACTAAATTTAGGAATTTGAAAACGAAAATCATGACTGTCCATGCACGAGAAAATAAGTTCAATGTATTTGCCATGGTATAGTCTAATGAATTTACCTTGTAAAGTCTAATATATTTGCCACCATGGTAAATATATTAAAAGTCGCAATAATTGCCACGGTATCTGTACAATAAAACATGGTAAGAGCAACTCCAACGCGGCGACCCAAATGGACGCGCGCTTTGTCCGCTTTTCGTCCGTTTGGGTCGGCCACCTGCTCGACGTCTGTTCTCTTTTTGTTTTGGGTTGGCCATGCGCCCAACATGCGCGACCCATTTCATGTCCACGCATAAATTAAAAAGGCCCGCGGCCATAGATCATGCCAGTGGCCATACAATCGCCCAAAGTTCATGCCGGCGTCATTCCAGTGGCCGACATACAATGCCAGCCTTCAAAAAAAATCACCACACAGTTCATGCTGACGCACTTGCTAGCGGCCGACACATATGCGAGCACACAAAAAGGGGTTGGAATTCGACAACACCATCTCGGTCGTGGTCATGCCAACACACTTGCCGGCATACAAAAAAGGAATGGCGCTCTCCGCTATAGATCACTCATTGTCGAACTTGAGCATGTCGGCCTGTGTCTTCTTGAACCATGGCCTCTTCCTCAGCGACACGATGTTCAGGTCCACCTTCATGATCTCCACCCCCGTCATCATGCTAGCGAGCACCACTTCTTTCGCCTTGGTCTTGGCATTGGGGGCCTCGATCTCGAGCATATTGGCTTACTTCTCCACCTTCATCTCAAGCATCTTGGCTTGCTTCTTCGCATCGAGCTCAAGCCTCCTCCTTTGGTTCTCCATGAAGGCGTTCATTTTCTCTTCCTTGTCTTGCCAGCGCTTCTCCTCCCTCGTGTGCTTCTTTCTCATCATGCCCTCCACCGTTGGAAGCAAGGCAATGGACGCCGCATCGTGCTTTTCCTCCTTTTTGGAGTTGGTCTTCCCCCGCGGCCGTGCCTTTTCGCCCTCCCCAAGCTCCTCCACGGCTTCCTTCCCCCCACGTGCCATGACGGCAGCATATTGCGCCTTGAACTTCTCCTCCCCGTTGATGACCATCCAACAATGGGAGAGGTTGAACGACTTGCCCTCCTGTTGGGCCTTGAATGCCTCCAAAGCTTCGAATGCCTACAAATGAATAGCATGCAAGCATATGGGCAAATGGTCATGGAAGCATAAGGGAAACGGAGACGAAGAGGGACGCATGTATACCATATATTTCATGCCGATGCCGCTCATGGGGCGTACCTTGATGCTCTCAAGGGTGGCACAAAACTTTTTGCACTCTTGTTGTATCACTCTCCATCGCTTCAAGAGGGACACCCACCCACGCTTGCTTTGCATTTGATACGGCACAAACTTCTTGCGTTCATCGTACCCACGATGAACACGAAGCCAAAAGGTTGATGCCTTTTGTTCGGCGCCGACCTTGGGGTCTTGCCCAATGTCCCTCCAACACTCACAAAGGAGTTTGTCCTCGGACGACGTGTATGCATTCGTCCGATTGCTCTTGTTCTTCGCTTCGCGCCAGCTTGGTTGGCGAGCTCGTCCTCGAACAAAGGCTCCCCATCGATATCCATTTCATCCTCTTCCTCGAGGCCGTAGTCCTCCAGGAACTCGTGGTCGAGCGGGAAGCTGCCCAGACCGACCTGGTCTTGCATGAAGGCGTCGTCCATGCCATCTTGATCATAGGTGGCCATGTGAATGGCGCTCGGCCGTCTTGGCTTTGGGTCTCCTCGGAATTGTAGGAAACCTCGGCGGCACCGCCAGCGGAGGCAGCGGCCGCCACACCACCTTCGAAGATGATGTTCTCGATGATGAAAAGGTTGGCGTATCGTCGTCGCCGACCGCCGGCATTCTGTCGAACAGGTTGCAGGTGCCGGGGAGCATGTCAGCTGGCATCTCCCGAGGGCGTTTCCTCGCCCCTCCGGAGGATGATGCACCTAATGGAAATATGCCCTAGAGGCAATAATAAAGTGGTTATTATTATATTTCCTTAATCATGATAAAGGTTTATTATTCATGCTAGACTAGCTCGTTGATCAAAGATGGTTAAGGTTTCCTAACCATAAACATGAGTTGTCATTTGATAACGGGATCACATCATCAGGAGAATGATGTGATGGACAAGACCCAACCGTTAGCATAGCAAATGATCGTTCAGTTTATTGCTATTGCTTTCTTGATGTCAAATACATGTTTCTTTGACCATGAGATCATGCAACTCCTGGATACCGGAGGAATACCTTTTATTCTATCAAACCTCACAACATAACTGGGTGATCATAAAGGTGCTCTATAGGTATCTCCTAAGGTTTTTGTTGAATTGGCGTGAATCAAGATTGAGATTTGTCACTCTGTATATCAGAGAGGTATCTCTGAGCCCTCTCGGTAATACAGCATCGCAAGAAGCTTGCAATAAAAATGACTAAGGAGTTAGTGATGAGATGATGTATTATAGAATGAGTAAATAGACTTGCCAGTAACGAGATTGAACTAGGTATGGAGATACCGACGATCGAATCTCGGGCAAGTAACATACGGACAGACAAAGGGAACAACGGATATTGTCATAAAGGTTCGACCGATAAAGATATTCGTAGAATATGTAGGAACCAGTATGGGCATCCAGTTCCCGCTATTGGTATTAACCGAAGAGGTTTCTCGGTCATGTCTACATCATTCTCGAACCCGTAGGGTCTGCACGCTTAACATTCGTTGACGATATAATATTATATGAGTTATGTGAGTTGGTGACCGAATATTGTTCAGAGTCCCGGATGAGATCACGGACATGACAAGGTGCTCCAGAATGGTCCGGAGGTAAAGATTGATATATAGGACGATGCTATTTGGTCACCGGAAAGGTTTCCGAATGTACCGGGTATTTATTAGAGTGCCGGAAGGGGTTCCGGGAGGCCACCGGTAAGTTGTGGGCCTTATAGGCCAAAGGGAGGAGCACACCGGCCCACAAGGGGGCTAGCGTGTCCCTCCACCCCTACCCATGCACCAAGGAAGGGAGGGAAGGAAGGGGGATGCGCCCTAAGGCAGCCAACCCCCTTCCTTCCCCCCATGTCCATATATGGAAGGGGGCGGCTAGGCAGGCCCTAGGGCTGCCTCTCCCCCTCCACCTATATATATGTGAGGAGGGAGAGGGGCAACACACACCACGATCCCCAAACCATGTGCGGCGCCCCTCTCCCTCTAGTTTGTCCTCGGTCATAATTTTCATAGTGCTCGGCGAAGCCCTACAGAGATAGTTACACCACCACTGTCATCACACTGTCATGCTGTCGGAACTCATCTACTACCTCGCTCGTCTTGCTGGATCAACAAGGCGAGGACGTCATCAAGCTGAACGTGTGCTGAACGCGGAGGTGTCGGGCGTTCGGTACTTGATCGAGTGGATCGAGAAGGTGTACGACTACATCAACCACGTTAATAAACGCTTTCGCTTTACAATCTACAAGGGTATGTAGACATACTCTTCCCTCTTGTAGCTATGCATCAACATGGATAGATCTTGCGTGTGCGTTGAATTTTTTCCATGCAACGTTCCTCAACAGTGGTATCAGAGCTAGGTTTATGCATAGATGATATGCACGATTAGAACACAAAGAAGTTGTGGGCAGTGATGTTCATACTGCTTACCACCAACGTCTTATTTTGATTCAGCGGTATTGTGGGATGAAGCGGCCCGGACCAACCTTACATGTCCACGCACATGAGACCGGTTCCACCGACTGACATGTAACTTGTTTTGCATAAAGGTGGCTGGCGGGTGTCTGTTTCTCCTACTTTAGTTGAATCAAATTTGACTACGGCCGGTCCTTGAAGAAGGTTAAAACAACAAACTTGATAATCACCGTTGTGGTTTTTTGCATAGGTAAGAACGGTTCTTGCTAGTTGCCCGTGTTAGGAAACGTAGCATGCAATTTCAAAACAATTCCTACGCTCACGCAAGATCTATCTAGGAGATGCATAGCAACGAGAGGGGGAGAGTGTGTCCACGTATCCTCGTAGACCGAAAGCGGAAGCGTTTGGCAACACGGTTGATGTAGTCAAACTTCTTCTCGTTCCGACCGATCAAGCACCGAACGTACGACACCTCCGAGTTCTGCACATGTTCAGCCCAATGATGTCCCTCAAACTCTTGATCCAGCAAAGTGTCGAGGGAGAGTTTCATCAGCACGATGGCGTGGTGACGGTGATGGTGAAGTGATCCGCGCAGGGCTTTGCCTAAGCACTATGACAATATGACCGGAGGCGTAAACTGTGGAGGGGGGCGCCGCACACGGCTAGGAATCAATGTTGTGTGTTCTAGCGGTGCCCCCCACATATATCTAGGTGGGACAGGGAGAGGGGCAGCAAGGGGTGCCCCAAGTAGGAGTAATCCTACTTGGGTGCCTCCTACAAGTCGGCCTCCCCCCTTCCATAAGTGTCGGAGGGGGAGGAAAGAGAGGGGGGAGGGGAAGGAAAGGGGGAGGCCGAATCCTCCCCTTTCCTTCTCCCTTCTCTCCTTTCCTTTCCCCCTTAGGGGCTGGTCTGTCCCTCTCTTGGCCCATAAGGCCCATATAGTTTGTCGGGGGTTGCCGGGAACCCCTTCTGGTGACCCGATACATACCCGGTACCCCCGGAACACTTCCGGTGCCCAAATACTGTCGTCCTATATATGAATCTTTACCTCTCGACCATTTAGAGACTCCTCGTCATGTCCGTGATCTCATCCGAGACTCCGAACAACATTACGAACAACATTCGGTCACCAAATCACATAACTCATATAATACAAAATCGTCATCGAACGTTAAGTGTGCGGACCCTACGGGTTCGAGAACTATGTAGACATGACCGAGACACCTCTCCGGTCAATAACCAACAGCGGAACCTGGTTGCTCATATTGGTTCCCACATATTCTACAGAGATCTTTATCGGTCATACCGTAATGACAACATACGTTATTCCCTTTGTCATCGGTATGTTACTTGCCCGAGATTCGGTCATTGGTATCTTCATACCTAGTTCAATCTCGTTACCGGCAAGTCTCTTTACTCGTTCCCTAATGCATCATCCCGCAACTAACTCATTAGTCACATTGCTTGCAAGGCTTATTATGATGTGCATTACCGAGAGGGCCCAGAGATACCTCTCCGATACTCGGAGTGACAAATCCTAATCTCGATCTATGCCAACCCAACAAACACCTTCGGAGATACCTGTAGAGCATCTTTATAATCACCCAGTTACGTTGTGACGTTCGATAGCACACAAGGTATTCCTCTGGTATTCGGGAGTTGCATAATCTCATAGTCAAAGGAAAATGAATATGACATGAAGAAAGCAATAGCAATAAAACTTATCGATCATTATGCTAAGCTAATGGATGCATCTTGTCCATCACATCATTCTCCTAATGATTTGATCCCATTCATCAAATGACAACACATGTCTATGGTTAGGAAACTGAACCATCTTTGATTAACGAGCTAGTCTATTAGAGGCTTACTAGGGACACTGTGTTTTGTCTATGTATCCACACATGTATCAAGTTTCCAGTTAATACAATTCTAGCATGAATAATAAACATTTATTATGATATAAGGAATTATAAATAACAACTTTATTATTGCCTCTAGGGCATATTTCCTTCAGTCTCCCACTTGCACTAGAGTCAATAATCTAGATTACATTGTAATGATTCTAACACCCATGGAGTCTTGGTGCTGATCATGTTTTGCTCGTGGAAGAGGCTTAGTCAATGGGTCTGCCACATTCAGATCCGTATGTATTTTGCAAATCTCTATGTCTCCCTCCTTGACTTGATCACGGATGGAGTTGAAGTGTCTCTTGATGTGTTTGGTTCTTTTGTGAAATTTGGATTCCCAGTATTGTCACAAAAGATTTTCATTGGACCCGATGCACTAGGTATTACACCTAGATCGGATATGAACTCCTTCATTCGCTGCTTCTGAAGCAGCGATGTACTCCGCTTCACATGTAGATCCCGGCACGACGCTTTGCTTGGAACTGCACCAACTGACAGCTCCACCATTTAATATAAATATGTATCCAATTTTTGACTTAGAGTCATCCGGATTAGTGTCAAAGCTAGCATCGACGTAACCATTTACGACGAGCTCTTTGTCACCTCCATAAACAAGAAACATATCCTTAGTCCTTTTCAGGTACTTCAGGATATTCTTGATCGCTGCCCAGTGATCCACTCCTGTATTACTTTGGTACCTCCCTGCTAAACTTATAGCAAGGCACGCATCAGGTCTGGTACACAACATTGCATACATGATAGAACCTATGGCTGAGGCATAGGGAATTACTTTCATTTTCTCTCTATCTTCTGTAGTGGTCGGGCGTTGAGTCTGACTCAACTTCACACCTTGTAACACAGGCAAGAACCCTTTCTTTGACTGATCCATTTTGAACTTCTTCAAAACATCAAGGTATGTGCTTTGTGAAAGTCCAATTAAGCGTCTTGATCTATCTCTATAGATCTTGATGCCCAATATATAAGCAGCTTCACCGAGGTCTTTCATTGAAAAACTCTTATTCAAGTATCCTTTTATGCCATCCATAAATTCTATGTCATTTCCAATCAACAATATGTCATCCACTTATAATATTAGAAATGCTACAGAGCTCCCACTCACTTTCTTGTAAATACAGACTTCTCCAAAAGTCTGTATAAAACCATATGCTTTGATCACCTCATCAAAGCGTATATTCCAACTCCGAGATGCTTGCACCAGTCCATAAATGGATCGCTGGAGCTTGCACACTTTGTTAGCACCTTCAGGATCGACAAAACCTTCTGGTTGCATCATATACAACTCTTCTTTAGGAAATCCATTAAGGAATGCAGTTTTGATGTTGATGCGGCTTGAAGCTACGTCGGTATTTCCGCAAAGAGGAAGGGATGATGCAGCACAGCGGCGGTAGGTATTTCCCTCAATTATGAGACCAAGATTATCGAACCAGTAGGAGAACCAAGCAACAATACGTAAACAACACCTGCACACAAATAACAAATACTCGCAACCCGACGTGTAAAAGGGGTTGTCAATCCCTTTCAGGTAGCGGTGCCGGAAATTGGCAAACGGACGTGAGAGAGTAGTAAATATTGATAGATCGAATGCCAAATAAAATAAATTGCAGCAAGGTATTTTTGTATTTTTGGTTTAATAGATCTGAAAATAAAAGACAATAAAATAGATCGCAAAGGCAAATAATATGAGAAAGAGACTCGGGGGCCGTAGGTTTCACTAGTGGATTCTCTCGAGAAAAATAGCAAATGGTGGGTAAACAAATTACTATTGGGCAATTGATAGAACTTCAAATAATCATGACGATATCAAGGCAATGATCATTACATAGGCATCACGTCCAAGATTAGTAGACCGACTCCTGCCTACATCTACTACTATTACTCCACACATCAACCGCTATCCAAAGATGCATCGAGTGTATTAAGTTCATGGAGAAATGGAGTAATGCAATAAGAACGATGACATAATGTAGACAAGATCTATTTATGTAGAAATAGACCCATCGTTTTATCCTTAGTAGCAATGATACATACGTGTCGGTTCCCCTTCTGTCACTGGGATCAAGCACCGTAAGATCGAACCCACTACAAAGCACCTCTTCCCATTGCAAGATAAATAGATCAAGTTGGCCAAACAAAACCTGTCGTGGATTTGTCACGGCAGATGTCCTAGCGCGAGGACTTAGTCGTGGAGCCATCGCACTAGGTTAGCTTAAAGGGGTTAAACGGGACAAAGGACACACGAGTTTATACTGGTTCGACCCCTTGCGGTGAAGGTAAAGGCCTAATCCAGTTTGAGGTGGTATTGCTTATGCCTCGATTACCAGGGAGCGAATACGCTTGACCTAGCTTTCGATCTGTTGTCTCTTGTCCTAAGTCGCCACCGGGTCATCCCTTTATATACACAGGTCGATGCCCCGCAGCTTACAGAGTCCCGGCCGGCTCATAAACTAACTATACATGCCTTATAAAACAAGTTACACATATATGGCGGTTTACACTTGTTTGGGCCTTAAATCGCCTTTGGGCTTCAGACCCTTGATGAATCTGCGTAGTGAACTACTGCCTTAAGCATCTTCATGCACTTTGTCTTGATAAACCGCCAGGGAGTTAACCCGGCCCCTCCTGGGCGGGTTAACTCCAATAGTTATATCCCCAACATTAGGCCCCAGATTGATTTGAACTTGTTCATATCAATTTTCAACACTTAGAAAAAAAATCCTTGTCATTCTTGCGAAACCTGGTAACTCACCGTGACGTCATCTTCCAGGATCATGGTAACCCGCCGTGACGTCATCTGTCATTAATGCTGCACAAAACTCAAATCTTAATAAATCTTTCCCTTTAATGAATCTCCAAAAATCGAGGCGTCTATTCTCTCATATATCCATTTTTAGCCTCCTCGATTCCCGCGCATGTCACTTATTCCTTTGCCTTATAAATAGGGCCAGGGGGCCCTTTCACTTTCCCTCTCTGCCTCTTCACCTCTGTCTACCACTTCGCGACGCCCCAGCACTCGTGCTCTGCCGCCGTCGTCCACCTTCGCCTCTGCTCTAAGAACGGCCGCTGCATCGACCTGATCTGACCAGAGTTCGTCCACACACCTTCGTCGTTCATCAGCCCTAGTACAGCTTCCTTGTCTCCTTTCTCATAGATCCCATTAGGGTTTCCCAAAGTTCATCGAAGTTCGTCCTCGTTCTTGGCTGTAGCACTCCTTTTTGATTCATACTTGGTACTCCTCCTATGCCGTGACAGTCGTAGCACTCCTTTTTACTATTTAGAATATCTCCTCTGCATTAGAAAATCGGTCTGGACCCATGAACTGCTCGAGTACCGATACTTTAGGTCTAAATATT
Source organism: Aegilops bicornis (assembly GCA_021605145.1). Classification (NCBI taxonomy): domain Eukaryota; kingdom Viridiplantae; phylum Streptophyta; class Magnoliopsida; order Poales; family Poaceae; genus Aegilops; species Aegilops bicornis. The sequence continues at coordinate 185,420,887 of CM038672.1, forward strand.
TTTTTCATTAACTGAAGATCGATAGATCCGAAATCATAGCATCAATCTGTGAAACCTATTTTTCTCAGGACTTAGCAATTTTTTCATCCCCAGACCTGTTCTTTCAATATCTGTATGGGTGGCTTAACTCAGAAATAGTAACCCGCCTGGTATCATTAGTCCCCTCTTAAGCCGCCAATCGTCCCTTGTAACTTTGTAATGCCAATCTCCGGCTTAGCACCAATGCATGATTCTTTAATGTTTTCCTTTTAACCATAAGCCGGCTTAACCATGTAATGTTGAACCGGCATAACCTTTCTTTCAGATCATTGATAAGATGGCTAAGACTTACACGTCTTGCAATTGAGTCAAATCCAGATTCTGTAAGAAGATTTGAACAACTTTGTCGCCACTGGCGCTTTAGCCAAGAAATAGATCATCCACTGGAGAGCTCCTGGTGGGGAAATTCCTCCTCAACCGAAAGATGGAGAAATAGTTTTTTTTGCTGACCATTTGGGCCGAGGATTTAGTACACCCGGCTCAAAGTTTTTTCGTGATGTACTGCATTTCCTTCAACTGCACCCTCAAGACATCGGACCCAACTCCGTGTCCAACATCTGCAACTTCCAAGTATTTAGCGAAGCTTGTCTTCAAGAGGAACCCACAGTTGATTTATTCAGGGAATTCTATTACTTGAACCGCCAAACAGAGTTTGTCGACGGGCCATGTCAAGAACTTGGTGGAGTCTCCATTCAGAAAAAGAAAGAAGTCAGTTTTCCCCATGCTAAACTGCACAATCACCCCAAAGACTGGAACCAAACTTGGTTCTATTGTCAAGATACATCTCCAGTCGGTGAGAATCCTCTGCCGGGTTACCGTGAACACCGACTTAGCAACACACAAACAGTCCCCCAACGGCTCAATGTGAGGGAACAGGCCAAATATGCACCAGCCTTTTCAAAGCTCAGAGCCTTTATGGCCAACGGCTTAGCTGGCGTCGACTTTTCCCGGTGCTGGCTATCTTGGAGTATCTTGCCATTAAGCCGCCGCCCCGGCTTAATGTGCGAATACACTGGTGACATAAACGATCCTCAACGCCATTGTAACATTCAACTGTTTGATGCGGAAATCACTGAGGCCACCAAGAAACTGCTGAATGAATCTGTGAAGGAGTGTAGCAAAACCGGACTTAGTCCGTTCTATACTTTCAACAAACCGCCAGCTGTAAGATTGCACATCTTATGCTTAATCCATATTTTGATGTCTACTTATGATCTTTTCAATCTTAATAGGCTGATGATCCATTTTGGAAGAGGAAAACGCAGGATAAACCAGCAAAACCGGCTCGTGTGAAAACCAAGGCCATCAAGAAATCCACCAAGAAGACTACTGAGTCCGCTGATGAAAACGAGGATAATGAGTCAGAGGTAGAACTTGACTCTCTTGGATCCTTTTTTATACATCTCATTGACAATGATTGTTATCAGGACGACGCAGAGGCCAGCCGTGCAGGTGACGCAGAGGTAATTACTCTTTCTTCCGGCTCAGAACCTCTGCCAACACAGAAAGCCCAACAAATAAGCCGGAAAGTAAGCGTTTCTCACCCTCTAGCTCACTTGGATCCCAACTTTCTTTTGAAGAAACAGCAACACGAAGCTCGCTGAGTCACCCGACATAATGGTGGTCAGATCACTTCTTCCGGCTTACCAAACGCACCGGTTCACAAACGCCGCCCAGAGGTCCTTCAAATTTCTGATATATTTTACCCCAAGGCAGGTCATTTCCGACAACCTCTTAACCCGTCTGATTCAAACTATCAGGGGACTTCTTGTTCTTCCTCTGGCAAGTCATCAGGGACACAAATCCCGACTTTTAAAACTGTACCTGGGTAAGGATACCTTTTAACCATTCATACCTTATGCTCTGTTAATTATACTAACCTCTTGACACTTCTTATTCTCAGGGGCCAAGCCAAGCCTAGCAAGAAAGCCAAGCTAACTAAGTCGGCCGACGATCTCAATCTGTCTGAGCCGGAGAAACAACAGTCAGAACCTGCTAGCCCAATTGCTGATGCCACCCTTAACGATCCTCCACCACAAGATCATGGAGTTTCTCCAGATGATATTGATGTTGAGCCGACTATCTCTAAGCCGCCAAGACTAGTTAAACCTGCTAAGAAGACTGACGATGTTCTTATCACTGGATTTGGATTCACAGCTCCAGGTCAACCCTCCGTCCTATCCGTGCACAAATAAGAAAAGAAGAAATTTCTGCTGAAGAGAAAGGCAAGTGGAAGGTAGACTTGGAGAGCTACACTCATTTCAGCGCCCAAGACCTCCACTCTGGTTATCTAAACCGTCTGCACACTAGCCGTGACTTTGAAGCTGGCTTAGTGAACTTGATGAAGGAGCGCTATGAGGTAAACATTGCAACTCCTTGTTATATGAATCTTCTTCCCCTTAGTCGCCAAGTTTATTGGATATGATAGAATAACATGTGCTATAAACTTTTCAATAGCTGCATAAATCAACCTCAGTAGCCCCCAAGGGCCGCTTTATATTTGCAATATGAACTGGGACTTTAGAATACTAGCACTTCAGCTTTGCATCTGTAGCCCCCAAGGGCCGGCTTAATAAATATATATGTTAAGCCATGACTTTAACATTGCATCCGTAGCCCCCAAGGGCCGGCTTAACAAACCTGTTGAGTCGAGACTAATCATCTTGTAGGAGATCCATAATCCTATTTATAACCTTCACACTACAAAAAAAAACACTTCCGTGATGATACGTGTTTGTCACAGTAGGTCGCGTTTTTTGTCATGCATGTACATCCATGACGATTTTATGACAGAATCAAGATAGTCATACATGTGCTGTCGTAGAAGTGTTCCATGACATTACCAAAATTATCATCACGGAAGTGTCCACTTCCCTAACGATAATCGCGTGTCACAAAAGTGCTTTCGTCAAGGGTGACCGACACGTGGCATCCACCGTAACGGAACGCCGTTAAGCTATCGGGTCCGGGTTTGGATCCGATAACCCGTTAACAGCCCGGACCAATGGGGAGTTTCCACGTGTAAAATCATCATTGGCCGGAGGAAACACATGTTGCCTCACAGTTGGGACAGATGTCATCCACTCATTGGACAGGAGGCGCCTATGATAGGTCGACACGTGGCACGACACAATAGTGGCCCATTTCGGTGAAAATGGTCGGCCCAGTAAAAAATAGCAGGCCGGCCCATATAAGGCCTACTTGTGTCAGGTTCATTTAAGCCCATGACCCATACGAGATGTGCCAATTCGGCCTGTCAACGGCCCGTTAAAGATTTGACACCATTGCAGCCCATCGTCGATTCGAGCACATTAACGGCGGCTATATATTTGGGCTCAATATCGGCCCGATGAGATTTCGGCCTGTTAACGGCCCATTCAGTGGATGGGCCAATTTTCACGATGTACATCTTTCGGCCTTTTAGCGACCCATTTAAATGTTGGGCTAATTTCCGGCCCGGTGTGTCTTTCAGCCTGTTGACGGCCCATAAATCAGTTGGGCCATTTGTAGTCGGACCTGAGTTTCGGCCTTTTAGCGACCCATTTAAGTGTTGGGCCAATTTCCGGCCCGGTGTGTCTTTCAGCCTAGTGACGACCCATATATATGTTGGGCCATTTGTAGTCGGACCTGAGTTTTGGCCTTTTAGCGACCCATTTAAGTGTTGGGACAATTCCCGGCCCTGTGTGCCTTTCATCCTGTTAACGGACCATAAATGAGTTGGGCCATTTGTAGTCGGACCTGAGTTTTGTCCTTTTAACGGCCAATGCCCTTCATGGTTCAATACCATCCCGGTTTCTCTTTCGGCCTGCTAAAGGCCCACAACACAGTTGGGCCATTTACAATACGACCTGACTTTCGTCCTCTTAGCGGCCCATGCTCTTCATGGTCCAGTACAAGCTCGCTGTCTCTTTTGGCCTGCTAAAGGCCCATAGTATAGTTGGGCCATATGTAGCCCGAACTTAGTAACGACATGTTAACGACTCGTGAAACAATTGGGCCCACCTGTTGCCCGCTTCGATGTCGGCCTGTTAACGACCCGGGAGTTAAGAGGGCCGACCATTAACTTTCGTCCTGGTAACGGCCCATTAACTTAATGGGCCCACTAAAGTTCGTACATGTCTTTAGGCCAAATTAGATAATTTGAGCCCATTACGACGAGCAATTATGCACAGGACCAAAACTGATCCTGCAAAGCTACGGCATATAGGGAAAAACGTTGCACATCCAACATATATTACAGGAAATTACATTCACTGGGCAATCAAAGATTGATGCCAGTGCAAATAAATGAACAGAACCTAACGATCTACAACGTCATAATCTGCAACCTCAGCACGGATGGCGCCCATAAGCATGTGGGCAAGTTCTTCTTGCTTTGCTACACTATCTCTGAAAACATTGATCAGTTGTTGTGTTTCTCGACTCTGCACCTCTGATTCCTCCACCATTCCCAACATTCCTTCAGCCATTAATTGGTTCACAAACATACATTTTTTCCGTTGCATTCGAGAGAGAGGATACTAAACAGATTCATATGGCGATTTTGGCAGGATTGTATTATTGATAGTGGAGAGTGTCTCGACCACTGCATCATAACATAAATTAGGAGGGGAACCAAACAGATTAATCATGAGTTATTGGCATATTACATGGCCTAGATTTATTGGAAAGAAGCAATGGGGTTGCCTTGCTGTTTTAAGAGTTTGTCTTCTTATCTTCAGCAGCCTGCACCAAATTAAGACACTAGCATTGCTATCATTGGCCAAGTTAGATAATAGGAAAGCAACATTGGCACAATGAACGTTTGGGCAACTAGCCAACACCAAATTAACACAATATGGCGCAACTATCATCAGCCAGGAGAGGTAATACGAAAGCAACATTGACACAATGAATGAATGGGCAACCAGAGCAGCACTACAATTCAGTAATGTGCATGACATGAGATAGTACACTCATGCAGCTCAATATGCATAACTACCAGGCAGTTTTCTTTACAAAAATCAACATTGGCGCCTTCACATTTTGCTACAACTAATTTTAGATCAGATAAAGGTTGGATTCACGCCGATTAACAAAATACATGCTGATGTAAAAATATAGTGATATACAACAGGTACTTACATCGACATTGGAGCACGAGAGAATTCCCATAAGATATTTTCCTCGAATACAATCCCAATGAAGGAAGTCTTCTATCATTTAACCTTATTTTCTAAAATAGAGATGGGTAAGAAACATGTAGAAAATATGATCGAGAATGCTATAAAATTTCATGATGCAAGGATACGCACACTTCTTAGAATGGAGTTGACATTCTTTTCTTTGAATGGAAGCGGACTAGTTCTTTGGCCACGGAATACTGCTTATTATCAGTGGGAGTTGGGTTTCTCTGTGCTGGAGCAGTATCTATGAAAAATGGAGTTGGTTTATTATCTCTTGGCGTTTGGATCTTTTGCAAAGACCTGGTTTGTAACCCTCCAGATTCTAACATAGCCGTCTTCCCCTTGCATGCCTTATATAGAAGAATGGTGCTTCAATTATAAAACATGCTACAGCAGAGATGGAATAGGTACTAAAGAATAGAAAGGCATGACATATTGACATGTATTCCCTCCATCCGGAAATAAATGGATGGGTCTAGCGTATTTCAGTTCTAGATACATTCAGTTTTATCCATTTCTGCGACATGTAATCCGGATGGAGGGAGTATGATGTAAGAGCTAGGGATATGACAGGACAACACAGTAGAACAAAACACTGAGAACCCATTGTAGAACCAAAGTAATCAAACCCACTGATATGAGATAGTACACTCATGCAGCTCAAGATGCAAAACTACCAGGCAGTTTTCCTTACAAAAATCAACATTGTGGCCTTTAATCATACATTTTGCTACAACTAAATTTAGATCAGATAAAGGTTGGATTCACGCCGATTAACAAAATATATGCTGATGTAAAAATATAGTGATATACAACAGGTACTTACATCTGCATTGGAGCACAGAGTTCCTGCAAGAATCTTTCCTCACAGACGATACCAGTGAAGAATTTCTTCTATCTTGTTTTTGCGAGGTAAGTTCTTCTATCTGTTAAGCTTATTTTCTAAGAGAGAGATGGGTAAGAAACATGTAGAAAATATGATCAGCATGCTATAAAATTTCATGATGCAAGGATACACACACGCTTCTTAGAATGGAGTTGACATATTTTTCTTTGAATTTGGAGCGGACTAGTTCTTTGGCCACCGGAGTGCGCTTATTATCGGTGGGAGTTGGGTTTCTCTGTCTTTGAGCGGTATCTATAAAACCGGAGTTGGTTTAATATCTCCCGGCGTTTGGATCTTTTGCAAAGACCTGGTTTGTAACCCTTGATTCTAACATAGTCGTCTTCCCCTTGCATGCCTTGTATAGAAGAATGGTGCTTCAATTATAAAACATGCTACAACAGAGAGATGGAATAGGTACTGAAGAATAGAAAGGCATGACATATTGACATGTATTCCCTCCATACGAAAAAAATGGATGGGTCTAGGCGTATTTCAGTTCTAGATACATCCTTTTTTATCCATTTTGGAAACATGTAATCCGGACGGAGGGAGTATGGTGTAAGAGCTAGGGATACGACAGGACAACACAGTAAAAAAACACTAGTTGAATGTAAAACTGTATGCTAGCGGAATACGTACAGAAAAAACTAAGGCAGCATACACGTGTATGATTGGGAAACTAAGATGGCATTGCAACAGAGCACTAAAACAACACTTCAATGTAAAAAGACATGGTATGGTAGGCGGATGAAGTACATCTTTGATGAATAACAATGCATAAGATATTCGAAGCATGATGTCCAAATTAAGCAGATGGCATTGCGATCGAGTAGAATGACAAGATGCTTGAATTTGAAAACATGTTATCATGAATGGAATAGGTCTTGAAAACAGGAAGGCTATTTACATGCATGATCAACATGCTAAGCACATGGCATTGCAACAGAGTAGATACACTCCAGGACATTATATGCATGTTGTACCCATATCACGGGCCAAGTTAGAGCAAGGACCTTGTGGGGTGAAGAGGATTCAACATATTTACGCAAGTCTTCAAGAACTGCCTTTACATGTTCCATCATATTGGGTATCATTGACATCAAGTTTATTGGCCTTTACATTGCTCCGTGAGGTTCTTGTGAATATATCAGTGTGTGCAATTATACCTGACATGCATGGAAGACAACTAGTAGTTAGATTTATGTAATGAGTGCTTGTAGAGACGACATAAATAGTAGGACTGGGGTTAACTAGCAGCAACAGATCTCAAAACTAAAGGGAGAACACAGATGAAAGCTACAGAATATGTATCGTTTGTACTCGAGATTAACTAGATGGCACACAAAAGTATTAAAGAACAACATTGTCGGATCACGGGTTCCGGCAAAACCCTCAAGGTTCGAACACCGGGGTGCGCACGGAGATCTCCCCCTACTGATCCACGTCCTAGCTTCGCTGAGATCTCAAGGGCTAACTCAACGAACTCGCAACACAAGGGACACAAGATTTATACTGGTTCGGGCCACCGTTGTGGTGTAATACCCTACTCCAGTGTGGTGGTGGTGGTTTGCCTCTTGGGCTGAGGATGAACAGTTACAAGGGGAAGAACAACCTCCTGAGGTTGAGGTGTTCTTGTGCTCGGTGTGTGGCTAAGGATCGACTAAAGATCAGATGCCTCCTACTGTGGTGGCTAGTCCTATTTATAGAGGCCCTGTTCCTCTCCCCAAATATTGAGCGGGAAGGGAGCCAACAACGGCCAATTTGGAAGGGGACAACTAGTACAGCTTATCCTGACAAAAGCAGTCTTCGCCTGCAAAAGGCTCTGGTGGTGACACCGCCTTGGGCTCCATGGTGACCTCCGTCTTGCCATCCTGCTGGTCTTGGTCTCGCAGACCGATATGGAAACCTTTGCTTGACGCCTCGGTACTCCGCGCCTGCGCTTGCCTCCTTAGCACCAAAGAGGAAACAAGGACACTGCGCGTGCTGGCGCCCGCCTGGCGCCCGATCGTCATGGCTCACGTCATGAGAACCTCGCGAGGGTCTGCTGGCCGCGTCGCTAGCGGCTCCTCTGGAAGCCGCAACGACACTCGGGAGTTCAACGATTTTCCCGAGCTTTACGAGACTCCGGAGACGAGCGATGACAGCTACGTGCCCCCAAGCTCTCGCCGAGCCCGGAGCAGGGCTGCAGCGTCTGGCCGCCGCTGATCTGGGTGAGGTTGGTGCTGGCCTCTGGCGACCCACTTTTGATGATGGCATCGTCCACAGGGGCGCGTGTAGATAGGATTCCCTAAGCTCTTTCCTTTTGTTCCCTGCGAGGAATCAAGAAGTGCCCCGTGGGGGTGTGTAAAGGTTCTGTAATGTCTCTTGTCAATATCGTCCTTATTATGAACTTGCACGAGCTCGAGTCCTGCTTCAGCTCGGTCTCCCCTTTCTGAACTCGCGACGACTTGGTGCTCTCTGTTGTGAGTCCCGGTCCCAGTGCAGGCTGCGATCGTCGGTTGGTATGCTGTGTCGCGTGCCGTGATCAAGGCCAAGAGGTGAGCGGCCTGAGGTCCAGTAAGAGCCCCTGAGGCGCGATGCTCAGGAGGTCCCCTTTAGCTCTCAAGCAGCCGTTGAGAGGTAGGAAAGGGCGGTGACGTTGCCGCAGCAGGGCTGCAGCTAGAGTGGTCCCTAGTCCTTAGCGGTTTAGCCAACCCAAGCACGAGACTTATCGTGACGGTCCGTAGTCGGTTCCTCATTATGCACTAGATTTGGGCATAGGTGTCCGCTGCATAGCTAGGCCAGGCCCATACAAGCCTCTCCCTCTTATCTGCGCTCTCCTTTGTGCTCTACGTCCTCAGGTCCCGGCCCTCGAGCGAGCTCAGCCGCCGCTGGTATTCCAGGTCGCGTGCCGTGGTCAAGGCCAGGGGGTGAGGGCTGGAGAGCAGGTAAGAGCTCCTAAGTCGCGATGCTTAGGAGCCCCCCTTTTAACGCGCAAGAGGATTGCATGGGAGGAGAGGGAGCTCGCGGTGCCGCCTGCCATCATCCTCTGGAGATTCCTGCAAGCCAGCACAAGGAGAGACACGGTTTGCCATTATGGTCGCCGGGCGGCCACTGATTGCTTTGCCGGAGGATGGGGGCACTGAGGGCCCGGTGAGGTGGCGCGCGTGGCCAGAGCTCGGCCGCTCAAATTTGTCGACGTTGCAGGGACGGACCCGAGCACAAGCGTCGTGCCAGCGTGAGCAACTCCCGCGGTAGGTGCCAATCAAGCAGGTGATAGTCATAGGTAGATTAAGCATGGAAAGCATACTAGCTTAAGTAAATGCAGGGAGATACATGCCACTGGTCAGCCCGAGCGGCTTGGGGTGATGCAGCCCGAGGGCGCCCAAAGAAGGTAAGCTAAAGACATGAAAAGGGATACACGCCACGAGGGGCCGGACCAGCGTGGCACGATAATGATGCAGCCGAGCGCTCAGCTAAATAAACTTGGAAAATGTCACCTGGTTCTGTTGATGAAGGGATGTTGGAGCAACTGAAGGTACGCGGCGAAGCGGTCGCTCCTCACGAGCCACCGGGGCCCTGAGCCTCGGGTGGCTCTGGGGGTCACTACAAAAAAATACACTTCCGTGATGATACGTGTTTGTCACAGTAGGTCGCGTTTTTTGTCATCCATGTACATCCATGACAAATTTATGACAGAATCAAGATAGTAATACATGTGCTGTCGTAGAAGTGTTCCATGACATTGCCAAAATTATCATCACGGAAGTGTCCACTTCCATGACGATAAATCGCGCGTCACAGAAGTGCTTCCATCAAGGGTGATCGACACGTGGCATCCACCATAACGGAACGCCGTTAAGCTATCGGGTCGGGTTTTGGATCCGATAACCCGTTAACGGCCCGACGATGGGAAATTTCCACGTGTAAAATTCTTATTGGCTGAAGCCGAAACACGTGTCAGCTCGTTAGTGGGTCAGATAGGCGCCTATGATACGTCGACACGTGGCACGGCTCAACAGAGGCCCATTCTTGTGAAAAGGCCGGCCCGTTTGACTTGGTCAAAAGGTGGCGGGCCGGCCCATTGAAAGCCTGTTAATGGCCTGTTTGCATATAGCCCATTTACAACCCGCTAACCCAAGGCCCGTTATGCCCTATTCGAATTAGGCCCAGTAGCGTCATCTGGGCCATCCAATATGATTCGGCCCGTTTTCGCCGGCCCATGTATGGCTCATGACGTCTTCGGTCCATATGAGGCCCTATGTAACTCTTGGCCTACTAACGGCCCGTGGTGAAAGCGGCCCGTAATGAACAGTGTATCACTTTACACCCATTAACGGCACGTGGTGAAACTGGCCCGTAATGAACAGTGTATCACTTTATACCCATTAACGGCCCGTTATTCCGTTGGGCCATTTCCAGCCCATGTTATCTTTCGACCTTCTTAGAGCCCATTTATTCTTGGGCTCATTTCCAGCATTCATTTACTTACGGCCCGTTACTGTCATTTTCTGCTTGTGGGCCAAATTCAGCCCGTGGTTACAGTCGGCCCGTTTGTGGTCCGTTAATACGTTGGGCCGTTTTCATAGCGTCATCAAATACGGCCTATTAACGATGGCCCGTTATGGTCGGCCCATGAACGGACGATTCCAACTCTAGCCCGTTTACGGCCATAATGCGGTCTGTTTGGCCCATGTTTGGCCAATCGATCATACGGCCCGTATAAGGCCCATTGATAATACGACCCGCAGAAGGCCCATTGTTTCTACGGCCCGTAGAAGGCCCATTGTTTCTATGGCCCATAGAAGGCCCATTGTTTCTACGGCCCGTAGAAGGCCCACTGTTTCTACGGCCAGTAGGAGGCCCTGTGTCACTACAGTAAATATTAGCCCATGGTTATTGTGGCCTAGTTTCAAAAAATAGGTTATTGCAGCCACTAGCTAACCGCGGAAAAAGAACTGCAATGACTACAAGCAAACAAATAAACAAGACAACAAGGAAATAAATAAGCAAGCAACTAACGCTAGGCTATCACGGCTATTACACATATTACATCCTTTGGGCATCAAAATGCCACCGGTGCAAATATAGGGAACAAAGCGACATATCATATACACCGGTTGTCAAAGTTGGCGACCAGCGCAAATAAACGCCATGACAAAACAAATCCAGCTGAAACCACTTGAAGATCTCAAGAAACAATATCACAGGTACCCATAATCTTTGGCAAGAGCTTAGCAAGCTTATTAACTTTCTCTTGTTTGGCGCTTAAATCCTCCAGTAACTTCTTTGTTGCACGGAAAATATGCATCTGAATTCTGCGGGGACTTCCTCGGTCCTTGACTTCTGTCGCAAAGACATCCGATCGATGTATTTCAACTTGAAGTTGAGACTCAAGAAGACGGACTGATTCATGCAATGAAGTTCGAAGAGCTTGTGCCAAGAAGATCTTGGCCAAGAATTGAACACTACATCAAGACAGGACTTTTGGGTTCCCTCACTGTCGTCAAGATAGTTTTTATCGGCTTGCTTGGAGACCAACAGGGATGTCTCACTATCTTGAACCTTATCTGCATTACTTCCTTTACCATTGGATAACGTGGTCTTTGTTCTCCAATATTTTGTCCGCATTCTAAAGGAGAAACAAGCAGACACATCACATGTTTACCATGTTGTATATGAAACTCATTTTGGTAAATGAGTTCAGTAGTAAAGTGGATAGGATAACAGCATGAAACAAACATATATCTATGTACCATGGTCACTTTATGGTATATATCATTCTAGTTTTTGTTGCCAAATCAAGATATAGACACAGTTCAAATAATATTTGTTCAAGACAAAGCAGAATAGATGAGAATATAAGTGTGGGTAACTATAGAGCAATAACAACACTTGTAATGTGCATGACATGAGAACATAACTGTTTATTCAATTGAAACTGAAATCAACATAGAGCAGGTTACAACAAAGAAACCAGTTAAAGAAACAGGTTTAAAACATACTGCTATGCGCCATTGGAGTTTCAATTCCATCCTTCAAATTTGAAAATAGTTGGTATGAGTAAATACAGTCATGCAAGAGCAAAGGAGTATGAACCATAGCTATAGTACACGACACGAGAACAAATCTTCTTCTCCTTTAAGCGTTGAGTTGGGATTCGAGTGGTGGTCCTCGTGCTTTGGGCACTGCAGTTCCCTTACTAACTGCTCGTGTTTGGGTGCTCTGTGGTGGAGACGGTGTTGCGTCAAGCTGGGCGGGTTACTATCTGCCGGGGTTGGGGTTAGAAGGGGTGTAGCTGGTTCTCTATCCAAGCTGGGCAGGGTACAATCTGCGAGTGCAGGTTATGTGTGGTGGATCTGGTCCTTGGGCAAGTACAACCGTGGTTCTATCTGCATCAACTGGTAGCACTATCTTTTCTGAAGACCGTGTTGTTACTCCCTTAGATACTGCCATCATGCTCTCCAATTCAAATGGCTGATAAACTAGAAAAGTAATTGAAAGTATATACATTGTATGATAGACAGGTGCAATGGATAGTGGGGAATAAAAGAGGGCATGAAATAATTCATATTTATGTTGTCTAACCAAATAGGATAGCATGACACAATTTCACATATATGATGGCTAACTAAACAGGATAGCATGACACAATTTCACATTATGATGGCTAACTAAAAAGATGGAAAGACATAGTTCAATATATGAGACTATGTAAACAGGATGGCATGACATAACTATATAATGTGTTTATTAAATAGGTTGGCATGCCATAATTCACATACATTCACGGATAGAATGCCATAATTCAAAATATGATGACTGTAAACACTAAACAGGATGAGATGATATAACTATATGATGTCTTTATTAAATGGGTTGCCATGCCATAATTGAGATAGATGATGTGTATGTACTATGTAAGCATGATGGCATGATATAATTCAAATATATGATTTATATAGTAAGCAAGTAAGCAGATGGCAATCCATATATGATGTAAAAACTAAGCAATGCAAGACAACATGCATGACATGGGTAATATAACCCTGCCAAGTTTGAGCATAGACCTCAGGGGGAAAATAGGACTGGTCATCAGTCCTACGAATCCTCCTCTCGGGAGCTCTCTGTAACCAGCAAGATGTACGCTTGACGAGTAGCATTATGCGCTCTGAATACCTTGTTTTCACTCCAGATACTTCCATCACCGCTTCAAATGGCTGATGCACAGGAAGAGTAGTTGAATATACAAACGTTGTCGACAAATGGAACACGTAATACAAAAAATGATAGCATGATATAATTCACATACATGATGATTGGCTAAACAGCATGGCATTGCATAATTCACATACATAATGCCTTTGCAACAAGATAGCATTGTATAATTCACATATATAATGTCTTGCAACAAGATGGCAATGCATAATTCACATATATGGTAATTAGACACTGAACAGGTGGCATTCACACAAAGCATGTCTAAACTAATAAAATGACATAGCAATGTGAGACACCATACACACGATATGAGCAACATAACCCTGCCAAGTTAGAGCATACACCTCGGGGGGGGGGGATAGGACTGGTCATCTGTCTCTGAATCCTCCTCTGAGGAGCTATCCGTAACCAGCGAGATATGCGCTTTGTCAGATAGCATAGTCTGCTCTGAAGACCTTGTTTTCACCCAGAATTTGCCATCACTGTGTCAAATGGCTGATGCACACGAAGAGCAGTTGAATGTAATAACATTGTTGACAAATGTAATATGTAACGGAAAAAAAGGATGGCCTGATATAATTTACATATAAGATGACTGGCTAAGCGGATGGCATTGCAAAATTCACATATATGATGCCTAGCTAAACAAGATGGCGTTGCATAATTCACATAAACGATGAATAAACTAAGCAGATGGCATTACGCACAAAGGATGTCTAAACTAAGCGAGATGACATATTTGATGTATAAAGTAAGCAATGCAAGACACCATATGCATGATATAACCAACATCGGCATGCCAAGTTAGAGCGAAGACCTCGGGGGTAAATAGGAGTTGTCTTCTCATACGAATCCCCCTCAGAACAGATATCTTCCTCTCGATTACAATCCAAAATGGGTGGAGGGGGGCTGCCTTTGCGCCTACCATGGAGCGACGTCTGCATGAAATTTTATTGCCACACAAAGCTCGTCTCTTTTGCTCTACATGTTTAGTTCCATTGTTTACAATAACTGTCATGCATAGGAATAAAACATAGTGAGATTATGTAAGGAGTGCATGCAGAAATCCAGGGTGATGGTAGCAACCTGTGGATAGACCCAAAACCAATAATAGCGAGGAGATAATGGCTTCGGTTAAAAAATACAGATAATGGCTTCTTTCTTGTTTTTTCCCACCCAACATGAAACTCATAGTAGACAGGAGATTAACCGGATAGTAGATAGATACTATTGATAGCGGCCCGATATGTACCCCACAACCATTTAAAAACTCAAGTTTGACCATTAGTTTGGAGCTGACTCGAGTCTAATCGATGAACATGACGATAAAGTAGCATGTAATATTAAGCGATGCATAACGTGGCGGAACCACGAAAGAGTGCGACCTCTCTTGCGGACCCGTGTAGTCCTCGAGGTCATCTGCTCGGTTGATGATGGTAATGCAGTTTTCATGGCTGACAGCGGTGGGGAAGAAGATCTGAGGTGGCGAAAGACAGTCTGGAGGCCGGATCCCTGCTGTGCTGGACCCTTCTGTCGTTGGAGCAGCTGAGCTGGGGTGGACGATGACGCAGCAAGAGCGGGACAAACCACGCAAGGTTTTCTTTGACAACTATCTGTAAGATAAGTAATTCTGTAAGGGCTCGTTTGAATTGGAGGATTCCAACAATGCAGGGATAGGAAATAGACAGGAATAGGATAGGAATGCACGTGCAAAACAGAGAATTTAAAAACACATGATTTACGCCAATCTGGTTGTTTGATTCACAACAAGCTGGAAGATCACGGGATGCAAAGAAGCATGGTGAGATTAAGTCAAACCACAAGAAAATGTACGGTTATAATGCTATTATGCTACTATCTCTTAGTCTTGTGCTTCATGAATAGGAATTTGAAAAGGAGGACAAGTGAAAATTAAAATTCCTATGTTTTTTCTTTCAAGGAGACACTAAAGGAACAAATCCGTGTGCTCAGTGGACAATATATATAACATGTAGAGTAAAAAAGAGATGCAACAAGTGTACAACCTCTTTGGCGAAGCCATGTCGATCTCAGCGTGATTGGGCTGGCCGGTGAGGATGCTCCGGCTGACTTTGCTGTCGGAGGAGGGGAAGAAGATCTTAGGCGTCTGGAGATGGAGCAGGTACTTGCTTTCTGCTCGATGGAGGGTTTCGTCGTGGGAGCAGCTCGGTGAGTTGTCTGACGCCGAGGTGAAGCAGGACAAGAGAGACAACGAACAACGTTAACTCCGAGTGGAATTCTAATAGCATCTCCAATACATGACGTAAAATACATAACCACAAAGTGCTAGATGTAAAATACATCAGCCGCTCATCTCTGAACTTAACTGTCGAAACTGAATTTAACTGTCTAAACTGAACTTAACTGTCAAAACTGAACTTAACTGTCGAAACTGAATTTTGCTGTCTAAACTGAATTTTGTTGTCGAAACTGAACGCACTAGCAAGGTGAGGCTACACGTCGGTCGACTGACTTTTTCATCTCTGGTCAGTCGATTTTGCAGCCGTTGGATACGAAATCAAGGGCCTGCAGTTCATCTTCAACCTCCACCCCCCTGAGCTGGCCAAACAGCCGCCCCCCCGCCACTTGTCTTGCGCCGCCCACCCGCCTCAAAACACTCCCCACCGCCCGATCCGCCGCCGCCTGCCATCCCTCTAGGCCCCCGTGCCGAACTTTTTCTCCGGCGATCCCCCCGCCTCCGCCCCGCCAACGCCCGCCACCGGCGATCACCGCCCCATCCCGAACCTTAAGATACATATTGGGGTACCTCTCGTGAGCCCCCCTCCTCAGGCGGCTGGTTCTTCCTTCACCCGGTGAGCCCCCACCCCTAAAAATTGATCGACCCAAAAGTCGATTCAGTCGATGAAGTGTAGCTAATCGAGCAGCATCGCAAGCAAGAGCAAGAGCGAGAGCAAAAGCGAGCAAGAGAAATAGCAAGAGCAGCATCAGGCAGAGACCGAGAGCAAGAGCAAGAACATGGCGAGAGCTAAAGCAGCAGCAGCTCCTACTGATGTGGACGTCGCCGCCGAGGGAGCGACACCATGGAGGAAGTGGCCGGCGACACCGCCGTGGATGGAGCCGTGCCGTGTCGGCTCAGGACCGAGCGCCGGCAGCACCGTGAGATCGAATCAAGAAGAAAATGCGGCGATTAGTGTACAACCTCTTTGGTGGCGCCGATTAGGCCTCAACTTCATCCGAGGAAACGGTGATGATGATGCCCTTCCGTGGTGCGGTGAAGACGGCGGTGTGGGAATGGAGGTGGCGCGAAAGCCGAGGGGATTGTCGGGCAGCTCCTTGGAGGTGGAGGACGGGGTGGCTGAACCGGCGGGACGATGAGATCGACGACAGATCCTCATCCAGTATGGTGGATGAGGGACGTCGAGGTGTTGCTGTGGACGACGTCGTCGGGGAAGAGGCTCTGGCTGGGTGGCGGACGGAGCAGGGTGTGGGGTTTCGTCGCGGGTTTTCGCGGCCTCGGTGTACGAATGGGTGGGCGGATGGGATGGCAGTGGGGAACAATGGCTTAGAGACGCGCTTGTCCGAAATGTGGGGTAAGTTACGAAAGTACCCCCACTGATTTGAGGCGGTTCTTTCAGTTCAGGGTTACCACGGGCATTTCACGTGTCGAGATTTCAGAGGAGGTGGGAGTTTTCGCGCGCGTTGTAATTTCGGAATAGCAAGGCGAGGGTTGAGATGGAGGGAGTTGTCGGAGCACAACGAGACAAAGATATATCTTAAATATTTCGGGCTAACAAGGCGCGGGTTGAAATTTCCGGACAAGCCTAACGTGTACTGTACCAAATCAATGCGCACTACAAATGTCATTCAGAACTTTGAATTCATGTTATGTTCAATTAAAATATTTCGCTACGTGTATAATGCATGCAACCTACTACTCAAATGAACATTTTAGTGCATTCCAAATGTATATACTACCGCTTCAATATGAACTAAATTTGAATTCGTTTCTCTATTTGAATAAGATCTACAGTAATGATTGTTGTGAAGTCAAAGCTATTGAATTCGTTTCTCTGTTTTAGTAAGATCTACAATCATCATTATTGTCAAGTTAAACCATCATTTGTGTATTATCTTCACAACACACCACATGATTAGTCTCGAGTTACATATGAATTATGTGTACTATATGAACTCGAACTAGATTTTTTGAATCCACTTTATTTTGATTTCAAATCCCATTACATTTCTAGCTCTAGCTAGATCTTCATAATCTAAACCATGTCTCATATGTATAATGTGTTTATCACATTATGTATGGTGCCCCGCCCCCTACGCCTACAAGTATTTAGATGTGAGTTAAACACCACACATTACCACAAATTCAAATAAAATGTGAGAATGTTCGATATATAGTATTGTTTAGATTGTTCGATATTTAGTTGTAAGATGCAAACGCCATGCATTATCACAAATTCAAATAAAATGTGAGATTGTTTGATGTATAGTATGGTTTAGATTGTTCGGCATTTAGCTGTGAGTTGCAAACGCCATGCATTATCACATTATGGTATAACATATGCACAACACGTGTATCACCGCTATATTCATGCATGCAATGTTTAAAACACTATGATCTCCTATTCAAATATATGAATGCGCTTTCATATCAAATTATGATCTTTGTTAGTCTCTTACACCCACACAATCCTCTAACCTTTGTAGCTACCACTAACTTCCTCTCGTGCATGCACACACCCTCCTCGCCCTCCCCCTCCCCCGGCATTCTATCCACCGGGCACATTCATTTTTTTCTTTAGGTCGTTCTCCCAGAGTCTCCACAACTCCTTTCCGACACACACCGATCGATAAACCTCTCTCCAGCGATGCCTGCCTACAACATACACACACACCTTCAATCTCCTCCTTTATGTGTCCTTGCCTCGTGTCTCTCATAATGGTCGACACACGTGTAAACTCTCACCCCTCTTTTCATCGATCTCACAACCGCACACTCCTCCCCCTATCTAGCTAGTAGTTTGGGCCTCTCGCACCACCTCCTATCTCCATTCTCTCTGTCTATCTGTCTTGCTGGGCCTTATTTGCCTCTAACAAATGGACATACACCGACCGATCTCTCGCTATACATATAGCTAGCTAGGTCCTTATAACTCGTTTTTACCCACACGTCAATCGATCTACCTCATTAGTTGTGTCGCTCCCTTCCTCCGACAAACAACAATTGATCTACCGGTCTAGTTAGGTTTGCTTACCAAACACATGGTTCCCCTTCATCATCCATGGATGCGTCCCCGACAGATCTATCACGCATGTGCACACACGTAAACACATCCCCACTCTTATTGATAACATTGCAGTTCCACCCTCGGTTTGTCTAGTAGGCCTCTCCCACCATCTTCGAAGCAACTCCATCACCCATCCAGCACTCTACCCCTCTCCCTCCCTCTCCCTCCCTCTCTCTCTCTCTCTCTCTGTCCCATCATATTTCCCGTCCTTGAGTTATGTATGGATGTCGGCCGATCTCCCTCAAGACATAGCTGGGTCTCTCCTTCTCAACACATATACGAGTCGTTCTACCTCTATAGTTAGGCCTCTGCCTACCCATCCCCCCCACACACCGATACATCGAGCGCTCTAGTCATGTCTCCCTGCCACACACAAACTTGACATGTGCCCTCTAACGTTCAGAGGCTACCGCCCTATATCTTTGACTTGTACACACACACAATTTTGATGGCTCTCTTCATCGATCTCGCACCCACCCACTTGATCCTCTCTTCGACTCTATCGATAGCTATGACCCCTCCCTCTCTTCTCGTGGATTGCCCGACCCTCTATGTATGATATGGATAGGCCTCCATTTCACACACATTGCATGCAAAATTTTGTTTGAGATGTCATCGACATATATTCCCACAAATAATTCACGAAATCAACCCTCCACCCCACCCGCACCCCAAAACAAAAAACACTCACGAACGCGGTTTGTATCTCTCACACACACCCACGTAGGTGGGGGACGTGCACGAAGAGAAGAGGTGCATGCACGACGCATGTACTCCCGTCTCTTTCCCAACCACACCCGCGCGGGTACACGGTGGAGCTCATTTCTGTACGAAAAAGGCAGCCCACGTGGTAATTTGGCACGTGTACTGGTTGTCCACTTGGTGGAGGGAGGATCATCTACCACGGGTGAACAAACAAATTGCGACTTGACGTGTTATGTTAAAAAAAGAGGCAAACCATGTGGGGCCTACCTTAGAGGCAAGGCTCTATACACTGGAGTACTTTTGATGTGCCCATCAACTCGCAGAACGAGGAGAAGCTTGCTTAGTACGCTGTCTCCCCCGCCCACGGGCGCGGTGGCTCGCAGGATGAGGTGAAGCTTGCTTACTACGCCTTACGCCCGCTCCCTCGCCCATGCGCGCGGTGGCTCGTAGGATGAGGAGAAAGATTTACTACTCCCTCCGTTTACTCCTCGTCCCTACTACCTTGGTTATAGAGATTATATCATATTGTTTGGAATATATATGTCCTTTAGTAGATTTCAATATGAACTACTAGTACATACTCCAAACACTGATGTATATAGACGTATTTTAGAGTGTAGATTCACTCATTTTGCTCCGTATGTAGCACTCTCCCTCGCCCCTCGACCCTCGCCCACGTGGTGGACGTGCAACAATTCATTCGGTCTCATATAGCCAGAACGATATATACTGCACTACCATTATTGCTCGACTTCCCGAAGAGGCGAAGAGCCAATCGCAAGGTTAATATTTTGGAGATGCCAAGCGCAAGGTTATAGGAGAACGAGTAGTAGGTGCCGTGTCATTTATAAATAAAGTGTTTTTCTTGATGGCATGTACGCAATATGATAGGTTCATATGGAGAGAAAAGGAAACCGCTCCACTATATACATAGTCGACGGGCCAGCCTACACACGATTGCTTGCTAGGGTTGCTCTCTTCACACTCTCTCACACAACACGACTGTGGCCACATCTCTAACATCCCGGCGGATCACGTCCGCTTGGGGAAGGGGTGGATGCTTAGCGTAGATGCGGTGGCCGTCACCGACGGCGAAAACCCACTGTCGGCACGTCCCGATCAGGGGTCCCCGCCGTTCTCTCTCACAAAGCCAGTGAGATTGCCTTCGTCCCTTGCTCACTACCGCGACGTGGGCAGTTGCCACCTCCCGCCGCCCTCCTCAAGGTTGAGCTACGTCCCTCAGGTACAACTCCCTTTACAGCCGGCTTGCACCACTGCTCCAGCTGCCCACATCACTCCCTATGGATATTTCTCTACTTCTTTGCCCCGCACATACCTCTACTGGCTTCTACGTACTGTATTTGTGATGAGTTTATGTCTCATCAACTAGTCCCAGTAATCTTATTCTAATCACGCTTGTTCAATTTCTTTGCCATAGGGATGCTCATCTCGATTTTGGTGAAACTGCACAAAATGATCCGATGGTCAAAAGGTTGCAAACTTCATTTATTAGGAAGCTCGAACGTTGCCAGCAAATTGAAGCCTGGTCAGGGTTCACGGTTCAAGGGCTAGGGACTGCATGGTTTCTTTAGCTGCCTCTGTTCCAAAATAAGTGTCAACTTTAGTAGTAGTACAACTTTGTACTAAAGTTTGCACAAAGTTGAGACACTTACTTTGGAACGGAGGGAGTACATATTTGCTATGATCTGTCAATCATTGAGATGCAATAGCATGCATGTCAGTCTCCTTTGTATTTGATGAAATGTTGCAACGGGCAACCTTGGACGCAAGATACATGTAGTATTTGGAAGCTTCATAGCATTGTACAAATTTATCTCATTGATAAATTACAAGACGTACTATACTAGTACTTCCTCCGTTCCTAAATATAAGTCTTTGTAGAGATTTCACCATGAACCACATGCGGATGTATATAGATGCATTTTAAGTGTAGATTCATTCATTTTGTTCCGTATGTAGTGGAATCTCTCACGAAGACTTATCTACTAGTAATAGCTAGCCCCCACTACTAGGAATTCTCTATCCTCTCCTTGAGCCACGTCATCAAAATTGATGTAGCCGTTAGATGAAGTAAATCAGTCCATAATAGCCGTCTGATCTAGACGTTGAGAGGCTCCACACTAAGCCAAATGCAAGCATGCAGAAATACCGTGGCACATGCATGTGAGTGGGTTTTAAATCACATCAACATGTCTGCATGCAAGCATGCACGGTAGCATGCATGTAAGTGAGCTTTTAAGTCCCATTAACATGTCAAAAAGAAAAATATAATCCCATTATGCAGCAGGAGTTGGCTGATCTTTTTTTCTTACGCGGGATGATCTAAATGATGATGGGAGTTTATTTAGTTTGGCTACCACATTTTTCATGCGGTTATAGAGTTGTTTTAGTTCTATGAAATCGATAATTTTGCGCAGAGAGATATACCGCTGTTCCGCGCCAACGCGCGGGGACTCATCTAGTAATATTTAGGAACAGAGGGAGTACTATGTAAAGAGTTAGGGGTCGCACGGTGATAGTGTGAGGTGGGCCATGTAATCACTGAGCCTGCGTGTTTTCACTGCTCTTGCACGCCTCCGCTGTAAGAATGGAGAAAATTGTAATCTACTAGTAGTATACCTACTTTCACCGAAAGCGTGGGACATCCAGCAGTCCTACCACCTCAATAATAAAGACCAATGAGTCACAAATCACATAGACCCAGTAAGAAGTTGGACGGACGAAGCAACCATCACTCTTGCGCCGGTGAGAGGTCGCGTCCGCTTCTGCCGGGCATGAATACGGCACCGATTCTTTGGAGCGCTGACCGTTTTGGGCGGGAAGCCTTGGCGATGGAGGGCTTTGGGTGGGCCAGGCTGGTCGAGGCGGCGTGCAGCTGTCCGCATGTCCCTACGGACACGCCCGAAACGAGAGGATGCACCGACTCTCGTGGCTAAAATCGTACACTACACAACATCTCTCTATAGGAGTAGGTCGATCTGTCGCTCTCTCTAACACACACATGCTGTTAAACACACACACGCACACACACACACATGCATGCACCTTGGTCCCGTTGCACCTTCTAACGTGACTTATTACACCTAGACGGAGGGAGTAGTAAGTATATGAGATACGGTGGCACACTGACTTAAGTCGAATACAAGTGCCCAAAATTTGTGTGCATGTTATAATAAGGATTCACTTAAAATAGTACGTGAGCGAACAGAGGGATCAATTGGACAGTGTTCCTGAGGGAGTCCCGGACTAGGGGGTGTCCAGATAGCCGGACTATCGTCACGGCCGGACTCCAAGACTACGAAGGTACAAGATTGAAGATTTCGTCCCGTGTCCGGATGGGACTTTCCTTGGCGTGGAAGGCAAGCTTGACGATACGGATATGTAGATCTCCTACCATTGTAACCGACTCTGTGTAACCCTAACCTATCCGGTGTCTATATAAACCGGAGGGTTTTAGTCCGCAGGACGAACAACAATCATACCATAGGCTAGCTTCTAGGGTTTAGCCTCCTTGATCTCATGGTAGATCTACTCTTGTACTACCCATATCAGCAATATTAATCAAGCAGGAGTAGGGTATTACCTCCATCGAGAGGGCCCGAACACAGGTAAAAAATCGTGTCCCTTGTCTCCTGTTACCATCCGCCTAGACGCACAGTTCGGGACCCCCGACTTGAGATCCGTCGGTTTTGACAACGACATTGGTGCTTTCATTGAGATTTCCTCTGTGTCGTCACCGATAGGCCCAATCGCTCCATCGATCATCAACAACGACGCGGTCCAGGGTGAGACTTTTCTCCCGGACGAGAACTTCGTGTTCGGGCGGCTTTGCACCGCGGGCCAATTCGCTGGCCATCCGGAGCAGATTGAAAGCTACGCCCGACATCGTGTCAGATTTGGAAGTTTAAACTATACGGCCGATATCCGCGGGGACTTGATCTTCGACGGATTCGAGCCGCAACCGAGCATGCCGCACTGTCTCGATGGGCATGATCTAGCTCTGCAGCCGAACAGTGCCCTGGAGGCCGCACCAGTATCCGCCCCGACCCTTAATCCGGAGCCGGATTCCCCGATCGAGGACGAGTGGTTGGACACCGCCTCGGGGGCTACAATCTCTACGGTGATCGAGCCGAACTCCATCCCTGTCCTTTGCGAATATTGCCGACTGTGGTGCGGACTCCTCTCCGGACTCCGAACCCTCCGCGCCCCTGCCAATCGAATCCGATTGGGCGCCCGTTATGGAGTTCACTGCCGCAGACATCTTTCAGCACTCGCCCTTTGGCAACATTCTGAATTCGCTAAAGTCTCTCTCTTTATCCGGAGAGCCCTGGCCGGACTGTGGACAGGAAGGTTGGGATACGGACGACGAAATTCAACGCCCACCCACCACCCACTTTGTAGCCACTGTCGATGATTGAACCGACATGCTCGATTTCGACTCCGAAGACGTCGACGGTATGGACGACGACGCCGGAGACGACCAAGACCCAGCACCTACAGGGCACTGGAAGGCCACCTCGTCATATGACATATACATGGTGGACATCCCAAAAGATGGGAACGGCGATGGAACAACGGAGGATGACCCTCCAAGAAACAGCCGAAGCGCCCGGCGTCGTGGCGCGCTCTAAATCCCGCCACAATAAAAGCGGTGATTCCGGCATGGGAGATAATAACACCGGACAAGATTGAAGACAACCCTCCAGCGGGACTCGGCAGGAGGAGGGAGAAGCAAGTCCGCACGACGGTCTGGCAGAAAAGAGAGGTCGAGGACGATAATTACGCGCCTCCCTCCGAAGATGAGGCAAGCCTCGACGATGACGAATTTGTCGTGCCTGAGGATCCCGCCAAACAGGAGCGTTTCAAATGCAGGCTTATGGCCACGGCAAACAGCCTCAAGAAAAAGCAGCAACAACTTAGAGCTGACCAGGATCTGCTAGCTGACAGATGGACCGAAGTCCTTGCAGCCGAAGAGTATGAACTCGAACGCCCCTCCAAAAGCTACCCCAAACGCAGGACGTTGCCTCGATCAGAGGAGGAAGCACCCAAGTCACCGGCAAGACGACATGGCAGACCGGCCACCCGTGGGTCATGGCAGAGAAGCCCCTCGGCCCTCCGCTCAAGCCACACCCGATGCCGCTCAAAAAGTACCAAGGCACGGAAAACGCCGGACTTGCGAGATATATTGGAGGATAAGGCAAAACATACAAGATCGATCTACGGATCGCGTGGGCGTAACGATGCGGGATGATTACCGTCGCGCGGATGCAGCAAACCGGCCGGGCGAACACGATGAACAAAGCTCATATGAGCTACATCGTGATATAGCCCAATCTGAGGCGCCACACACCCACTATGCTTCACCGGATGAAGTAATGGATCATCAAATACCCGAGGGCTTCAAACCCGTAAACATCGAATCATACGATGGTACCACAGATCCTGCGGTGCGGATCGAGGACTATCTCCTCCATATCCACATGGCCCACGGTGATGATCTACATGCCATCAAATACCTCCCACTCAAGCTTAAAGGACCAGCTCGGCATTGGCTCAATAGCTTGCAGCGTAATCAATTGGTTGTTGGGAGGACCTGGAAGCCGCATTCCTTGATAACTTCCAGGGCACATATGTGCGACCACTAGACGCCAATGACCTTAGCCACATAATCCAGCAGCCAGAAGAATCGGCCAGACAATTCTGGACCCGGTTCCTAACAAAGAAAAATCAAATCGTTGATCGTCCGGGATGCGAGGCCCTTGCAGCCTTCAAACATAACATCCATGACGAGTGGCTTGCCCGGCACCTAGGACAGGAAAAACCAAAATCCATGGCAGCCCTCACAACACTCATGACCCGCTTTTGTGCGGGAGAGGACAACTGGCTAGCTCGAAGCAACAACTTGGCCAAACATCCTGATGGTTCGGATACCAAGGACAGCAATGGCAGGTCGCGTCGCAACAAGAACAAGCGCCGCATTAACGGCGATAACACTGAAGATACGGCCGTCAACGCTGAATTCAGAGGCTCTAAACTCGGTCAGCGGAAGAAGCCATTCAAAAGAAATACCCAGGGCCCGTCCAACTTGGACCGGATACTCGATCTCTTGTGCCAGATACATGGCACCCTCGAAAAACCAGCCAATCACACCAACAGGGACTGTTGGGTGTTCAAGCAAGCAGGCAAGTTAAGTGCCGAACTCATTTGACAAGGGGCTGCATAGCGATGACGAGGAAGAGCCCCGGCCGCCGAACAATAGAGGACATAAGGGTTTTCCCACGCAAGTGCGGACGGTGAACATGATATACGCAACCCATATACCCAAAAGGGAGCGGAAGCATGCACTAAGGGACGATATCGCCGATGGAGCGATCGCCTCAAGTTTAACCCATGGTCTTCCTGCCCGATCACCTTCGATCGAAGGGACCACCCCACTAGCATCTGTCACGGCGGTTTCGCGCATTGGTTCTTGACCCAATTATTGACGAATTTCACCTAACGAGTCACGATGGACGGCAGCAGCCTGAACCTGCTTTATCAGGATACAGTGCGCAAAATGGGCATAGACCCCTCAAGGATTAAACCTACAAAGAAAACCTTCAAAGGCGTCATACCGGGTGTAGAGGCCAGTTCTACGGGCTCGGTTACACTCGAAGTGGTCTTCGGATCCCCGGATAACTTCCAAAGCGAAGAGTTAATCTTTGACATCGTCCCATTCCGCAGCGGCTATCATGCACTGCTCGGACGAACCGCATTTGCAAAGTTCAATGCGGTGCCGCACTACGCATACCTCAAGCTCAAGATGCCAGGCCCTCGAGGAGTAATCACGGTCAATGGAAACACGAACGCTCTCTCCGAGCGGAGGAGCACACGGCGGCTTCGCGGCGGAGGTACAAAGCAGCCTCTCACGGCAACTCTCGAGTCCGGCCATTAAGCGTCCGGACAACATCCAAGCGCGCCGGAGTAACCTACAACAAGGCCACAGCACGATTCAAGCACGCAGCGTAGCAATCCGCCCCAACCCCAGCCCTCGCGAAATTGCAAAGCTAGTGTTACGCTGCATATAATTACGCCCGGAGATACCATGGGCATATGGGGAGGGGCAAGACCACGGCACGCCAGGAATGCGGCTCGACCGCACCAGGGGCTCCCGATTGTGTCTTTCTTTTCCTTTTTTCCTTTTTCTTCCTTTTTCTTACTTTCAGGACTCCGTCTTTCAGAAGTCCTGTCCGGCACTAGAATTGCCGAACTCACAATGCAACAGCCAGGGAAGCAGAAAGCCACGTCGAAGTGTTCAGGTGGTCTCTATTACGAGCATTATACCTGTTTTACATACCATCCCGCAGCTTACCCCTGGAGGGGGACATGTTAGATAGTCCCATCCCTTGCTTACCGCACTATTTGTATCGTTCTGCTTTCATTGCAGTACCTTTTTGAATAAACAATACATAGCTTTTTGCTTATTATTGCTCTACTTCCTTTATCTATACATATGTTCATTTTACGACATGTTGCAACCGTACACTTTGGTACGGCCAATACACCAGGGGCTTAAGTATCCCAAAATTATGGTGTGATAAGTCCGAACACTTTCACAAGTGCGGCACCCCGAACTTATAGCATTATATGAATCGGCGTCGAATCATGTCTTGGGTCAATAGTTGGGTTTGCCCGGCTCCCGTGTTTTGGTACCTTACGTTCCGTTATATAGGCTAAGGTAGCACCGGGAGAACCACTGCGATCGTGCCCCAGTTGAGCTGGGTCGAGCACCTCAGTGGAGAAAGCTAAAACTGACTGTCATGATAGTGCGAGAGCCGGTCGCTGTTCGAGAGGTTTTTTCGGGTCCCTAAAGACTTATGTCGCTTAGAGCGAGGAACCGGAATTGTCCGCCAAAGGCGTGGATAAGCGCCCGAACTCGGTCTTCGAATACTAGGGGCTTTGCGAAATTTAAAATTATAGAATTCTATGGCTAAGTGAGAGTGTTCAAGCATTATAAGTCCGGTTGCCTTGTTCGTTGTGTTGAGCGCCTCCCTAGATGGACCCAAGAATGGGAACAAGAGTGCTCAAGTTTATCCCGAACACCCCAACACTCGTGGCATAGGGGCTGAAGCCAACGACTTGCCATCTCTCAAATTTGATAAACGGCCGCACAGAAGGTAATATTTTAAATTAATAAGCGTTGCTTAGCGCATATGAACAAGTTTTCAGCGTACAGGATAACAAATGCGAGTTTATTCAAAAATTACATCTTTGGAGCACTCATCCGCTATTCAGCAGGCACCCTTCAGGAGGCCCTCATAGTAAATTTCGGGCGTGCGATGCTCATGGCCCTTCGGTGGCCCGTCCGTCACAAGCTTCTCCGCATCCAGCTTGCCCCAGTGCACTTTAGCACGGGCAAGGGCCCGACGGACACCTTCAATGCAGACGGAGCGCTTGATGACTTCAATCCGTGGACAGGCATCCACCAGCCGCTACACCAAGCCGAAGTAGCTCCCGGGCATGGCCTCCAATGGCCACAGCCGCGCTATAAGGCCCTTCATGGCCTGTTCGGCGACCTTGTGGAGCTCGACCAGCTGCTTCAGCTGGTCGCTCAGGCTGCACGGAAGTTCGGCCTCGACATCTTGAGACCAGAACACCTTTTCCGTCGAGCTCCCCTCCTTGGCCTTGTGGCAGAATCTGGCGGCATCAGACACACTACGGGGCAAATCTGCGAATGCTCCTGGAGAGCTCTGAATCCGGGTAAGTAATAGATAATTCACTTTCACATGCTTGCTTTGCATAAAGAATGCCTTACCCGCCGCTATCTTCTTCAACGACTCAATTTCTTGGAGGGCTTTTTGGGCCTCGGCCTTAGCAGCTTTGGCACTCTCAAGAGCCGAGGCGAGCTCGGACTCTCGAGTCTTCGAGTCACGCTCCAAACCCTCGTGTTCTTCCACGAGTGCTTGGAGCTCTTGCCCTCTGCCAGCCAGCTGCGCCTCCCCTTCTCTCGCTCGGTGTGTTCCGCAGCCACTTTGTTTTCGGCCACGGACACCGCTTCCTTCAGGGTCGCCACCTCGTTCGTGGCCCCTGTAGTACCCAAGTTATTCCTGTTATTTTTTGCAACCAAAACCTTTTCTATAAGGTATTTCTTTAATAAGGTATTACTTACCTTCCTTGTCCTCGAGCTGCTTCTTGGCTTGTCCGAGCTCGTTCTCAGACCGCTCGGGGTTCTGCTTCAATGCATTGACCTCCATGGTCGGTCTGGCAGAGGTCCGCAGCGCAGCCTGCATTCCCACATTGACATATTTTTGTTTGACTCCTGCGTATATCTTTTTATATCCTCCGTCTGGCTTTTCTTTCCTAACACCGAAATATGCATCTGGGGCTACTGTCTTTGCGTAATATTTTTACATATTCTAAAACTTACCTCAAAGCCCGTTAGAAGGCTGGTACAGGTTTCGGTCGATGCTCTTGGCGGTGAACTGTCCGGATCACCGCACTCATAACGATGTGGTGCTCCTCTTTGATGGAAGCGCTGTTAAGCGCCTCCGATGCTTATCCGGTGCCTCCGGTTGGACGGAGGACACCGGTGTCTTACCCTTCTTGCGAAGGATCCGCTGGCCGGACTTCGGAACCGCTGACGGTTCCGGCATGGAGTCCGGACGAGGGTCGGGCTTAGAGCCCCTGGTGGTCTTGCCCCCCACGTGCCTGGAGTCCGGGAGGTTGCCTTGTGGCTCCTCCTGCGCCACCTCCTCTTGACCAAGCCCCCCTTGGGGCACCACCTCGGTGTCGTCCGCAGCGTGGGGCGAGGAGGCGGTCAGAAGCGAAGTACTCTCCATTTCCGACGAGCCCAGGGACCCGCTCGATGAATAGGCGAACTCGCCCTTGGGCGGGCTGCACAATTGTTCGACATTAGAGAACACTCTGCAATAATAAAAAGCCATGAGTATCCGAACACTTACGATCTCGCCAGGGGCTTGGCCCTCGTAGGCCAATCCTCCTCGTCATCGTCGACGTTGGTGGAGAAGTCCGGAGGAAGGGTTCGTCCCTTCTTGGACCCTCCGGTCTCCCGGTTAGGCGGCCTTCCTTTTCTTCTCCTCCCCCACTGGGAGGAGCTTCTTCTTCCTCCTCGTCCTCGGGAGAAGATTCTCGCTTGAATCTGACAACACTGGCGTCGGGAGCTCCTTCGAGTTCCGTGGCCTCCTTCTTAGCCTTCTTCTCCGGCACCACATGGGGTGCCGGAGCCAGCCCGTCAATCGAGGCGTCCGGCTGGTCTTCGGCAAAGGAGTCGGACAGTTAATCTGTCGGGACGTCTTCTTGATCTGTCAAAGAATAGGGAGTTTTTTAGATCCCACATAGAGTCAATCTATGAAAAAAGAGTCCCATAAAGGGTAAAATAACTTACCTCGCCGGCTGGACGCCGCGAGCTGTATCCACGATCTTTGTTAGCGGATGCTGGGGCTTCAGCGCCCTTGAACAGCACCTTCCAGGCATCTTCGTACATAGTGTCGAAGAGCTGGCTCAAGGTTCAGCGCTGTGCCGGATCGAACTCCCACAAGTTAAAGGCCCGTTGTTGGCAGGGGAGAATCCGGCGGATGAGCATCACCTGGATTACGTCGACAAGCCTAAGATTCTTGTCCATCAGGTTTCGGACGCATGTTTGGAGTCCGGATAGCTCTTCCGAATTCCCCCACGTCAGGCCCGTCTCTTTCCATGACGAGAGACGTGTGGGGAAGCCAGATCTAAATTCGGGGGCCGCCACCCATTCGGGGTCGCGTGGCTCGGTGATGTAGAACCACCCCGATTTCCACCCCTTTATTGTCTCCACGAAGGCGCCCTCGAGCCATTGGACTTTGGCCATCTTGCCAACCATGGCGCCTCCGCACTCCGCTTGACGGCCGCCCACTACCTTTGGCCGGACGTTGAAGATCTTCAGCCATAAGCCGAAGTGGGGCTAGATGCAGAGGAAGGCCTCGCACACGACGATAAACGCCGAGATGTTGAGGATGAAATTCGGGGCCAGGTCGTGGAAGTCCAGGCCGTAGTAGAACATGAGCCCACGTACAAATGGGTGAAGTGGAAAACCTAGTCCATGGAGGAAGTGGGGAGAAACACCACCCTCTCATGGGGCCCGGGGTTGGAATGAGCTGCCGGCGTCGGGCAGCCAGGCGCGATATCGCCTGACAAGTATCCGGCCTCCCGCAGTCTTGTGATGTGCCCCTCCGTGATGGAGGAGGCCATCCATCTGCCTCCCGCTCCTGACATGGTTGGAGAAGGTTGAGGAGGAAAGTGCGGACTTGGGCGCTAGAGAGCGAGTGCACGGAAATGGATAAGCAAAGGAGGAAGAAGGCGTAGGTGAAAGGGTGGATCCTTATCCCCTTATATGGACGGACGAAGCTATGTGTCCCCCACCAGCCTGGTAAAACTCGCTTATCTCCCAAGCGCCGTAATCAATGGCGCGGATGGGTTACCCACGTCTGTATTGATGAGAATCCCGGAATAAGGGGGCACGATCTATGCTTCGATAAGACGTGCCAAGGAAACCGCCTCGCTAAACGCGCTAAGGTGAAACGGTGAAAAACGATTCATATAAAGGCCTGGCCATGGTGTGATGTCACGCCGCGGAATACGTCAGCAGACCTGTGCAAAAATTACTCTCTCTACGGTGTTATGTGGAACTTGTTTTGCAGAGCCGGACACTATCCTGGTGTTCAAAACCTTCTATGAAGTATTCGGAGGAGGAACCCGCCTCGCAATGCGAAGACAATCAACGCCACGGACTCATCGTCATTGAAGCCTGGTTCGTGGCTCTTGAGGAGTCCCGGACTAGGGGTGTCCGGATAGCCGGACTATCATCACGGCCGGACTCCAAGACTATGAAGATACAAGATTGAAGACTTTGTCCCGTGTCCGGATGGGACTTTCCTTGGCGTGGAAGGCAAGCTTGGCGATACGGATATGTAGATCTCCTACCATTGTAACCGACTGTGTAACCCTAACCTATCCGGTGTCTATATAAACCGGAGGGTTTTAGTCCCAGAGGACGAACAACAATCATACCATAGGCTAGCTTCTAGGGTTTAGCCTCCTTGATCTCGTGGTAGATCTACTCTTGTACTACCCATATCATCAATATTAATCAAGCAGGAGTAGGGTATTACCTCCATCGAGAGGGCCCGAACCTGGGTAAAAACATCGTGTCCCTTGTCTCCTGTTACCATCCGCCTAGACGCACAGTTCGGGACCCCCTACCCGAGATCCGCCGGTTTTGACACCGACAGTTCCCGAGAAGTAGCGAGATGTGTGAGGTAAGATACACCACTGGCGCTTTTAATTTTTCTTATTAATTTGTTTGTTTCACCCTCTGGCTGGTGGGACTCAATGTACTACGTGGAGAGAGGTAAGGTGACTAAGGCTGCATTATTTCTGCACTACTGTGGATAGTCTTACCACCAAAGCCACACGACACGATTATGATTGAAATCCCAATGACTCCCACACACACAAAAAACACGGCATGCTTGTCACACGAATGCAGGAATGTATAAAAGGTTATTTCCCTCTCGTTGAACATAATAGGAGGGTTGTGTAGCTGGTTAGCCTGTTCGCTCATCAAACTTGAGGTCTCGGGTTCGATAACTACACTTGAGCATATGCCAGGAGGATTCTTTGACTGGTCAAAATGTTTTCTAGGGTTTGCACGCTTCACACTCTCTCTCCAGTATATATATACACGCTAGAGCCTCAACGCTTGTAGTTGCTCTCTTCACACTCTCTCGCCCTCTCCTGCTGGAGCCTCAGCGCTTGTAGTTGCTCTCTTCACACTCTCTCGCTCTCTCCAGATCTAAACAAGACTTCGTTGGCCTCTCTCTCCCCTCACTGCTGCTCAAAGAGCCGGCAGGATCCGTCCATCGGGAAGGGAAGGAGGCTTAACGCTGTCGCCGTCGGCGAGGGACTACCGGCGCAGCTGTTCACTTTCCACCCAGCGGCGGCGCGGGAGGGCCTCCGACCCCTTCTTCTTCGCCGTCGTCCCGTCGCCCACCGAACCACGCCCCAAGAACCTTAAGGTATAATTTACTTACTCCACATGCATTGCTCTAGCTGCATGTATACCATGAATCTAGGACGTGGTTCAAAGAGGAAAGGAGTGGGGGAAAGTAGAGGGAAAAGTTGTATATAGCATGAATCTAGGACGTGGTTCAAAGAGGAAATGAAGGGGGAAAGTTGTATAGCATTAATCTAGGACGTGGTTCAAAGAGGAAAGGAATGGGGGAAAGTAGTGGGGAAAGTTGTATCGCATAAATCTAGGACGTGGTTCAAAGAGGAAAGGAAGGGGCGAAAGTACTAGTTCAAAAGGAAAGGAAGGGACAAGGCTATAGAGTTTGAGCAGGACTAGATTTGCTGCGCTCACATAGGGAAAGGTGTCTAAAGATAGAAAAACTAGGACCAACACAAATATGCTCCTTGGTTGTTTGTTCTTTGTTGCAACAGACTGTGCATGACCACAGTACATCGGTAGATGCACATGGTGCTGGTCGCCCATCTGTCCCTGCAACTCATTAGCTGTTGTTAATCTAAGGCCTGTTTGGTTAAAAACTCCCTAGTCCCTACCTGCTGGGTTCGAGGGGACTAAACATGGACTAGAGGTTATTAAATGACATGCTAAAAGACCATGTTACCCCTAGTAATGAACTAATAGAGACAAGGTGCGATGCGTGGCGGGGGCAAGCTGTTGGAAAAAAGTCCCAAAAGACTCCCTTGGGGTCTTCTTTCTTTAGTCCCAAATGCCCACTTTTAGTCCCTAAAAGTCCCTCCTGTTGGTTTTAGATGGGACGACACGGAGTTTTTTAGTCCCTACACCAAAATGTCCTCGTAAACAAACACCCTCTAATAATTCATTTGGAAAATTGATGCAATGCCACGCTTAAAAGCAAATTACATGTTTAACGAATTTTATTGTTAATATAATCTCTATGTTAATATTAATCAATGCCACCATTTGAGAAATGCTCTTGTCTTGCTTTCTTTCCCATTTAGATAAGGTAGATGCTTCTTTTTGTTGGCTTGTGTCATCCACCGTTATTGACCACTAATTGTTTCCTTTGCACCTCTGTAAACAGGGTTATCTGCTTCACCTCGTTGCCATTGTGACCTTTTGTTGCACTGCACAAAACACTTTTGTTTTAAGAGTGTTTTGTGCAGTTCAACCAAAATGACACACCGACAACGTTGCTTGATTGCTTGATCTTAGTGGAACTGCATAAGAGGAGATCTTACTTCCTATCCGTTAAGGCGAATTTGGTTCAGATTTTCTTCTTGTGAGTTGTTTGAATTCTGCATCATGAGAGGTCAGTACTAGCCTTCTTTCACATGATTCTGCAGTGTGCATTCATATGTTGTGCTACTTGTACGATAATGTTGCTTGATTTTAGTGAACTGCACAAATGGAGACAAGACTTCCAATCTGTATGTGCACCGTAATATCCCATTGAGGTAAGGTAAGGATATTTCACAACTTTGGCCTGTATTTTGCCACTTTCATCGAAAATTAAGTTTAGTACTATACTTGTGCTCCCTAATTGACATGCCAAATCTTACATTGAAGGCGAAGCTTATGCATTATTGAACCAAGTGATGAAGGGGACGAACAAGCGGAAGAAAAACAAAATCAACTCCGGTCTTTGTAATGAAGCAGGGAACTGTGATGACACAAGTAATGATATAGTTTTGCATCTTAATTTATTGCTATGGCTGGAGCGAGCAATTGTTTTGCCAGCGATTTGATGCCACTCTTAATGTAATATGTAATTATCTCTACTTGTGCAAACAGGGATCTTCTTTGAAGATACCATAGATTTTAGTGGAACTTCACAAGAAGATGTTGGAAACATTAAACTAATCGAGGAGTATATAGTAAGCATGGCCACCACCGTAGATAGCAACAGATGGTTCCGAAGAATTGCTTCATCTGTATGCTCTACACAATAAGCCTCCTGACAAAGGTTGGTACTAAGCCACTGATTTCATCCATATGATTGAGCTTTGTCATCTCTATTGGTGTTGTGCTACTGTTTAGATACTGTCATGAAAAAGTGGTATTGTCCTTGAGAAGTGGTTCATCTGTGCTGTTTTAAATATTTCCTTTCCTTTTTTCGAGCAAACATTGATGCTAGCATTTAGTAGCCCTCTTGCTTTGCACAACAGGATCATCTTCCTCTGAAGAAGAATATGGAGTACGTGAAGTGACTAGTTTCGATTATGCCAGGATGAAGAAGCCCTGTCTATCTTATCATCAGAAGGAGCAGTTGAAGGATGGTTACATTACT
Organism: Aegilops bicornis; assembly: GCA_021605145.1. Lineage (NCBI taxonomy): Eukaryota > Viridiplantae > Streptophyta > Magnoliopsida > Poales > Poaceae > Aegilops > Aegilops bicornis. The sequence continues at coordinate 185,455,490 of CM038672.1, forward strand.
CCCCACAATACCAAACTAACTTCAGCTCAGAAGGATTGACAAAATCTCCATTTTTTTTTGTGATCTTGTGAGTACAATGTTGTTCTAGGATTCTTTCTGTTGAGTTCCATTTTTCTAAAAGTGTGCTCTACATGGACCATGTATGTGCCTGTTGAAACTGTCAATTCATAGTACAGTTTGCTTTATACTAATCAATTTTTTTGTATTTTTGCAAACAGGGGTGCTCAGCTTGATTTCAATGGGAACTGCACAAAATGTTCATGAATACATTGAATCATTCATTTCCACCACAAGAAAGGAGGTGCCGATAAGTTCAAGGCGTTGCAACATATAAGGGCGAAATCATACAAGCTACTGGCTGAATTTGGTTGATTTTGGTGGAACTGCACAAAAAGAACAGCTGGTTTATTTAGCACGAGGTGCCATGTCAATGTCCGAACCGATGGCAAACCCTGCTTGATCCACAATCGTAGGCATTTGATATTTTGGAATGGGACAACCTTGTCAAATTTTGCTCATTGATTTTAGCAAGACATGCGTTTGATATTTTCGAATGGGACGCCCTTCTTTGTCGGCGTCGATCAATTTTTTCTTTATTCTTTAGTTGTGAAGTAAATATTGCCTCGACATGTGAGTCGCTGAGATGCATAATCATCGATTGTTTTGAATGTTCTCTATGAATTGCCGTGCCTGTGTGTTTGATTGCAATGTCTGTAAACGCTAAAAAGCTGCTCAAACTCTTTGTACTCCTTCATTTCCTTTTTACTTCGCACATTGTGAAAGTGCATACTTTTTTGTATAAGATTGGTCAAAGTAGAGATACTTTGACTGCAGACAAAACTTGTATAGAAAGGACCGGAGGGAGTACATGTGAAACTGCTGCAAACGAGGTGATCACCCTGGGAATAATGCTAGTACGTATTGTTTTGCATGTTCATCCAATGCCAGTGATGTGAGAATTGAACTAATCGAAATAAATTCATTCATACACGGTCAGATTTCATATAAAGATGCCGGATTTCATTACATTTCATACATTCTTCAACTAAAAAGGGGTGCGCTGGAGGTATAATTAATTAACCGAAGCTACCCACGTGTGTCCCCTGAGCCGAACAGAAGCTTCAGTGACTAAACTGCAGGTGCAGTTGCGTAACTGACATGTGGCCTGTTGGGCCCACGTGTCAGTCAGCCAACTACACCAGCAGTTAAGTAGAAGCAGCGTCCTTCTCCAGGGCAGTTCTCCGACTCCACGTTGCCGCCAAGAAGCTAACCGGCCGTCAATGGTTAACCCACCTAGCTTGGCTTCAACCGGAGGGTAGCAGCGGTGGCCTTACTTGGACCCGAGCGGCGGCGACCTACCGTGTTCTACTCTTCCTTGTTTTCTGTGTGGCGCGGCCTCGTTGGCAGCGGGGCGGAGCCTCGGCGGAGCCGGCGATGTCCCGTGTCTCGTTGCCGGCGGGCGGCGCCTCAGCGGAGCGGTGGAAATCCTCCCCCATGTTGCTGGCAGGGTGGGGCCTCGGCTGAGCCGGCGATGTCCTCTGCCTCGTTGTTGGCGGGGCGGGGCCTCGGCAGAGCTGGCGGTGTCCTCTGCCTCGTTGTTAGCGCCGCGGGGCCTCGGCGGAGCAGGGCCTCGTCGACGCCAGCGGAGCGGGGACTCGCCGGAGCCGGCATTGTCCTCTGCCTCGTTGTTGGCGCCACGGGGCCTCATCGACGCCAGCGGAGCGGGGACTCATCAGAGTCGGCATTGTCCTCTGCCTCGTCCTCGGTCTCGCCAAACAGCGCCTCGACCGCTTCATCGCCCTCTTTGCTAGCCTCTTTGTAGGCGGCCGCAGCCTCCGCCACCCGCATGCGGTACCGCCAGCGCTCGAGGCGGCCCTTGCGGGCGGAGCGGTACGAGTCGAGCAGCGCCTCCTGCTCCGCCCGCTCCGTGGCGATCTGCTCCTCCGCCTGCAGTGCTCTGGAGGAGATGGTGGTTGTAAACAGCGTCGGCCCGCGCCTCCGGAACTGCTCGGCGCATCGCCTCACCGCATCCATATATTGGGCACGGGCCTCGCCGATGGTCATGGTGCAATGCACCGACGAGGATGGCGTGGAGGAGGGGGTTGGCGCCGGATCGTCGACTACCATGTTCTCCATTGGGACATCGTCGTCCTCCGGCTGCCTACCGGCCAGCCGGTCGGCAGCAATGGCTGCCATCTCCTTGTGGTCTGTCGTCCACCCGTCCCGAAGAGTGCTGGAGTGCGAGGAAGCCATGGTGGGCAGTAGTGGTGTGGACAGGAGACAGGGAACGGATGCGGATGACTGCGGCTATTGTCGGCGCAACAGTTTATATAGCAATGGTGGGCAGGCGGAGGGACGGACGTGTGGCGCCGGAGTAGCCGCCTCGGCAACCGCGTATCATTAATGTGGGCGGCAGATGGATTTGGGACGACGACACTTGTGTCGCTTTGAAGGCAGAGCAATCGCCTCGCAGTGGGAAGCGGGCGGGCGGCGCCGATCAAGCTTGGGCGGAAGGCCATGAAGCGATGAGATGACTTTCCTTGGAGAGGATGACAATGGGTACCCACCAGGTCCATAGCCTCACGTACGCAAGTGCCTCCTTATTATATATATATATATATATATATATATATATGTATGTATAAAACTATACTCCCTCCGTCTAGGTGAATAAGTCGTATTGGAAGGTGCATCACGACCTAGGTGCAAGCAGATTGGTGGAAAAGAAGAATATTTCTCTCTTCTAAACACAACATTTAATCACAGCAGTTAAGAGGATGCCTTATTAGCTACCCATGCAGGCCATCGTAGTTCATAGCATGCAAAGCGCTTTTATTTCTTGCCTAATAACCACATGGACGTGCTGCATGCATTGGTCCTTGCCCGAGCAAAAAAAAGGGAGGAAAGGGGTTTCCACGGGAGACAACGAGGCAGAGGTGGAAGCGCTCGCTGGAGTAATTTATTTTGCTTCCTCCTGGTTTCCTGACATCACGGTCCCACACCATTGTCAACCTATGTAGTAGTCACTGCAGAGTTTTTTGATGTTTAGCCCAGATATTAAATTTTTCTCCTATGAACAACAACGAAAACATCGCTGCAGGTATTAACTGGGCGGGCTGTGGTCCGTCTAGCCCAGGCCAGATATCCAGCCCAGATATTAATTTTTTTCAAGCTGAAAATGGCTAGCCCAGCTATACTTTTTTTTAGAAATAATAAATGGATGTTATTATAAAAACTGGGCAGTAACTATAAAAATGCACCAAACACGTGATTAATTTATAAAATATTATTTTTGGATATTGAAAATTTTAATTTCATTAATTGTTCTTGGCGTAATGTTTCGTTGGATTTTTACGTAATATAAATTTATATTGAAATTGTATTTAATCTGACTAGAAATTTCGGGATAAAAATATTTCGGATCCCATCAAAATGTGGGAAATTTTTATTGAATTCTGTTTTGGACGGTTGGTTGAAATGGACTGTACTTTTAACAAACTGTAAATGGGCTGTAGTAAATTCCATTAGAATTCACAAATGGGCTACACATTCTTAGAAATCTCAAATGGGCTATAAGTTCTCTGCCACATACTTCTGGCCTTACTAAGTTGCGCGTCCCCTAAAAAATAGAGTTGACGCGTATGCAAGGCTTTGTCAACTTATAGTGAACACACGGTTCTAGAAGCAGTGGCCGTTGGATGTCCATCCAACAGATGCCGTGCTACTTCTTCAATCTCGGATATTCTAGCTTCACCCGCCCAAAAAATGATTCCTCCCCCTGACATCTGGGGTGCACCGTTTCGGAAGCTGACCTGTGGGCCTACTAAGTTGACGTACCAAGGGCTTTGTCAACTTAGTCAATATAAACGATTCTAGCTGCAGTGACCGTACGATGTCCATCCAACGGCCGTAGTGCTTCTTCAACCTCTGTTCTTTTTGCTCCAGCCGCCCAAAGCAGCGCCGGTCGTGCCACCTGCTCCTGCCTCCCGTGGCCGGCTGTGCTGCCGCAGAGGCCTCACCGCCCCCTACTATTCCCACGCTGGCCAGGCCCTGCGGCGATGGCAGCCTCACACCGCAGCCGAACGAGTGAACCCTCATACTCTCTGCGTGGGCATCCACTGCCGCGTCTTCACCGGCTCCGCGTCGTCCCCTTCCTAGGCCTCGCCGTCGTCCACCGCCCTGGTGCTCTCGGCGCGGCGTGGTCAACGTGGTTAAGGAACGACTTCCACCGGACGTGGACTTTACGTGGAAAGGCTGACAGCTGGGTCCACGACGGCAGCAAGGAAGTGCCTCCTTATTACGCGGAAAATAATGATTCCTCCACCTGACAGCAGGGACCCATCGGACGAGCCACCGTATTTCGCAAAAAAACGTTTCCCCCCTGACTGCTGGGACCCACCAGCTACACCTTCGCACGCAAGGAAGTGCGTCCGGCAAAAAAAAACGATTCGCCCCCCTGACTGCCGGGACCCACCAGCTACATCTTCGCACGCAAGGAAGTGCGTCCGGGCAAAAAAAAACGATTCGCCCCCTGACTGCTGGGACCTACCAGCTACATCTTCGCATGCAAGGAAGTGCACGGCGGTCGGGACCCACCTAGTCGAAGAGTACGTAGCGTTGTCATTCTGGTCGCGAACTTGTACGTACATATATACTGGTCGATGTAGAGGCGCGCACGTGTCGTAGTAGAGGCGCGCACGTAGCATGTACACGTACGTACAGCGGCCAGGGTCCAAGAAAGAAAATACGGCCACGTACGTACATACGGGCAGGGTCTCGAACGCCTACTCGTGCATACATACGGCTAGGGATTGTGTACATGTCTGGGTCGGAACGGAGAAACAGCGTCGTCGTGGTGTTCATGGGGAGGCAACGGAATGCGTCGTGTTCATGGGGAGGCAACGAAATGCGTCGTGTTCATGGGGAGGCAACGGAATGCGTCGTGTTCGTCGGGAGGCAACAGAGTGCGTCGTGTTCATCGGGAGGCAACGGAACGCGTGGGAGCCAACTGGCTGGGTCGGAACGGAATGCGTGGTCGTGTTCATTGGGAGGGCTTGGACGGAACAGGCGATGGAAACAAGGCCTAGCGCATCGCTGAGAGAAACGGACCTCCTACATTCGTAACGGGGTCTGTTGATCGGGAGGGGTGCAGCGTGCCGCAAAATGGAGGAAACGGACCTCCTACGGTCGAAATGGGGTCTGTTGATCGGGAGGGTGTGGCATCTTGCAAAACGGATTTAAACGGACCTCCTACAGTCGAAACGGGGGTCATGTTGATCGGGAGGGGTGTGGTGTACCGCAAAACGGACGAAACGGACTTGTGTTGGAGCGCCACGGTCGAAACGGGGGTCCTGTTCATCGGGAGGGGTGTGGCGTACCGCAAAACGGGACTCCACGGGATACTGTTCATCTCCACCGTCGACCTCCTCCAGCCTCCACGGGCTCCTATTCATCCAGCCTCCACGGGCTCCTATTCATCCAGCCTCCACGGGCTCCTGTTCATCCAGCCTACACCGCGCGCTACTCCACCGGCTACAGTTCAACCACCGCTCCACCATCTACTGTTCATCCAGCCCTCCACACCACGGGGTCCTGTTCAACCACCCCTCCACGGGCACCCCTCCACCGCTCATCGCTCATCCAGCCCTCCACACCACGGGGTCCCGTTTCATCCACCCCTCCACGGGCACCCCTCCATCGCATCGCTCATCTAGCCCTCCACCACACCACGGGGTCCTGTTCATCCAGAGGCAACACCACCGCTCACTGTTCATCCAAAAGCCCCCGCAACGCTCATTGTTCATCCCATCGATCGGCTTCAGTTAGCAGGAGTAGCGAAGGAATCGCTCGATCGGGTTCAGTTAACAGCCATCGATCGATGGCTCGGGTTCAAGAACGCGTGAGTTCGCAGTCAATCGCCGGGTTCAATTAGAGCCCAACGCCTCGCTTCGGGTTCGATTAGAGTTAACGCCGCACACATGCGTGCACGTTAATACGAGAAAGCAGCGATCGGTCGGCCCACGACCTCCCACCGTAACCAGGAACTCCTCGAAATTTTCCTCGCCCTCGCTTCTACCATGGTTTTTTCCGTCACGGACGGTCCAAAGAATGTCATGCAGCTGCGTCTCCGGCCCGCCCAGGATGAAAAGCCCATTTTCTGTCATGATTTTTTGTCATAGAAGTAGGAGCCCACCACATCTATGATGATACCGGGTTTTGTCACAATTATCGTCATAGAAGTGTCATATGTATGATAGAATTTTTTTTCATTCGGCCCAAAATGTCACGGATGTGTTTTTTTTGTAGTGGGTCCAGGCGGTTCCTTGAGGACCGTCTCCATCTCCGTCAGGATGGCGTGGTGCCTGGCCTCCTGAGTTGCCAGGGTGCCCCGCAAGTTGCGCTGATAGGCGGACGCCACGCTCGGCAGGCCAAAAGGCATGCGAACATAGCTGTGTGGTGGACCCTCGCAGCATCCCACGCGCGAAGGCCAGAAGAGCTCCTGAGATGCGGCCCTATTGAGCCCTGGGACGTCGATGCAGACGCGTAGCCCAGCATCCACGCCTGGATGGGGAGCTGCGCCTGGTGAGCGGCAGTCTCCACGCATGGCCCTTGCGTGTTGCAGTTGTTGAGCGGTCCTGGTGATGAACTCCTGAGCGGTGGGCGCTCATCGCCCTGTGTTTTCCTGAGGGAAACGTGTCGTGAAGCACGCCTCCAAGTGGTGCCCGAGCGCCTCCCTTGTGATGTTGGCAAGGTCCGAGGCCCTCCAGAAGAGAGCCCCCGAGCCCTGCCCGAGAAGGGCGCCGGGCGCGCTTTCCTACACGATGGAGGGAGGCGCCCCTGGCGCGGGTGCTGATCCTGATGAGGTTCCACTCGGGACGCCACCCTCCTGAGGTCCTGCACGGAGTAGCTGCTTCTTCTTCTTGGGGGTGGCCTTAGGTGGGCACTCTCCCTTTCTGTCGGGGTTGTTGATTGCTGCAGCTTGGAAGGCACGCTCGAGGGAGCACACCGCGTCTCTTTCTTTGCACGGGACTGTGATGATTCCGCCGCTCCCTGGCATCTTGAGGACATTGTAGCCGTGATGGGTCATCGCCATGAACTTGGCCAGGGCTGGATACCCGAGGATGGAATTGTACGGCAGACGGATGTGTGCGGCATCGAAGTTGATGAGCTCGGTGCGGTAGTTGTTGTGTTCTCCGAAGGTGACGGGAAGGCTGACCTGCCCGATCGGGGTAGTGGAGCCGTCGGTCACTCCTGAGAAAGGCTTGGTGGGCTGAAGCTGGTCATATGACACTTGGAGGTTGTCGAACATGTCGACGGACAGGACATTGAGCCCTGCGCTACCATCGATGAGGGTCTTGGTGACTTGCACATTGCTGATGACAGGTGAACAGAGCATCGGGAGGGCGCCAGTGGTAGCCGCGCACTTGAGTTGATCTGCCGAGCTGAACGTGATGGCACACTTGGACCATCTGAGCGGGCGCGTGGCCTCGAGCTTGGGGAGGACTGCATTCCCTTCACGAGCAAGCTTTTTGAAGATACACTGAGAGGCTGGGGCTTGAGCTCCGCCCAAGATGCAGGCGATAGCACGCGGCTCCTGTAAGCCCCTAGCCCCCTCGTCTTGATGGTGGTCGTCATTCCTTCTTGGTGCTGGCGGTAGTGGAGGAAGACCGGCGTTGCCCTGAGGATGCTCCTCACGAGGCTGATCCCTCCAGGCGCCCTCGCGAGGCTGATCCTGCCAACGGTCCTCACGAGGCCGGTCGCGCCACTCCTGGCGCGGGCCACGGTCATCCCAGCGTCCGCTACCACGTCCTCCTCCTCGGCCGTATCCCCGGTCATTGCACTCGGGGCGTCGACCGAAGCGTCCTTCTCGAATGGCTCTGAGCTCTTGACAGTCGCTGGTGTTGTGGCTATGCAGGTTGTGGAAGGCGCAGAACGGTCGGCTGCTCTTGGATGACTCGGGCTGGTCTCTGCCGCGCTTGGTGTCCGGCTCCGCCGCGAGCACGGCTGCTCCCTTGCGCTTCACGTCCTTGGCCTTGGCTTTCTTCTCCTCCGGGTCCGTAGCCGGGAGCTCGAGGAGGGAGAGGCACCCTCCTCAGCTCTTGCGCACTTGGTCGCCAGGTTGAACAGCTCCTCGTGGATGGCGAGCTCCTCCTTCATCTTGATGTCGCGGACGCCATCAGAGAACACAGAAATGATGGCCTCGTCCATCACCTTGGGAATCTTGAGGCGAACATTGTTGAAGCGCTGGATGTACTTCAGGAGGGTCTCTCCTGGTTGTTGCTTGATGCGGCGCAGGTCACCCGCGGCCGGTGGGCGGTAGCGAGTGCCCTAGAAGTTGGCAACGAAGCGGTTGCGCATCTCGTTCCAGGAGGAGATCGAGCCTGGAGGCAGGTTCAGGAGCCAGGAGCGGTCACCATCCTTGAGAGCCATGGGGAACTAGTTCGCCATGACTTTCTCGTCGCCGTTGGCCACCTCAATGCTCAGCTCGTAGAGCTGCAGGAACTCTGCAGGGTCGGGGGTGCCGTCGTAGCAAGGAGGCAGGTCTGGCTTGAACTTGCCCGGCCAGGCGACGCTACGCAGCTCGGGGGTGAAGGCGCGGCAGCCGGCCGTGGTCACTGGGGCCCGTCTTGGAGGTGCGGCTTGGTCTTGGCGCCCGCGCGCCGCCATGGCAAGCGGCGCTGGGCCCTGCCGCAACAAGCAGTCCTGGCGTGGTGGTGCGGGGAGTGGTGGAGCGTTCTCTTGCGATCGAGGGACTTCTTGATAGCTTCTTTCTTCATGCGCGAGCACTGGATGCAGTGGGTCGCGCCGCGGAGCCGCGCGCCTTGGCGCCAGGGCACCGTCTTGGTGCAGAGGTGGTGGAGGTGCTCCGTGAGCTACGTCGCCCGTAGCTGGCGGTGGACGAGGCAGCGAGAGGGACGGTGCAGGGGAGCCCCCTGCGGCGCTGACGAGCTCGGCGATGCGGTCCAGCCAGTCCTCGTAGAGGTCGTCGACTGGGCGGTAGCGCAGGAGCTCGTGCGCCATGAGGAGCGCGGCCCGCGCGTCTGTGGGAGCGCGACGAGCATGAGACGATGAACCAGCGGGAGTCAGCGACGGAGTGGCGGTGCGGCCGTCCTGCCGCACCGAGGGGTGCAACGAGGATGCTTGCTGCTCGTTCCCCGCCGGGCCGGTGGCGGCAGGCAACGGAGAACGACGGGGTGGCCCACCGACGGAAGCTGTCTGAGCAACGCGGGTGGCGAGGGCAACCCGGCGCTCGGCGCGAGCGCGGCGTGCGTCCTCCATGGAGAGAATGAAGCGACGGGACACGGAGCGACGGAAGGGAAGCTTTGGCGCACCCCTACCTGGCGCGCCAAATGTCGGATCATGGGTTCCGGCAAAACCCTCAAGGTTCGAACACTGGGGTGCACACGAAGATCTCCCCCTACCGATCCATGTCCTAGCTTCGCTGAGATCTCAAGGGCTAACTCAACGAACTCGCAACACAAGGGACGCAAGATTTATACTGGTTTGGGCCACCGTTATGGTGTAATACCCTACTCCAGTGTGGTGGTGGTGGATTGCCTCTCGGGCTGAGGATGAACAGTTACAAGGGGAAGAACAGCCTCCTGAGGTCAGGTGTTCTTGTGCTCGGTGTGTGGCTAAGGATCGGCTAAAGATCAGATGCCTCCTACTGTGGTGGCTAGTCCTATTTATAGAGGCCCTGGTCCTCTCCCTAAATATTGAGCGGGAAGGGAGCCAACAACGGCCAATTTTAAAGGGGACAACTAGTACAGCTTATCCTGACAAAAGCAGTCTTCGCCTGCAAAAGGCTCTAGTGGTGAGGCCGCCTTGGGCTCCATGGTGACCTCCATCTTGCCGTCCTGCTGGTCTTGGACTCGTTGCACTGATATGGAAACCCTTTCTTGACGCCTCGGTACTCCACTCCTGCACTTGCCTCCTTAGCACCAAAGAGGAAACAAGGACACTGCACACGCTGGCGCCCGCCTGGTCTCGAACGTCATGGCTCACGTCATGAGAACCTCGTGAGGTTTGCCTGCTACCTCTTGAGCACTGCGTTGGTTTTCCCTTGAAGAGGAAAGGGTGATGCAGCAAAGTAGCGTAAGTATTTCCCTCAGTTTTTGAGAACCAAGGTATCAATCCAGTAGGAGGCCACGACGCAGTCCCTCGCACCTACACAAACAAATAAATCCTTGCAACCAACGTGATAAGGGGTTGTCAATCCCTACACGGTCACTTACGAGAGTGAGATCTGATAGATATGATAAGATAATATTTTTGGTATTTTTATGATAAAGATGCAAAGTAAAGAAAGTTAAATAAAACGGCGTCAGAAATAGCTTGTTGATGGAAGATTAATATGATGGAAAATAGACCTGGGGGCCATAGGTTTCACTAGTGGCTTCTCTCAAGAGCATAAATATTACGGTGGATGAACAAATTACTGTTGAGCAATTGACAGAATTGAGCATAGTTATGAGAATATCTAGGTATGATCATGTATATAGGCATCACGTCCGAAATAAGTAGACCGACTCCTGCCTGCATCTACTACTATTACTCCACACATCGACCGCTATCCAGCATGCATCTAGAGTATTAAATTCATAAAAACAGAGTAACGCCTTAAGCAAGGTGACATGATGTAGAGGGATAAACTCATGCAATATGATATAAACCCCATCTTTTTATCCTCGATGGCAACAATACAATACGTGCCTTGCTGCCCCTATCACATCTTGGGAAAGGACACCGCAAGATTGAACCCAAAGCTAAGAACTTCTCCCATTGCAAGAAAGACCAATCTAGTAGGCCAAACCAAACTGATAATTCAAGAGACTTGCAAAGATAACCAATCATACATAAAAAGAATTCAGAGAAGATTCAAATATTGTTCATAGATAAACTTGATCATAAACCCACAATTCATCGGTCTCAACAAACACACCGCAAAAAAGAAGATTACATCGAATAGATCTCCACGAAAGAGGGGGAGAACATTGTATTGAGATCCAAAAAGAGAGAAGAAGCCATCTAGCTAATAACTATGGACCCGAAGGTCTGAGGTAAACTACTCACACATCATCGTAGAGGCTATGGTGTTGATTTAGAAGCCCTCCGTGATCGATGCTCCCTCCGGCGGAGCTTCAGAACAGGCCCCAAGATGGGATCTCACGGGTACAGAAGGTTGCGGCGGTGGAATTAGGTTTTTGGCTCCGTGTCCGGCTTTGGGTGCACGAGGTATATATAGGAGGAAGGAGTACGTCGATGGAGCAACAGGGGCCCATGAGGGTGGAGGCGCGCTGGGGGGTAGGCGCGCCCCCTACCTCGTGCCCTCCTGGTTGATGTCTTGACGTAGGGTCCAAGTCCTCTGGACCATGTTCGTTCCGAAAATCACGTTCCCGAAGGTTTCATTCCGTTTGGACTCTGTTTGATATTCTTTTTATGCGAAACTCTGAAATAGGCAAAAAACAACAATTCTGGGCTAGGCCTCCGGTTAATAGGTTGTCGGTGTACTAGAGTAGGGGTACCCTAGTATCCCGTACTCGTGCACGGACAGTTGCAGCACCCCGTGGCAAGGTTTTGCCTCGTCGCCGCCAAGGTCCTCCGTGGCTCCTTTGGAGCCATTCAAGAACAAAGTATTTGATTAAGAAGACAAGGCCCCGGCAAGAGGAGCTTGTCGGGAAGGCCACCTGTGCATGCAGAAGACAAGGCCCGGCAAGAGGAGCTTGCCGGAAGGCTCGAGGCGCGACAAGCCTCCGGACGCGACAAGGATTCGACGCGGCAAAGGCGCTTGCCGCGGCAAGCAACCTCTCCATCTCCGCTCCGGCTCATCCAGCGACGCGTGTCGGCATGGGACCGTTCCATGTGCGGCGTGTCGAGAGGCTGTGCAGCCAGCGGAGAGCAGCGGCGATAAGCGGCTACTGACAAGCTTGCCATCGTGGCGAAGTGAGGCGCACTGACGGTCTCTGTTACCTTTGTTTGGGCGACATCGACGGGCATTTATTGCTTTTGTCCCTTGCCGTCGAGTTAGGTATTTCGTGATCGTACCTTAATCGCTCGAGTAGGTGTACCAACTCCTGTTTTACATTTGTACCCTCGTCTATGTTGCCACTGTCGGAGACCCTTGAGCATATAAAAGGAGGCCCATGTGCAGCGTGAGGGGGTTCGGTTCGTTCGACTCACTCGAGACCAGATACACTCACGCTTAGGTTTTGTAGCTCTCATCGCTCCCTAGCAAGAACACAATACATCGGACAAGCGGCGGTAGGGAGTTTTATCTCTTCGGAGAGCTCCGAAGCTGGGTAAACTGCTCGTGTGCCTCGCCTCGATCCGCTCTTCGTGCGATCTCCGCCCCCCTCCGAACCACAAAGGGGCCTGGTCTGCCGGCCCCATAGGTGTTCGTGGGTACGATCAGCCTCCCCGACATCTTTGGCGCGCCAGGTAGGGGGCGTCGAGGCCGTGTGAATCTGATCCGGCGTTCACACGAGCAGCGTCATCAACATCTTCCTCAACATGCCACCGAAGAAGAAGGCTTCGGCGGCAGCAGAGCCGTCCGCTTCGTACCCACCCTCACCGCAGCAAACGGGTGGTGGGGCAGACGCTGGCGGAGGAACGGGCGCCGACGAAGGTGTTCGCGACGTTGCCAAGTCCAAGGACAAGGCCCCGCAAACCTCGGCGTCCGTGCATCCCCCGCCCATCTCAGAGACGCGGGACCAACAACGTCATGGCGTTCACAACGCCATACGCTCGCTGGATCGAGACCCTCAAGACCAGCATGCGCGCCAACATGCCGGCACGAGTGAGATACGGTCGCTCGACGGGTGCTGCTCCTTCTAACGTGGTTAGAAGTCCGAGCATATCCGCGCCTCGCACTGCTTCGCCAATGCCACCCACTACTCCAGCAAAAGCTTCGCGAGAGCTCGGCTGCTCTCGATTACCCTCCAACGGCCGACAAGGTCGACGAGTGGAGGCCACTATCGAGCCTCATCGGCTTTGCCAACGCGGCGACGCTCCACGGCAACCAACGCCATCGTTGCCGCGGCGAGACGACAAGGCACGAGCCGGTGGCGACAAGACTGTCGGAGGTGCAACCACCGTGCACTCTCCGCCACGAAGGCCAAGATCGCCGACTCACCGGATCCACCTCGACAGCGACTCCACCGCGTCGTCGGATCCGCGAGCTCGCCGCGATCAGCGCCAAGTTCTTCATGAGCGACAACAAGAGGACGCTCGAACTCGCATCAAGCGCCGAAGAGAAGCGCGACGTCAGTCCGACAAGCGCGCTGGGCCAGACATGCCGGAGAAGTATGATGGCAGGACGCATCCGTCGGAGTTCCTCAGCATCTACACCATCGCGGTGCAGGCTGCGGGGGGACGGGACGACAAGATCCTCGCCAACTACTTCCCGCTCGTGCTCAAGCCCAACGTCAGATCTTGGCTCATGCACTTGCCGGACAGCTCCATATCCTCTTGTGCAGATCTGTGCCATCGGTTTGTTGGCGCCTTCACAGTGGCCACAAGCCTCATGGCCAAGAGAGTGACCTTCATCTGCTCGCCCGAGAAGGAAGGAGAGTCCTGCGCAAGTTCATTCAGAGATTCAGCCGTGTGCACTACAACATCCCGTGACGTCCACCTGCCGCGGTGATCGGTAGATTTCATCGTAATGTGCGGAACCGCAGGATGAGGGAGGAGATGGCGATGTGCAAAGTCAAGGATGTCGATGAGCTGTACGCCTTGGCCGACAAGTGTGCACGCTACGAGGAAGGAGGAGACTCCTGTGGGAGAATGCGGAAGCAGGATCTCGACAAGGAGGACACCGCCTGCAAGAAAGAAAGGCCGGCGGCGAGGCAACAGGAAGAAGAAAGGCAGAGAAGTGCTAGCAGTTGAGCAGTCCGCAACGGAGGTGGCGACAAGAACGCCAAGGCTGGTGGCTCCGGCAAGGAGGTTGTCACCGACGCCAACCACCGGGCCGGTGGCGGCCGCCGACAAGGTGACAGCTCCGCAAGCAAGATCGCAAGATCCACCGCACCAAGGGCCACGACCTCCAGAGCTGCAAGAAGGTCGAGCAGCTCGTCGAATAGCAGAGAGCTGAGTACGAGCGGCGCGACAAGGAGAAGGCCCGGGAAGGTGCTGGGGGAGCAAGCAAGAAACGTCCCAGCCGGGGAGGACGCCCGGCAAGGCCAAGCAGCGGCAAGGAGACAGACCTCCCCGCGGCCGCGACAAGGATGAAGATGATGACGACGACGAAGATATGGAAGACGACGACGCCGATGAGCAGGAGTTTCAGAAAGCCACCGAGGTCCTCTGCATTGACGGAGGTGCTTCCCTGCATACCTCCCACCGCCAACTCAAGCAATGGATGCGGGAGGTCAATGCAGCGGAACCATCCGAGAGTCACGCAAGCCTCTCAAGTGGTCCAAGACGCCTATCATTTTTGATATTGAGGACCACCCTGATCGCATAATCTGCGGTTGGGTGCTTGCCGATGTTGGTCTCACCAACCATCCGCAACCTCAAGGTCACCAAAATGCTAGTTGACGGCGGGGGCGGCTTGAATCTGATCTCCTCCGCGGTGCTCAGAAGCTTCAAATCCTCGACAGCGAAGCTCGAAGAGACCGGCACCTTCAAGGAATCAATCCGGGAAGGAGCAAGTCAAGGGGAAGATTACGTTGCCGGTAACATTTGGCAGCGAGCTGAACTTTAGGACTGAGAGGGTCACATTCGACGTTGCCGATTTCCCATTGCCTTACAATGGGATACTTGGCCGTCCAGCACTCGCCAAGTTCATGGCAACCTCTCACTACGCCTACAATTTACTCAAGATGCCAGGCCCGATTAGCGTCATCTCTATCCATGGCGACAAGAAGGATGCCCTTATCTGTGCCGACAAGATCTACCGGGATGCAGCAGCCGCGACAGATTGCCAAACACTTGCCATTTGAAGCTCCGGGGGAAGAAGACAAAGTCCAAGTCCGGTAAGGGCTACGATGCTCACTCCGCAAGCGCACCTCTTTGGAGTGCTGCTTTACCGCCGAGGACGCACCATCGAGCTCCACCGGCAAGTGCAAGAAGATGGTAGCTCCGCCAAAGACCAAGAAGGTGCCCGCCAAGGAGGACGGCACTGGTGGTACCTTTACCATCAGTGCCTCTCTCGACCCTAAATAGGAAGGCGGCGCTCGTTGCTTTCAAGGGCGAATCGTCGACGTGTTTGCATGGCAACCGTCTCGACATCCCGTGTTCCCAAGAAAGTGATTGAGCACCGCCGCCGTTTGTCCTCATGCACGGCCCGTCAAGCAAAAAGTCAGGAAGCAAGCAGTGGAGCGCCAAGAATTCATAGCCGAAGAGATCAAGAAACTGGAAGCAGCAGGCCTTGTCAGAGGAGTGCTCCATCCTACGTGGTTGGCCAATCCTGTAGTCATACGCAAGGCAAATGGAAAATGGAGACTTTGTATTGACCTCACGGATGTTAATAAAGCTTGTCCCAAAGATCCATTTCCATTGCCGCGCATCGACCAGATTGTTGACTCCACTACCGGATGTGATTTGCTTTCGTTTCTTGATGCATACTCGTGGATACCATCAGATCTTCATGGCGAAGAAGATGAGGAGAAGACCGCATTCATTACACCATGTGGCACATACCGTTTCATACGGATGCCTTTCGGTTTGAAGAATGCTGGTTCAACATTTGCAAGGGTAGTCCATGACGCTTTTGAGCCGCAAATGCATGTAAATGTAGAAGCCTACATGGATGACATAGTGGTCAAAAGCAAGGACAAAGCAACTCTGGTTCAAGATTTGACGAGACCTTTGCGAATCTGCGCAAGATCAACCTCAAGCTCAACCCCGAGAAGTGCGTGTTTGGAGTCCCTTCCGCAAGCTTCTCGGTTCTTATCAATCTCAACGAGGGATTGAAGCTAATCCCGACAAGATCAAGGCCATTGAGCAGATTGAAGCACCAAAGCGCCAAGGATGTACGAAGACTTGCCGGTTGTGTGGCTGCTCTCAAGAGGTTTATTTCTAGGTCTGCTGGCGCGCCCTCGCCATTTTTCAAGATTTTGAAAAAGGCAGGTCCAATGAAATGGACTCCGAAGCGGAGGCTGCTACTGCAGAGACTTAAAGAGATACCTGTCCTCCACTCCAACACTTGTCGCACCTAAGCCACAAGAGAAGTTGCTGCTATATATAGCAGCAACCAATCAAGTGGTTAGTGCTGCGTTAGTGGCGGAGAGGGAAGCGGATGACGAGCCAGCAACCACGGCAAGCACATCCAGCGACAAGGTGGGGCTTCACGACAAGCTCGGGTCCCGACAAGGACGAGTCCACGAAGACGCATGACCGTGATGCGAAAAGGATGGTGCAGCGCCTACCTACTTTGTCGATTCCCTCCTGCAGGGGGCTAGGTCAAGGTACTCTGGTGTGCGTAAATTGCTTTTCGGCCTCCTCATGGCCTCGAGAAAGCTGCGCCATTACTTCCAAGCACATGAGATCACAGCTTGTCACTCGCTTTCCGTGAAGAGGATCTGCAGAATCCGTAAGCAACGGGCGGGATTGTCGAGTGGGCGTTGGAGCTGTCAAGCTTTGGTCTCAAGTTTGAAAGCACATCAACTATCCAAAGCGTAGCGTTGGCAGAATTCATAGCGTAATGGACGCCAACACGGATGAAGAGATTCCAGAGACGAGCATTCCCGTCAAAGAAGCAAGCAAAGAGTGGCTGATGTACTTTGATGGTGCCTTCGCAAAGGCGCTGGAGCCGGGCGTGCTGCTTATCGCACCCACCGGAGAGCACCTCAAGCACGTAGTCCAGATGCACTTTCCCAAGGAGCAAGCAACAAAAAATCCTGCAGAGTATGAAGGTTTGCTTCCCTGTCTCATGATCGCAGTGGACCTGGGGATCAAACAGCTTGTTGTCAGGGGTGACTCACAGCTTGTCGTCCGCCAAGTGAACAAAGATTACGAGTCCGTTGATGGAAGCCTACGCCGATGAAGTGAGGAAGCTAGAAGAGCACTTTGACGGCCTCGCAAATGGAACATGTTCCAAGAGCTCGTAATGATATTGCCGATGGCATCAAAGTCGCCCGCCTCAAGTTACACAATGGAACCGAGGGATTTTTGTGCTCAAGCTGACTCAATAACCGTAACACCATCAATCGGACAAAGCAAAAGAGGAAGTTGACCTCTGGTGACTACTTTCCGATAGAGCTTCCCGAAGCCGTCATTGCAAAGGTCCCCAAGATCAACAACAACAGAGCTGAGGAGCAGTCTGCTCAGACAGACACCAGGGTTTGTTTCGTTGAAGCAGACGATCCCGACAAGTCTTGCTCCGGCAATCTTGTCGGGAGCATCAAGTCTGACAGGCCGCAGGTCCTTGCCGTGGAAGCCGATGTTCCCGCAGCAGCAGATGTGCCTTTAGTCCTTGTTGTCAAGCCGCAAGCTCCAGCATGGGCGCAGCAGATTGTCCATTTCCTTCAGACAGGAGAACTTCCCGAAGAGCAAGAAGAAGCGGAAAGAGTAGCCCGCAGTCAAGTATGTACCAGTTTGTCGACAAAGATACTGCATGTAAGAAGACTCAACGGTGTGAAATTGAAGTGTATTCCTGTGGAAGATGGATGAAGCTGTTGGCGAGATACACGGAGGCATATGTGGTCACCACATTGGCAAGAAGAGCACTTGCCCGGCAAAGCTTTCCGGCAAGGTTTCTTCCGGCCGACAGCCCTCCAGGATGCAACTGCACAAGTAACCAAGTGTGAAGCGTGCTGGCCCATTCCAAACAGATACACCAGCCAGCTCAAGCTCTCCAAACGATCCCTTTATCCTGGCCATTTTCGGTCTGGGGGCTCGACATCCTCGGCCCCTTCCCCCGAGCCGTCGGGGGCTTTGAGTACTTGTACGTCGCCATCGACAAGTTCACAAAGTGGCCGGAAGTGGAAGCAGTGAGGAAGGTGACGGCACAATCAGCAGTCAAGTTCTTCAGGTCGATTGTTTGCCGCTTCGAATCCCTAACAGGATCATCACCGACAACGGCACACAATTTACGAAGTCGCACCTTCATGCAAAGACGTCCAAGATCTTGGCGCCAAGGTCGCTTTGCTTCCGTGGCTCACCCGAGAAGCAACGGTCAAGCGTAGAGGGCAATGCTTTGAAGTGCCGCGCTGGCTCAAGACCAGAACTTTCGGCTGTGCTGCACAAGTGCGGAAGAAACTGGATCGAGGAGCTTCCGGTGGTTCTTTGGTCGATCAGACGACGCCAAATCGAGCCACCGCCGAGACACCTTTGCTCTAGTCTATGGAGCAGAGGCAGTTCTCCCACGGAACTTCGTATACGGATCGCCTCGAGTGCTCGCTTATGATGAGCTTGAGCAACAAAGCTGCGACAAGATGACACGCTGCTCCTTGAGGAGGATCATCTTCAAGTCGTCAGGCGAAGCTGCTCGCTACCAAGAAGCTTTGCGTCGCTACCATAGCCGCAGAGTTAGTGCGAAGTCTCGAGGAAGGCGACCTTGTTCTTTGGCGCGTTCAGTCCGCCAAGAATTCAAACAAGTTGACGCTTAAGTGGGAAGGCCCTTTATCGGGTGAAACGAGTCACTAAGCCCGGCGCTGTCCGCTTTTAGACCGAAGATGGCATTCGGTGAGCAACTCTGGAACATTGAGCATCTTCGTAAGTTTTACCCATAGGGCGCGGTTGTCGGAACCCGTTCCGGCAACCACCTTTTGTACAAGTCTTGCCGCTGTTGCATGTAATCCTTTGTACAAAGCCGGGCGTAGACCCCGTGCATCAGTAAAGCTCATGTGTTGTGCGCAACTTTTCAAATTCATGCTTTCATCATTTTATTGCATGTTTTGGCTAACACTTTGTGCAAAGAACCATACCCGTAAGCGTAATTGAGCCACTGGGCTCCATAACCTTATTTCCTCTTCTTTTCTTTTCTCCAAGAAAGGAAGGCTCCCTCGTGCACAAGTTAACTGGGGGAGGAGGAGATAATACTATGGACTGTGCACCGCCGAGGAAGTTTCACCTCATCGGGAAGCAAGAGATGGAAAAGCTAAGTTGCCAAAGTTTGAGCAATCAATTTTAAATTTTTAAGTTATCTTCCTCGAACGATAGTACTTTGTATGGAAAACACGTGGCGCTAGAGGAACCAACTCGCCGGGCTAGTCGCGCCCTTTACTTTGTTTTCGAGTCCGCTCAACAACTTAAGTGAGCTGCGGCTAGTCGCGACAAGGTTGCTTTGTCGGAGGCGGCTTGCCAAAGAGATCGCCGACGTTCCGCACTCAGCGCTCGCGGCAAAAGTGCCCGCACCGACAAGTCCCCCAAATGCGTAAGGCAGAAACGTACAAAAGAAGGAATCAAGTAGAGGAAATAACGTTGCATTGATCGCCTAAGATAGAGTACATTACAAAATAACTTGTCGCTGATCTAACAAAGTGTTCTAAACATGATCAGCAGTGACAAGGGAAAGATAAAGTTGGCGGCCTAGTCTACGCGGTCGCCCTCAATCCGCTTGATCTTGTTCACCTTGTCCACAATGGGTGCGACAAGGGCTTTGAGCTCCTCCAAGTTGGCGTCTGGCGGCAGGGATCTGAGGACGCCGTTAAGGTTGAGGCCCGGATTGCGGAAGGCCACCTTGATCAACACCTTCTCGAGGGCCCTGCATAGATCTGGCGTGATTCCTCGGCCAGCTGCTTTGGGACCTCTTCCCGAGTCGCTGGAGACCCGTCCACCACGCCTTTGAAGAATAAGCTGAGTTTGGCGCTGGGTTGGAGATGCTCGTCGGAGGAGTATGCAAGGTCCGCCATCCCCAGCTCCATCACTGCTAGGATGTCGGCGGCGATGTCCACAAGACCTTCATCCAATGCTCCACGCTCTCCCTCAAGGTGCTCTGGATGGAGGCAGCATTCGCTAGCAGCTCCTCCTTGGCCTTGATCGCCTCCAACAAGCCCACCTCCCGCTCTCGGCGCCCGTCCCAACGTCTGCGTCAGAGTGGTCGGCTTCAGCTCAAGATCCGCTTTGAATCCTTGGCAGCGCCGAGCTCCTTGCCTCTATCAGCGAGACGACTCGCAGCTTCGCCAAGAGTGTAGGCGTCCTTCTCGCGTTCACGCTTGAGCGTGGCAAGCTCTTCGCCGCTCTTCTTGAGGCTGGCCTCGGCTGTGCCACCTTCGCCTTCAGCTCTTCCTTGGCGGCCTCGGCGGCTGCGGCAGCATCCTTCGCCTCTGGCGCCCGCCAAGTGACTCCTCGCTGCAAGGTCTTCTTCGTGGCTGTCCAGGTTGACCTTCCGCTGCGCCAACTTCGCTTCTGCGGAGAGCTTCTTGGCAGCCAGCCGCTGCTCCTCCTCACCGCGGCCTTCTCAAGGATGAAGGCCGTGCGCTCTTACGCAAGATACCCCCGCTTCGCTACGTCCGCGAGAGCTTCTTGGTTGGCGCTCGAGCTCTTCAAGCGCTTCTCCATGTCCGCCTGCCCTCGCGACAAGTGCTTCCCGGTCTCCAACTTGGCTGCGGGCGCGGTAGAGCGACAATGAGCTTCTTCTTCAGAATGTTCCTCCTCAGACTTCGCCATTCTGCTTGCTTGGCGCGTCCACTGGCCAGCCAGCGGAGGCGTAGTAGCTCGCCGTCGAAGGTCTCTCCTCGACCGCGCTCGAGCTCGGGTTCCTGGGAGCTTGATGAAGACGCCTTCGCCCGGCCTTCGTAGGCGCGGTGAGCTCCTCGAACTGGCCGCAATAACAACGGCGGGGAGTCATTTGTCGGTGTGGCGCTTATCGCTCCACAGCCCAGCCTCGGGCCGTCAGTGCGATCGCCCGACCCCTCGCCAGCTGCTGCGTCGGCAGCCTCGGCAGCCTTCTCGCCAACAGGCTCGTCGGCGACGACCTCTTCTTCCACAACAACGACCTCTTCTTCCACGACGGCGGCCTCGTCGGTGTTGCCGCGCGCCTCCTCCTTGCCGGCGGCCTCGACCTCCATCGGCTCTGCGTCAGACGAAGAAAGAGCAGCCAAGCAAATGTTCAAAAAAAGAAACAAAAGAAAGCAAGCCCAAGGGAGATTTTCGTGTAAGGCGATTACTGCAACGGATCCGCAGCCATGGCCTCGACCACTGGAGGGTCGCTGGCGCTGTCCCTTGCCGGGGTAGCCTCCCTTGCCGGGGTAGCCTCCCTTGTCGGAGTGGCCTCCCTTGTCGGAGGGCGCTCCCTTGCCGGAGGTTCCTCCTTGGCAGCGTAGTGGCAGCAGACAAGATCTCGGGAGCGGCTTCCGAGCCCTTCTGATGAGGCTGCTCTGCTCCTACACAAGCACACAGTCAGATATCAACGAAGAAAGGGCACCCCTGCACACCTAATAGTAAGGAGAAAACTGCACACTTACTGCAGGGGGCTGGCTTTGGGGCTGCTCTGAGGAAGGGTTGCCGGTCCGCAAGGCGGTCTCAGACGCGTCCCTGTCGCCACGGGAGAATCGTCCTCAACGACGACCATCGGGATCTTGGCCCTCTTCGACGCTCTACAGGCCAGCGTCACGAAAAGGAAAGAGTCCAGAACGAAGCAAATCAGATTCAAGATGAAGCAATGAAATTGAAGAAATACAAGTACGAATCTCAAAAGCTTACTCTTCGCCTTCCTCCTCGGAGCTGAGCGCGGAGAAGTCAAACTCCGGCTCGCCTCCGGTGCGACAAGGCGGGGGAGTGGGCTCTCTTGGCCGCTTGGCGGAGACATCGGCGGTGGCCTGAGAAGATCCCGCCCCAGTTGTCGCAGCGGCGTGGGGCGCTCCCGCGGCAACCTCGCTTGCCGCGGTGGAGCGCGTCATGGCTGCTGCTCTTGTGGGCGATCGCCACCCGACTCGTCTCGGCCTTGCGGAAGCGCCTCTTTAAGCGGAGCCGGGGACTCCGCTGGCGGCGAGTCGCTGGGTGCTGGAGAAGAAGCGCCCTCGGCGGGTCCACTCGACCCGGCCTCGGGCTCGACAAGCTCGTCCTCGCCGACGACCTCTCCTCGCTCGGCAAGGCTTGCCCCCTTCGCAGCGTCCGCCTCCTCCACGGTGAACCCGAAGGCTCCAGTGGCGGCGGCCGCCGCCTCCTCCACTGGTGGCAATCCGCGCCATCTCCTCGCCGGTGGTGTCGCGGGTGAGCCTTTTTCGCTTTCGTCGGAGCGGATCGGCACTTCTTCCAAGTCATCGAAGAACTGTTGCACGACCTCGTCGGGGGCTCTCGCCAGTTGGAGCGATCCCATGGGAATCGACAACGGCATCATGGCGCGGATGGGGTCGGCGCCGAGTTGTTGCACACAATGGGGCGACTTCGCGGCAACCTAAACCACTCGGGATGGTCGGGTCGTTCTTGAACAGCTCGAGCAGCATCGCGTCCAGCTCCAAGACGGTGAAGTTCCAGTTCAGGCCCGGCGCAACCTCATAATATACGCCAGATTACGGAACTCCTGTGCAGGCCTCCTCCTTTCCTGCAAGGGAGCGATGCGGCGACGAAGGAAATCTGCGCCAACTGCTCCTACGGTTAATCCAGCAAGCCTGAGGCGCAAAATCCGGGTCACAGCTATCTTGACCAGATCCTCCGCGCCAAGTTGCTCCAATCTCCGCCACAGACTATTGGAGTTTGGCGCAGGCGGTGAAGGGCTGCGGGTTCTCCTCACGACCCAACACCAATTGGCTCTCCACTCCTCCCACTTGTTGCGGAACTCTCCTTCCGTGTAGGCCTCTTTCTTGCCGATCCTAGAGACCAGGCTATCCCTCCGCAAGCGGCTCTCCTCTCTCGACATCGGGCACAAAGAAGTGGCGGAAGAGTGCCACATTTGGGTGGACTCCGACAAAGTTTTCGCACAAATGCGCCGAAAACTGCCATGGTCAAGACGGCGTTGGGGGTGAAATCAAGGAGGCGGAGGCCAAACGTGTTCATGATGTCGCAGAAGAACTCGGAAAAGGGCGGGCAAAGCCCGCAATAGAAGAAAAGGGCGAAAAAGAGGTACCCTGTTGGTGCCAAATCAGAGGCGGAGGCGGGGAGTACCCTCGTGCACGGATGCGCACGCGTCTCTGTCGACCAGAAGAGGTAGAAGACGTCCCGCAGCTCCCTTGCACCGAGCTGCGGGGGGAAGATGGCTCGCCTTGCGCAGCGCCCATGAGCCGCTGCGCCTCGGCCTAATTGACGCCCTTCTCCTTGTGGGCTTTGGGAGCCATGGCGAGGGCGGCAGAGGAGGCCGACGACGGTGAGCGCGCTGGTGGCGAAAGGGGGCGGGGCGCTGCTCTTTTCGCACCGGAGAAGAAGAGGGGAGCGGCGGTGGTTTTCTTGACAAGACAGCGATGGCAGAGTGGACGGCCTGCCCCTGTTTCCTCCGCTTATAAAGAGGGGGAGGGGGCGGACGTTCCGCTTATACTAATAAAGAAACCCCCCACGACCGCGCCCACGATCTCTCGCACGATGCCACGTCCGGTGCGTGCCGTTAGTGGGGATCGTGGTGGGTCCGGGGCGAGCTGCGACGTGGTCGAGGCCGCGTGTGACCGTGCACTGTTTTGGGCCTGGCCCGACAGCGCTTGGCACCGTGTACGGCCCAGGCCCGGGGGCTCCTGTCGGTGTACTAGAGTAGGGGTACCCTAGTATCCCGTACTCGTGCACGGACAGTTGCAGCACCCCGCGGCAAGGTTTTTCCTCGTCGCCGCCAAGATCCTCCGTGGCTCCTTTGGAGCCATTCAAGAACAAAGTATTTGATTAAGAAGACAAGGCCCCGGCAAGAGCAGCTTGTCGGGAAGGCCACCTGTGCATGCAGAAGACAAGGCCCCGGCAAGAGGAGCTTGCCGGGAAGGCTCGGAGCGCGACAAGCCTCCGGACGCGACAAGGATTCGGTCGCGGCAAGGCGCTTGCCGCGGCAAGCAACCTCTCTCCATCTCCGCTCCAGCTCATCCAGCGACGTGTCGCCATGGGACCGTTCCGTGCGCGCGTGTCGAGAGGCTATGCAGCCAGCGGAGAGCAGCGATAAGCGGCCGACAAGCTTGCCATCGTGGCGGAAGCGGAGGCGCACTGACGGTCTCTGTAACTGTTTGGGCGACAATCGACGGAATTTATTGCTTTTGTCCCTTGCCGCCGAGTTAGGTATTTCAGATTTGTACACCTGCTCGAGTAGGTGTACCAACTCCTGTTTTTACATTTGTACCCTCGCCTATGTTGCCACCGCCGGAGACCCCTTAAGCATATAAAAGGAGGCCCATGTGCAACGAGGGGGTTCGGTTCCTGCTCGACTCACTCGAGACCAGATACACTCACGCTAGGTTTTGTAGCTCTCATCGGCTCCCTAGCAAGAACACAATACATCGGACAAGCAGCAGAGGAGTTTTATCTCTCGGAGAGCTCCGAAGCTGGTAAACTGCCGTGTGCCTCGCCTCGATCCGCTCTTCGTGCGATCTCCGCCCCCTCAAACCACGAAGGGGCCTGGTCCGCCGCCCCATAGGTGTTTGTGGGTACGATCAGCCTGCCCGACATCTTTGGCGCGCCGGTAAAGGCGTCGAGGCCGTGTGAATCTGATCCGGCGTTCACACGAGCAGCGTCATCAACATCTTCCTCAACATGCCACCGAAGAAGAAGGCTTCGGCGGCAGCAGAGCCGTCCGCGTCGTACCCACCCTCACCGTAGCAAACGGGTGGTGGGGCAGACGCTGGCGGAGGAACGGGCGCCGACGAAGGTGCTCGCGACGTTGCCAAGTCCAAGGACAAGGCCCCGCAAACCTCGGCATCCGCGCATCCCCCGCGCCCATCTCAGGAGACGCGGGACCAACAACGTCATGGCGTTCACAACACCATACGTTCGTTGGATCGAGACCCTCAAGACCAGCATGCGCGCCAACATGCTGGCACGAGTGAGATACGGTCGCCTGGACGGGGTGCTGCTCCTTGTAACGTGGTTAGAAGTCCGAGCATATCCCGCTCCTCCCATCGTTCGCCAATTCCACCCACTACTCCAGCAGAAGCTCTGGCGAGAGCTCAGCTGCTCCTCGATTACCCTCCAACGGCCGACAAGGTCGACGAGTGGAGGGCCACTATCCAGAGCCTCATCGGCTTTGCCAACGGCGACGCCCGCGGCAACTAACGCCATCGTTGCGGCGGCGAGACGACAAGGCACGAGCCGGTGGCGGCAGGCTGTCGGAGGTGCAACCACCGTGCACTCTCCGCCACGAAGGCTAAGATCGCCGACTCACCGGATCCACCTCGACAATGACTCCACCGCGTCGTCGGATCCGTGAGCTCGCCGCGATCAGCGCCAAGTTCATCATGAGCGACAACAAGAGGACGCTTCGAACTCGCATCGAGCGCCCGAAGAGAAGCGCGACGTCGATCCGACAAAGCGCTGCTGGGCCTTCGCCGACATGCGCGCGGAGGAGCCAGGCGACTTGCCATACGCGGTAGGTTGCCCTGCGTTCACTCGTGAGCTGCGGCAAGTCGATGGCTCAGCCGGAAAAACTTCAAACCAGACGCGTGCGGAGAAGTATGATGGCAGGACGCATCCGTCGGAGTTCCTCAGCATCTACACCATCGCGGTGCAGGCTCACGGGGACGGGACGACAAGATCTCGCCAACTACTTCCCGCCGTGCTCAAGCCCAACGTCAGATCTTGGCTCATGCACTTGCCGGATAGCTCCATATCCTCTTGGGCAAATCTGTGCCATCGGTTTGTTGGCGCCTTCACGGTGGCCACAAGCCTCATGGCCAAGAGAGTGACCTTCATCTGCTCGCCCAGAAGGAAGGAGAGTCCATGCGCAAGTTCATTCAGAGATTCAGCCGTGTGCACTACAACATCCCAGACGTCCACCCTACCGCGGTGATCAGCGCATTTCATCAGAATATGCGGAACCGCAGGATGAGGGAGGAGATGGAGATGTGCAAAGTCAAGGACGTCAGTGAGCTGTACGCCTTGGCCGACAAGTGTGCACGCGCTGAGGAAGGGAGGAGACTCCCAGGGGAGAATGCGGAAGCAGGATCTGACAGTGAGGACACCGCCCCGGCAAAGAAAGGCCGGCGGCGAGGCAACAGGAAGAAGAAAGGCAGAGAAGTGCTAGCAGTTGAGAAGTCCGGCAACGGAGGTGGCGACAAGAACGCCAAGGCTGGTGGCTCCGGCAAGGAGGTTGTCACGACGCCAACCACCGGCCGGTGGCGACCGCCGACAAGCAGGACAGCTCCGGCAAGCAGTATTGCAAGATCCACCGCACCAAGGGCCACGACCTCCAGAGCTGCAAGAAGGTCGAGCAGCTCGTCGAACAGCAGAGAGCTGAGTACGAGCGGCGCGACAAGGAGAAGGCCCAGGAAGGTGCTGGGGGAGCAAGCAAGAAACGTCCCGGCCGGGGAGGACGCCGCGGCAAGGCCAAGCAGCGGCAAGGAGACAGACCTCCCCGCGACAAGGATGAAGATGATGACGACGACGAAGATATGGAAGACGACGCCGATGAGCAGGAGTTTGAGAAGCCACAGAGGTCCTCTGCGTTGACGGAGGTGCTTCTCGCATACCTCCCACCGCCAACTCAAGCAATGGATGCGGGAGGTCAATGCAGCGGAACCATCCGTAGAGTCACGCAAGCCTCTGAAGTGGTCCAGCACGCCTATCATTTTTTATATTGAGGACCACCATGATCGCATAACTGCGGTCGGGTGCTTGCCGATGTTGGTCTCACCGACCATCCGCAACCTCAAGGTCACCAAAATGCTAGTTGACGGCGGGGCCGACTTGAATCTGATCTCCTCCGCGGTGCTCCAGAAGCTTCAAATCCTCGACAATGAGCTCGAAGAGACTGGCACCTTCCAAGGAATCAATCCGGGAAGGAGCAAGCGAAGGGAAGATTACGTTGCCGGTAACATTTGGCAGCGAGCTGAACTTTAGGACTGAGAGGGTCACAATCGACGTTGCCGATTTCTCATTGCCTTACAATGGGATACTTGGCCGTCCAGCACTCGCCAAGTTCATGGCAGCCTCTCACTATGCCTACAATTTACTCAAGATGCCAGGCCTGATAAGCGTCATCTCTGCCCATGGCGACAAGAAGGATCAAACTCCGGCTCGCCTCCGGTGCGACGAGGCGGGGGAGTGGGCTCTCTTGGCCGCTTGGCGGAGACGTCGGCGATGCTCGAGAAGATCCCTTGATTGTCGCAGCGGTGTGGGGCGCTCCTTGGCAACCTCGCTTGCAGCGGTGGAAGCGCGTCGCCTTGTGGCGCTTCTTCTTGAGCGATCTGCCGCCCCGACTCGTCTCCAGCCTTGCGGAGACGCCTCTTCGGCGGAGCCGGGGGCTCCGCTGGCGGCAAGTCGCTGGGTGGTGGAGAAGAAGCGCCCGCGGCGGGTCCACTCGACCCGGCCTCGGGCTCGACAAGCTCGTCCTCGCCGACGACCTCCCCGCGCTCGGCAAGGCTTGCCGCCGTCGCCGCGTCCGCCTCCTCCACGGTGAACCCGAAGGCTCCAGCGGCAGCTGCCGCCGCCTCCTCCACTGGTGGCAATCCGCGCCATCTCCTCGTCGGTGGTGTCGCTGGTGAGCCTTTTTTCGCTTCGCCGGAGCGGATCGGCACTTTTTCCAAGTCGTCGAAGAACTGCTGCACGACCTCGTCGGGGCTCCTGCCAGTTGGAACGATCCCATGGGAATCGCTGACAACGGCATCATGGTGCGGATGCGGTCGAGCGCCGAAGTTGTTGCACAATGGGACGACCCCGCGGCAACCTAAACCACTCGGGATGGTCGGGTCGTTCTTGAACAGCTCGAGCAGCATCGCGGCCCAGCTCCAAGACGGTGAAGTTCCAGTTCAGGCCCGGGCGCAACCTCATAATGTACGCCGTGATTACGGAACTCCTGTGCAGGCCTCCACCTTTCCTGCAAGGGAGCGATGCGGCGACGAAGGAAATCTGCGCCAACTGCTCCTACGGTTAATCCGGCAAGCATGAGGCGCAAAATCCGGGTCACAGCTATCTTCAGCTTCGCATCCTCCGGTGCCAAGTTGCTCCAATCTCTGCCACGCACTATTGGAGTTTGGCACACGGCGGTGAAGGGCTGCGGGTTCTCCTCTACGACCCAACACCAATTGGCTCTCCACTCCTCCCACTTGTTGCGGAACTCTCCTTCCAGGTAGGCCTCTTTCTTGCCGATCCTAGAGACCTAGGCTATCCCTCCGGCAAGCAGCGGCTCTCCTCTCTCGACGCTGGGCACAAAGAAGTGGCGGAAGAGTGCCACATTTGGGTGGACTCCGACAAAGTTTACGCACAAATGCGCCGAAAACTGCCATGGTCAAGACGGCGTTGGGGGTGAAATCAAGGAGGCGGAGGCCAAACGTGTTCATGATGTCGCAGAAGAACTTCCGGAAAAGGCGGGCAAAGCCCGCAATAGAAGAAAAGGGCGAAAAAGGGTACCCTATTGGTGCCAAATCAGAGGCGGAGGCGGAGTACCCTCGCGGCGGATGCGCTGGCGTCTCCATCGACGAGAAGAGGTAGAAGACGTCCTGCAGCTCCCTTGCGCCGAGCTGCGGGGGAAGATGGCCCGCTCCTTGCGCAAGCGCCATGAGCCGCGCCTCGGCCGACTTGACGCCCTTCTCCTTGTCGGCTTTCGGGGCCATGGCGAGGGCGGCGGAGGAGGCCGACGGCGCTGAGCGCGCTTGTGGCGAAAGGGGGCGGGGCGCTGCTCTCTTCGCACCGGAGAAGAAGAAGGGAGCGGCGGTGGTTTTCTTGACAAGACAGCGATGGCAGAGTGGACGGCCTGCCCTTTTTCCTCCGCTTATAAAGAGGGGAGGGGGGCGGACGCCCGCTTATACTGATAAAGAAACCCCCACGACCGCGCCCACGATCTCTCGCACGACGCCACGTCCGGTGCGTGCCGTTAGTGGGGATCGTGGTGGGTCCGGGGCGAGCTGCGACGTGGTCGAGGCCGCGTGTGACCGTGCACTATTTTGGGCCTGGCCCGACAGCGCTCGGCACCGTGTACGGCCCAGGCCCGGGGGCTCCTGTCGGTGTACTAGAGTAGGGGTACCCTAGTATACCGTGCACGTGCAGACGATTCTGCGACACCAGCGGCAAGGTTTTGCCTCGTCGCTACCAAGATCCTCCATGGCTCCTTTGGAGCCATTCAAGAACAAAGTATTTGATTAAGAAGACAAAGGCCCGGCAAGAGGAGCTTGTCGGGAAGGCCACCTGTGCATGCAGAAGACAAGGCCCCGGCAAGAGGAGCTTGCCGGGAAGGCTCGGAGCGCGACAAGCCTCCGGACGCGACAAGGATTCGGCCGCGGCAAGCAAACTCTCTCCATCTCTGCTCCAGCTCATCCAGCGACGTGTCGCCATGGGACCGTTCCATGCGTGCGTGTCGAGAGGCTGTGCAGCCAGCGGAGAGCAGCGATAAGCGGCGACAAGCTTGCCATCGTGGCGGCGGAGGCGCACTGACGGTCTCTGTAATTGTTTGGGCGACACCGACGGGCATTTATTGCTTTTGTCCCTTGCCGTCGAGTTAGGTATTTCGACTGCATACATCGCTCGAGTAGGTGTACCAACTCCTGTTTTACATTTGTACCTCGTCTATGTTGCCACCGCCGGAGATCCCTTGAGCATATAAAAGGAGGCCCATGTGCAACGTAGAGGGGGTTCGGTTCGTTCGACTCACTCGAGACCAGATACACTCACGCTAGGTTTTGTAGCTCTCATCGCTCCCTAGAAAGAACACAATACATCAGACAAGCAGCAGTAGGAGTTTTATCTCTCCGGAGAGCTCCGAAGCTGGGTAAACTGCTCGTCTGCCTCGCCTCGATCCGCTCTTCGTGCGATCTCCGCCCCCCTCCGAACCACAAAGGGGCCTGGTCTGCCGGCCCCATAGGTGTTCGTGGGTACGATCAGCCTCCCCGACATAGGTTAGTCCCAAAAATAATATAAAAGTGTATAATAAAGCCCAATAATGTCCAAAACAGAATATAATATAGCATGGAACAATAAAAAATTATAGATACGTTGGAGACGTATCAAGCATCTAAGCTTAATTCCTGCTCGTCCTCGAGTAGGTAAATGATAAAACAGAATTTTTGATGTGGAATGCTACTTGGCATAATTTCAATATAATTCTTCTTATTGAGGCATGAATGTTCAAATTTGGTATGATTCAAGATAAAAGTTTAATGTTGACATAAAAACAATAATACTTCAAACATACTAACTAAGCAATTATGTCTTATCAAAATAACATAGCCAAAGCAAGTTATCCCTACAAAACCATATAGTCTGGCTATGCTCCATCTTCCCCACACAAAATATTCATATCATGTATGACCCCGGTTTTGGCCAAGCAATTGGCTCATACTTTTAACGCGCTTCAGCCTTTTCAACTCTTTTGCAATACATGAGCGCAAGCCATGGATATAGCACTATGGTGGAATAAGGTATAATGGTAGGGGTTATGTGGGAAGACAAAAAAAGAGAAAGTCTCACATCAACGAGGCTAATCAACGGGCTATGGAGATGCCCATCAATTGATGTTAATGCGAGGTAGGGATTGCCATGCAACGGATGCACTAGAGCTATAAGTGTACGAAAAGCTCAAAAAGAAACTAAGTGGGTGTGCATCCAACTTGCTTGCTCACGAAGACCTCGGGCATTTGAGGAAGCCCATCATTGGAATATACAAGCCAAGTTCTATAATGAAATTTCCCACTAGTATATGAAAGTGACAAAATGAGGGACTCTCTATTATGAAGATCACGGTGCTACTTTGAAGCACAAGTGTGGTAAAAGGATAGTAACATTGTCCCTTCTCTCTTTTTCTCTCATCCTCTTTTTTTTATTTGGGCCTTTTCTCCCCTTTTTTATGGTCTCTTTTTTTTAGTCCGGAGTCTCATCCCGACTTGTGGGGGAATCATAGTCTCCATCATCCTTTCCTCACTTGGGATAATGCTCTAATAATGATGATCATTACACTTCTATTTACTTACAACTCATGAATTACAACTCAATACTTAGAACAAAATATGACTCTATATGAATGCCTCCGGTGGTGTACCGGGATATGCAATGAATCAAGAGCGACATGTATGAATGAATTATGAACGGTGGCTTTGCCACAAATAAAATGTCAACTACATGATCATGTAGAGCAATATGACAATAATGGAGTATGTCATGATAAATGAAACGGTGGGAAGTTGCATGGCAATGTATCTCGGAATGGCTATGGAAATGCCATGATAGGTAGGTATGGTGGCTGTTTTGAGGAAGATATAAGGAGGTTTATGTGTGATAGAGCATATCATATCACGGGGTTTGGATGCACCGGCGGGCAGGTGCATCAGCCTCTTCTTTCTAGTTTCCGACAGGGCTACTCGCACTAGCCTCTGACCTCTACTCCAAAACCTGAACTTCAGTTTGCACCAACTCTCAAGGTGAGAAAGGGCAATGCGCGGTACCGAAGAGGCTAGAAAATTGCGGAAAGGTAAGTGTGCGTATAATCCATGGACTCACATTACTCATAAAGAACTCACATACTTATTGCAAAAATTTATTAGCCCTCGAAGCAAAGTACTACTACGCCTGCTCCTAGGGGAAGGGTTGGTAGGAGTTAACCATCGCGCGATCCCGACCGCCACACAAAGGAAGACAATCAACAAATACTTCATGCTCTGACTTTGTTACATAACGGTTCACCATATGTGCATGCTATGGGACTCACAAACTCCAAGACATGTATTTTTCAATTCCACAATTACTCAACTAGCACAACTATGATATTACTACCTTTATATCTCAAAACAATTATCAAGCATCAAATTTCCCATGATATTAATTAAAGCATATTGCCATGCTATTTTAAGACTCTCAAAATAATATAAGTGAAGCATTATAGAATAATATTTTTTATAAAACAAATCCACCACCGTGCTCTAAAAGATATAAGTGAAGCACTAGAGCAAAAACTATATAGCTCAAAAAATATAAGTGAAGTACATAGAGTATTCTAATAAATTCCGAATCAAGTGTGACTATCTCAAAAGGTGTGTACAACAAGGATGATTGTGGTAAACTAACAAATAAATACTCAAATAATACAAGACGCTCCAAGCAAAACACATATCATGTGGTGAATAAAATATAGCTCCAAGTAAAGTTACTGATGGAAGTAGACGAAAGAGGGGATGCCTTCCGGGGCATCCCCAAGCTTTGGCTTTTAGGTGTCCTTAGATTATATTGGGGTTCCATGTGCATCCCCAATCTTAGGCTCTTGCCACTACTTGTCCCAAATTCCATCAAATCTTTCACCCAAAACTTGAAAACTTCACAACACAAAACTCAGCAGAAAATCTCGTAAGCTCCGTTAGCGAAAGAAAACAAAAGACCACTTCAAGGTACTGTAATGAACTCATTATTTATTTATATTGGTGTTAAACCTACTGTATGCCAACTTCTCTATGGTTTATAAACTATTTAACTAGCCATAGATTCATCAAAATAAGCAAACAACACACGAAAAACAAAATCTGTCAAAAACAGAACAGTCTTTAGTAATCTGTAACTAACGCAAAATTCTGGAACTCCAAAAATTCTGCCAAAATAGGAAGACCTAGAAAAATTGTTTATTGATCAGCAGCAATTTGAATCAATATTTTATCACGTTCTGGTGATTTTTAACAATTATTTTCGTGAACAGAAAGTTTCTGGAATTTACAGCAAGATCAAATAACTATCATCCAAGAAGATCCTATAGGTTAAACTTGGCACAAACACTAATTAAAACATAAAAACACATCTAAGCAGAGGCTATATAAAATATTTATTCCTAAACATAAGCAAAAAGCAAAAAACTAAAAATAAAATTGGGTTGTCTCCCAACAAGCGCTATCGTTTAACGCCCCTAGTTAGGCATAAAAGCAAGGATAGATCTAGGTGTTGCCATCTTTGGTAGGCAATCCATAAGTGGCTCTCATAATAGATTCATGAGGTAATTTTATTTTCTTTCTAGGGAAGTGTTCCATGCCTTTCCTTAACATAAATTGCAATCTAATATTCCCTTCCTTCATATCAATAATTGCACCAATCGTTCTAAGGAAAGGTCTACCAAGAATAATAGGACATGAAGGATTGCAATTTATGTCAAGAACAATAAAGTATACGGGCACATAGTTCCTATTTGCAACAATAAGAACATCATTAATTCTTCCCGTAGGTTTCTTAATAGTGGAATCTGCAAGGTGCAAGTTTAGAGAGCAATCATCAAAATCACGGAAACCTAGCAAATCACACAGTCTTTGCAATCGTGGAAACACTAGCACCCAAATCACACAAAGCATAGCACTCATGATCTTTAATTTTATTTTTAATAGTAGGTTCCCATTCATCATAAAGTTTTCTAGGGATAGAAATTTCCAACTCAAGTTTTTCTTCGTAAGATTGCATCAAAGCATCAACGATATGTTTGGTAAAGGCTTTATTTTGACTATAAGCACGAGGAGAATTTAGCACGGATTGCAACAAGGAAATACAATCTATCAAAGAGCAATTATCATAATTAAATTCCTTGAAATCCAAAATAGTGGGTTCATTAATATCTAATGTTTTGATCTCTTCAATCCCACTTTTATCAATTTTAGCATCAAGATCTAAAAACTCCGAATTTCTGGAACGCCTTCTAGGTAAAGGTGGATCATATTCAGTCCCATCATTATCAAGATTCATATTGCAAAATAAAGATTTAATAGGGGACACATCAATAACTTTTAGATCTTCATCTTTATTTTCAAAGAAACTAGAAGAACACACTTTCACAAAACAATCTTTCTTAGCACGCATCCTAGCGGTTCTTTCTTTGCACTCATCAATGGAAATTATCATGGCTTTGAGAGACTCATTGATATCATGCTTAGGTGGAATAGATCTAAGTTTCAAAGAATCAACATCAAGATAAATTCTATCAATGTTCCTAGCCAGTTCATCAACTTTAAGCAATTTTTCTTCAAGCAAAGCATTGAAATTCTTTTGCGAATTCATAAATTCTATAACACTAGTCTCAAATTCAGAAGGCATCTTATTAAAATTTCCATAAGAATTGTTGTAGGAATTAC
Organism: Aegilops bicornis; assembly: GCA_021605145.1. Classification (NCBI taxonomy): domain Eukaryota; kingdom Viridiplantae; phylum Streptophyta; class Magnoliopsida; order Poales; family Poaceae; genus Aegilops; species Aegilops bicornis. Next base: position 185,489,509 of record CM038672.1, read on the forward strand.
CATAATTATTAGAAGAATTACTAGGATAGGGCCTAGAATTAAAGTTTCCTCTATACGCGTTGTTACCAAAATTATTCCTACCAACAAAATTCACATCCATAGGTTCATTATTATTCTCAATCAAAGTAGACAAAGGCATATCATTAGGATCAGAAGAAACACTCTTAGTAGAAAGTAATTTCATAAGTTCAATCACCTTTCCACTCAAAAAGTTAATTTCTTCTATCGCATGCACTTTTTATTAGTAGATCTTTCAGTGTGCCATTGAGAATAATTAACCATAATGTTATCTAGGAGTTTAGTAGCTTCTCCTAAAGTGATTTCCATAAAAGTGCCTCCTGCGGCCGAATCTAAAAGATTTCTAGAAGCAAAATTCAATCCCACATAAATTTTTTGTATAATCATCCACAAATTCAAACCATGCGTAGGGCAATTACGTATCATTAATTTCATCCTCTCCCAAGCTTGTGCAACATGTTCATGATCAAGTTGCTTAAAATTCATAATATCGTTTCTAAGAGTGATGATCTTAGCGGGAGGAAAATATTTAGAGATAAAAGCATCTTTGCACTTATTCCAAGAATCAATACTATTTTTAGGCAAAGATGAAAACCAAGCTTTAGCACAATCTCTAAGAGAAAAAGGAAATAGCTTCAATCTAAAAATATCATTGTCCACATCTTTCTTCTTTTGCATATCACACAAGTCAACGAAGCTATTTAGATGGGTAGCGACATCTTCACTAGGAAGGCCGGCGAATTGATCTTTCATGACAAGATTCAACAAAGCAGCATTGATTTCACAAGATTCAAAGATCGGTAAGAGGAGCAATCGGAGTGCTAAGGAAATCATTATTGTTGGTATTGGTAAAGTCACACAATTTGGTATTATCTTGAGCCATCGTGACAAACAAGCAATCCAACACACGAGCAAACAAGAAGCGAGCGAAAAAGGAGAACGAAAAAGAGAGGGCGAATAAAACAGCAAGGGTGAAGTGGGGGAGAGGAAAACGAGAGGCAAATGGCAAGTAATGTAATGCGGGAGATAAGGGTTTGTGATGGGTACTTGGTATGTTGACTTTTGCGTAGACTCCTCAACAGCAGTGCAGAAATCCTTCTTGCTACCTCTTGAGCAATGCCTTGGTTTTCCCTTGAAGAGGAAAGGGTGATGCAGCAAAGTAGCATAAGTATTTCCCTCAGTTTTTGAGAACCAAGGTATCAATCCAGTAGGAGGCCACGCACGAGTCCCTCGCACCTACACAAACAAATAAATCCTCGCAACCAACGTGATAAGGGGTTGTCAATCCCTACACGGTCACTTACGAGAGTGAGATCTGATAGATATGATAAGATAATATTTTGGTATTTTTATGATAAAGATGCAAAGTAAAGAAAGTAAAATAAAAACGGCGTCAGAAATAGCTTGTTGATGGAAGATTAATATGATGGAAAATAGACCCGGGGGCCATAGGTTTCACTAGTGGCTTCTCTCAAGAGCATAAATATTACGGTGGGTGAACAAATTACTGTTGAACAATTGACAGAATTGAGCATAGTTAAGAGAATATCTAGGTATGATCATGTATATAGGCATCATGTCCGAAATAAGTAGACCGACTCCTGCCTGCATCTACTACTATTACTCCACACATCGACCGCTATCCAGCATGCATCTAGAGTATTAAGTTCATAAGAACAGAGTAACGCCTTAAGCAAGATGACATGATGTAGAGGGATAAACTCATGCAATATGATATAAACCCCATCTTGTTATCCTTGATGGCAACAATACAATATGTGCCTTGCTACCCCCTCATCACACAGTGGAAAGGACACCGCAAGATTGAACCCAAAGCTAAGCATTTCTCCCATTGCAAGAAAGATCAATCTAGTAGGCCAAACCAAACTGATAATTCAAGAGACTTGCAAAGATAACCAATCATACATAAAAGAATTCAGAGAAGATTCAAATATTGTTCATAGATAAACTTGATCATAAACCCACAATTCATCGGTCTCAACAAACACACCGCAAAAAGAAGATTACATCGAATAGATCTCCACGAGAGAGGGAGAACATTGTGTTGAGATCCAAAAAGAGAGAAGAAGCCATCTAGCTAATAACTATGGACCCGAAGGTCTGAGGTAAACTACTCACACATCATCAGAGAGGCTATGGCGTTGATGTAGAAGCCCTCCATGATCGATGCCCCTCCGTGAGCTCCTAACATGCCCCAAGATGGGATCTCACGGCATGAAGGTTGCGGCGGTGGAATTAGGTTTTGGCTCCGTGTCTGGCAGTTTGGAATGAGGTATATATAGGAGGAAGGAGTACGACGGTGGAGCAACAGGGGGCCCACGAGGGTGGAGGGCGCGCCCGGGGGGGGGGGGGAGGCACGCCCCCTACCTCGTTCCCTCCTGGTTGATGTCTGGACGTAGGGTCCAAGTCCTCTGGATCACGTTCGTTCCGAAAATCACGTTCCCGAAGGTTTCATTCCGTTTGGACTCCGTTTGATATTCTTTTTTTGCGAAACTCTAAAATAGGCAAAAAACAACAATTCTGGGCTGGGCCTCCGGTTAATAGGTTAGTCCCAAAAATAATATGAAGTGTATAATAAAGCCCAATAATGTCCAAAACAGAATATAATATAGCATGGAACAATAAAAAATTATAGATACGTTAGAGACGTATCATTGCCTTGCCTTGAACTCTCTGCCCCTCGCGAGCCAGCCTGGTGAGGGTGCACCCGAGGAGGTCTTACGTCGTCCGCCTCGCGAGGCTTGGCCCCTCGTGAGGGTCTTGAATGCCTTGTTGATGAAGATGGGCCGTACGGGCCCGCTCGCAGAGCCACACCGTGGGCCGCAGGCAGGCAAGTCTGGGGACCCCCGTTCCCAGAACATGGACAAATGTAGGTAATACTAGAAGTGGTATAATACTATAATCACCAGCCTGTGGGATAGCATTGGCTGATGGATGATAACTATGGAACAACATTACCTAAAGAACAAGTATCTTAGCTGAACTATGGAACATCATTAACTCCTGAACAAGACCCGTAAGAGATCAACATGAATATAATGTGAAATGTGATAATCTATTTTCCATGCTTAGATGAATAACAAAGCCATAAATGTTGCACACAAGTAAGATGAGGGTACAACCTATCTGGCCGCCATCCATAGGAGTGAGCATCATGTGCTGACTTGTCGATGACCCTGCAGTTATTGTGGCTGTCCATGTTGGGCACGCGCATTTGATATAGGGAACTGTTGAGTTGGGACTATAGCTCCCTTTTGGTGTATGCTTCCCTTGTTGGAGCAGCTGCAGTGAGTCGGAAGACGGTGTGGCTGAAGATGCAGATAACGCATAATGTTAAGAACGACACTTCTCTTTGATTTGAAGAAATACACTAAGAGATCAACAATAAGGTACGAGAGTGGTCACACGTCTGTTGACTGAAGACTAAATTGAGGTCACACGATTTTATTTTATTTTTGTACTATTCGATCTACGCCGGATGGCTTGATGGCCGTCTTGTGCCTCCCGGATGACACTGTTAGGAATCTTCCCCGAAGAGCCAGCGACCAATGGCAGAGCAGCTTGCCTCCGCCGTCCGTGGCCCCGCAAAACCCCGCCTCGCCCCCACCAAGATCGCTGCGGGTTGCGCCGCCCCGGCCAATCCACAAAGACTTCGATCATCCAGATCCGCGGCGGCAAGATTTTCAACCCACGCAACTCTAAGATAGCCATCTAAGTGCTGCTTCTGCGGCGAACTTGCGGCGCCGCACCTTTACGTTAGACACCAGCCAACCGGCAGCCTAGGAGCTCCGCCGCCTCGAGGGGTGCTGCTTCCCATTGGGAATCGATTGGCCCAGAATAAAAATTCAGACAACTGACGCCTAAATAAAGTGATTTGAGATGAGGGTGCGACCTATCTGGCGGCATGGTGAAGTAGGCAGGTCCAGCTGCCGAGTCGGTGAGGCCGGCGTGGTAGCGGTGGCCACCTATGGCAGGGAAACAGCGATGTCGCGATGGTCGACGGCTACGGGGAAGCAGCGCCGAGACTCTGGACGGATCAGAAGTTGGAGCCACTCCGGCGCCGTGAACAACGGCGGGGGTGAATCGGCTCCGGTACGGTTCACGCGGCCGTCGTCGAGGCAGCTCCAGCAGCACGGAGTAAGAGGCACACGGCTCAGTGCATGATGGCAAATGGACAGCGTCTCCTGCATTAGGGAGGAGGGCGGCTGTGAAATTGGTGCGGTGGGGGCGCCATGGAAGAGGGGCTGAGGTTTCACGGCTCAGGAGAAGTGAGCTTCCGGGGAGAAGGTGATTTGGCGCCCATGAGGTATGAATGGGAGGGGAGTGGAACCATGTTTTACGGACACATTTGTCTGAAATGTGAGGGGGAGTTACAGTTCTACCCCTGCCTTTAGGCTTCTCGGCTTGGGTCTGTGTACTGAGGGTCGGGGATAGTAGAGTAACTTTGCTTCTCCCCAAATAGTTTGTGGGAGCGATTTCGGGCGAGGAGGGTGTGTTTTGAAATATAGTGGGCGCGAGTGATTTCGGGCGAGGAGAGCGTGTTTTGAAATAGTGGGCGCGAGCTATTTCGGGCGAGGAGAGCGTGTTTTGCCGACCATGGTTTATGAATTATTCGGCACATGTCATTTCGGCCGAGGAGAAGGCGCGCTTGGATGAAGTTACGAACCTACCCTCGATGTACAACGGGCCAATTAATGCGTGTCCCACATAGGACGGTAATTTCGCGTCTCCCATTTATTTGCTCGAGCGAATTCCACCGAGCAGAGGATGTTTAACGGTTCGTTCAAAATTTGGGAGAACGAGCATCCATGTCTACCTTACCAAGTCGATTCGAATCAAATTTTGAAATATTAGATTGCCACTTCTTGTTTAGATGGAGAGATGATGCTCGGGAGTAATGTGTTTTTACATGCTCGTTGCTAGAGATTTACTATATGACAAATAGTTGACCCACTCAAAAACGGGAATCAAACCCAAAATGAAATATCTCGATTCAATGAAATAGCTCGTTCACCAGGTTAAAATATCTCGAAGTCCCTGTACGGCGCCATTGCGCCCTCGACGGCCCCGGAGCCATTTAGCCTAATCTGGGACATCCGCCTCCCGCTGAAGATCAGGATCTTCCTGTGGCAATGGATCCGTGGACGCCTCCCCTCTGGGGTTGAGGTCCTCAAGCGTAATGGCCCGGGTGATAGGATGTGCCCCATCTGTGGCATGATTGAGGATGCTAACCACATCTTTTTCTCGTGCCACTCTGCCCAGTTCCTTTGGGCCTGCTTCCGCGAAACGGTTGGCGGACAGTGGTGTAATACCAACTTCCCCGACCTGCTTGCCGAGCTTAACGCCTGCCTGTAAGTGCATCTAGTGCCCCTTAGTGATTTTGGTGTATTGAAGACTTACAGGTTAAGGGACTAATGTGTTTATGAGTGTACACAGGTCTATAAGTCTATGAGGAGTTTGATATTTACAGAGAAAGTCGAATTCTAAAAGTGAAGTTCTTCGATCAAGACTTTGATATTCTGAAGACTTTCTGAAGACTTTGAAAGTGAAGAAATTGGTGTGACCTTGAAGACTTGGTATTCATTTGAGGAACATGAAGCGTGAAGACTTTTGTTTTCGTAGTTTCATTTTCTCTTTCTTGAGTCATAGAAAACAACGTACTGTTAAAGGGGTTCGAGGAAATACTAAGGAAAAATTTCCATGTGATGCTCAACTCAAAATCCTACACCTACCAATCCCTTCGAGTGAAGCCTTTGGAAATCTCATACAGTTCAGTCAATTTCTTCAAAGGATGAGACGAAGTTCTTCTAGTCGTTGAGGAATTTGTTCTCGACCGAGGAGTTAGGAATTCGCCAAAGGCGGATTGCCTACGATGAGGAACATGATAGCCCCGAGGAATTTGAGAGTCAAATTTCCGACCGCTGTCTTCTACGCCAGCTGTCCCAAAATATCTTATCCACATAACAGTCATATCATTGAAGGGCATTTATGTCTTATCATGTAGGGATGCTCCCTAGGCTATAAATAGCCGCCCCCTACAACCACTAGCTGGTTGGCTGCTCTGAGAGAACTTGACACTTGTCATTTGAGAGCAACCCATCCTCCAAGGACTTTGAGCGAAAATCATCGAGTGAGGAAAACCAAAAACCAAACCCCTACAAAACCAAAGTGATTGAGCATCATCAAGAGATTGATCCTGCGTGGATCCGACGCTTGTTACCTTTGAAGACTGTGCTTCTTCCAGACGGTTAGGCGTCATGGTCTAGAGCATCCAAGAGGAATTGTGGATCACCGAGTGACCAAGTCTGTGAAGGTTTGGAAGTCGCTCAAGACTTAACACGAGTGATTGGACGAGGTCTGTGTGGCCTTAGTTCAAGGAGAATACGGTGAGGACTTGGTGTCCCGAGCTGCGTGCTCAGCGACGGGTGTCGAGGACTGTGTGTGTCCTTGAGTTTAAATACTCAGCCGCTCCAACTGCACGCATAACCGAGACAACAGTTGGAATTGGTCTACCAAATCATTGTCTTCACCAACCTTACTGGTTCTATTTCCTCAACTCTTTCATTTCCTCATTAATGTGTTGAGTGTTTGTTCATATCTATGTTTGAAGACTTTGACTGAAGACTTTCCCAATTTCCTCAGTTCAATTTCTTCAGTCTGTTTGTCTTCATCTTGTGTTATCATGTGTTTACGCTTTCTGTACTCTGTGATTGTCTTCATTTCATCATGATGACCATGCCCGCATTCTGTTATGCTTACTTCTGAGCACTTATTCCGCTGCAAGTAGTTCTTCGCTTAGGAATTTCCTCACCGGCAAATTCCTTAGTGAAGAATTCATAAAAATCGCCTATTCACCCCCCCTCTAGTCGATATAACGCACTTTCAATTGGTATCAGAGCAAGGTACTCCCTTGTTCTGTGTGATTTTGGTTTAACCACCTGGAGTTTTAGTTATGTCGACCGAGGTATGATCAAGGTCTCGGCTGGGTGTCCTACCTTTGATGGTACGGACTACCCCTACTGGAAGAACAAGATGCGAATGCATCTTGAGGAAATTGACAACGATCTCTGGTATGTTGTGGAAAATGGTGTTCCCTCAGATCACCCTCCTTTGAACGTTACCGATGTGAAGAGATTCAAGCAACTCGATTCTCAAGCTTAAGAATATCATATGTGGCCATCTGAGCAAAGGACAGTATGGAAGAGTGAGTGCTTTGGAAACTGCTAAGCTCATCTGGGACAGGCTGTCCAAAGTAAATGAAGGAGTCTCAACTCAGCGTGACTCTCGAGTTGATGTTCTTCGCAATCTCTTCAACCGCTTCAAAAGACTCGACAATGAAAATGTTCAACAAACCTTCGATCGCCTCACCGACATCTCAATTGATCTTCAATCACTTGGTGCCACTGACATCACCGACCATGAGGTGTTGAAGAAATTGTTGAGATCGCTTGATTCCTCATTTGATACTCTGGCACTGATGATACAAGAACGTGCTGACTACAAGTCACTTGATCCAGCTGATATCCTTGAGAGGCTAAATACTCATGAGTTCCAGCTTGCTGAAAAGAGAGATCACTATGGTTCTAGCTATGGCAAATCACGTGCCGTGAAGGCCAAGGCTGTGTCTGAATCTGATTGTGAAGACTCTGGTAGTAGCCTTGGTGACCACAAGAATTGAGCCAGAGCTAGCACCGCGTGAAGAAGTTCCAGAAGTTCTCAAGACGTGGTCGCTTTGGAAAATCCTCAAGGAGCAGTGATTCCTCATCCAGTGACTATTAGAGAAGGCTATGCCACAAATGCAAGAAACCTGGTCACTATATTCAAGATTGTCCTCACTGGGAAAAGGAATTAAAGAAGAAGAAATACAAGGATTACAGTTCTGATGACGCTAAGAAGAAGAAGAAATCATCAAAATCTTCATCATCAAAATCCTCAAAGTCTTCATCTCACAAGAAGAGCAGCTCCAAGAAGGCTCGGGCATTCATTGGCAAGGAAATGGACTCTGAAGCTGAATCTGAGGAACATGAGGAAGAGGAGGCATCAGAGGAGTCCGAGTCTGGTGTGGCGAGTCTGGCTCTCGCTACTGCATTCGTCAGCAAGTCCATCTTCAACTCTGAAGAAAATGACCTCGCCGACAAAGCTGTTGAAGATAGTGATGACTACGCTCCCACTATTGCTTCATGGCAAAGGGTGCCAAGGTACTCAAATATACCTCCTTGAATCTAGTGAAAATGAATCTGATGAAGATCTCAAGCCCAGCTACTCCAAACTTGCTAAGATTGCTGTAAAACGAAAAAGGGCTTTTGAAAAGGTTCAAAACATGCTAGATAAAAGTGATGATATGTTGGGTGAAGAAATGGATCACACTAAAGCCCTGACTGAAAATCTTCAGAGACTTCAGTCTAGGTTTGACAACCTTCAAGGTCATCATAACACTCTCTTGTCAGATCATGAGAAGCTTTCTTATGAATTTCTTCAAAGAAAGCAAGATCTTGAGAAGCTAAGAGTGTGTTATGAAGATCTTCAGAAGGAGCGCGATTCATTACTTGCTCAACAAATCAGCGCTTCTCAGGAATAATTTGTTCCTCCATGCTTAAAGTGCATTGAACGTGAATCTGCTAATTCTTCACCTGAATGTTCAAATGCTTCAATTGTTACAAATTATTCACCTGCCTCTGCTATTACTAATTCCTCATCTGAGGACATTGCTAGTATCACTAACGATGCAGGGCTGAAGGAATTGTACATGATAGGCATGTACAAAAGCCTCAAACGGCATCAGACTCTTTGTGATGTGCTTAAAAAACATATCCTCAACAGGAACCCTAGGAAAGAGGGTATTGCCTTTGAGAGGAAACTCAATGCTGATGGAACATATTGGAAGCCTGAGCAGTACCCCAAAACCTCATGGGTTCTTTGCAAAGGGACCTCCAGTTGATCCATCTAACTTATCTAGCTTTACATGTGAATCTCCTCATTCTTCTGATGAGTCATTTGACTCCAACTATAAACTATTCAAAAATCAGAATGGTGAAGTATTTGCTAGATATGTTGGCACTAACTGCATGAACAGTTCTCCTATGAAGAAAATCTGGGTTCCCAAGAAGTGCCTTGAAAGTCTTCAGGTGAATGTCCTCATGACACCACCTGTGAAGAATAGGAACCCCAGATCAAACTCTTCATATGGACCAAATTCTTCATATGGATCTAAGTCCTCGTTCGGACCAAATTCCTCATGTGGATCAAATTCCTCAAAAGGATCAAAGTCCTCATATGATCATCATCGTGCTAACAACTCTGTTTCGCAGGGTAGAGCTAAGGGCTATGAATATGTGCATTATTCTTCAAACCAATATGTTCATAAGTCCTCGAAGAATTTCTCCGCTTATTCATATGCTTACCCTAACCCCTCTTATGTGAAACGAAATGGATTGGCCTCTATGCCACCATTCTCATATGGAGCTCGCAGAGTGATGAACTCTTTGCCACCCCTTCAGATGTGGGTGGTGAAGAAAAAGAACTAATTACCTCTGCAGGGTCAGGTCTCCAGACGTGCTCTAACATCTGAAGAATTTGCTGGGGACCTGACAACATTGCCTGAAAGGACGCAGGCTAATCATGAAGAAATGAACTTTCATTTCACACGTTCTCATACTGCTATATCTGTTTTACTCCTTGATGAAATTCATCTGATGAAATTGATATCATATTCTTCATTGATGAAGTATATGAGATCGTAAGTTGCACTAATTCATCTACAGGATGATCAACCCAAAGCCAATGAGTGGGTCCTCGATAGTGGATGTACAAATCACATGACTGGTGAAAAGAACCTATTGATGGATGCTCCCTTATCACCATCACATCTGAAGCATATCATCTTTGCTAACAAAGGCAAAAGTCAGGTATTGGGTCTTGGTAAGGTTGCGATCTCTAAGGATATACACATGGACAAAGTCATGCTTGTTGAGTCCTTAGGATACAACCTCATGTCAGTCTCAATGCTTTGTGATCTTGATATGGTTGTTGTCTTTGGCAAGTATCGTTGTGTTGTGATTATGGAAGCTGGCAATTCCAAAGTCTTCGAAGGCTTTAGGAGATGAGACTTGTATATTGTTGATTTATCTACAGGACCACAACCAGCCGTGTGCCTACTTGCAAAAGCTTCAGAAGGCTGGCTATGGCATCGATGACTTGGTCACGCATGCATGAGGAATTTTCACACGCTTGCGAAGAAGAAGCATGTCATTGGCATTGAAAATGTCAAATTCCTCAAGGATCACTTGTGTGGAGCCTGTGAAGCTGGAAAAATGACCAAGGCCAAGCATCCAAATGAAGACTATCATGACCACTACTCGTCCATTCGAATTGCTTCACATGGACCTCTTTGGTCCTAATCATTACTCAGCATTCACTAATGATGCATCTCTATATGGCTTTGTTATTGTTGATGACTACTCTCGTTATACATGGGTACACATTGTTACTTACAAACATGAAGTGCAGGAAGTCTTCAAACGATTTTCGCCGAGGGCTTCAACCAACTTTGGTGTGAAGATCAAGCACATCAGGAGTGACAATGGAACTGAGTTCAAGAATTCTGGTCTTGATGACTATCTTGATGAACTTGGTATTACTCATGAGTTATCTGCTCCTTATACTCCTCAAAGAAATGGGCGTCGTGGAGCGCAAGAACAGAACTCTTGTTGAAATGGCTCGCACTATGCTTGATGAATACAAAATGCCTCGTCGTTTTTGGATTGATGCAATTGATACCGCGTGCCACATCATCAACAGAGTATATCTTCACAAATTCTTCAAGAAGACTGCCTATTAACTCCTCAAAGACAAGAAACCCAATGTGAGTTATTTCAAAGTCTTGATTGCTAAATGCTGGATTAGAGATCCTCATCACAATGCTAAATTTGCACCGAAAGCACATGAAGGTTTTATGCTTGGTTATGGAAAGGACTCGCACACCTCTGAGTCTTCAACAATGTTCTTTACAAGATTGTTGAAACTGTAGATGTCTTGATTCGATGAAACTAATGGCTCGCAAAGAGAGCACCTACCTTCTGTGATAGATGAACCAGCACCGAGGAATCTATCAAGTTCAAGGCAACCGAGGATGTCATTCCCTCTTGAAGAATCTGCTTTGAAGAATTCATTCACGAACGAAGAACGTCGAAATGATGCACTGAAGATAATGTCAAGAAAATGGTCTTTGAAGAAAATGCTGATCAAATTCCTCGACGACAACCAGCTCATCCTCGTGTTGCAAAAGAAGTGCAAGTTGACAAGATCATCGATGACATTGAAGCACCAGAGCCCACTAAGGTAGATGAAGCATTACTGGAGCCTGAGTGGATTCAGGCCATGCAAGAAGAATTACATCAGTTCGAGCTCAACAATGTCTGGGAACTGGTCAAACGTCTAGATCTTCGCAAGCATAATATCATTGGCACAAAGTGGATCTATCGCAACAAGCAAGATGAAAATGGCCTTGTGGTGAGGAATAAGGCACGACTTGTAGCTCAAGGCTACACACAAGTTGAAGGAATTGATTTCGATGAAACTTTTGCACCTGTTGCTAGACTCGAGGCTATTCACATATTGCTTGCTTATGCTAACCATCATAATATCACTTTATATCAAATGGATGTGAAAAGTGCATTCCTCAATGGTAAGCTTGAGGAAGAAGTATATGTTGCTCAACTCCTGTGTTTTGAAGATCCAAAGAATCCCGACAAAGTCTTCAGACTCAACAAGGCCCTCTATGGCCTCAAGCAGGCCCTCGGCGTGGTATGATACTTTGAAGGAATTCTTCGCGAAGAATGGCTTCACACCCGGTTCACTCGACCCTACTCTCTTTACTAAATCTTATGATGGTGAACTGTTTGTGTGCCAAATATACATTGATGATATTATCTTTGGCTGTACTGACCAACGTTATAGTGATGAATTTGCCTATATGATGAGTGAAGAATATCAAATGTCTATGATGGGAGAGTTGAAATTCTTCTTAGGTCCTCAAATTCGTCAACAACACAATGGCATATTCATATCTGAGGAGAAATACCTCAAAGATGTCCTGAAGAAATTCGGCATGCAAGATTGCAAAGGTGTCAAAATTCCTATGCCCACAAATGGCCATCTATGCACTGAGGAAAATCGTCTTGACTTCGATCACAAGCTATACCGCACCATGATTGGTTCCATATTGTACTTATGCGCATCTAGGCCAGATATAATGCTTAGTGTTTGCATGTGTGCCCGATTTCAAGCTACACCGAAGGAATCACACCATAAGGCTGTGAAGCATATTCTTCGATATCTAGCTCACACACCAACACTAGGATTATGGTACCCCAAGGGCTCTACTTTTGATCTCATTGGATATTTTGACTCTGACTATGCTGGTGATCGTGTGGACCGCAAGTCAACATCTGGTACTTGTCATTTCCTCGGACGATCTTTGGTCTGTTGGTCCTCGAAGAAACAGAACTGCGTATCACTGTCTACTGCAGAGGCTGAGTACATTGCTGCTGGCTCTTGCTGTGCTCAATTGCTGTGGATGAAGCAAACTCTCAAGGACTACGGCATCAACGTGAAGAATGTGCCTCTCTACTGTGACAATGAGAGTGCCATCAAGATTGCTCACAACCCAGTTCAGCACTTGAATACAAAGAACATTCAGATTCATCATCATTTTCTTCGCGATCATGTGTTGAAGGGCGACATCTTTATTGATCATGTGAAGACTGAAGAACAGCTAGCCGATATCTTCACAAAGCCATTGGATGAGAAGAGATTTAGCAAGTTGCGGCCTGAGCTAAATATCTTAGAATCTTCGAATGTTCTTTGAAAAGGACACACATCCTGACACTTATGCCAAATTGATGACTTAGATGTGCAACACATGAAGAAACATTTTTCTTCAATCAATGAAGAACAACACTCTAAGTGTGAAGAAATTAATGAAGAATTTGATTCTCGTAACCCTACGACAATTGTACGCGGTGTCTGAAATCATCATTCTTATACGGTGGGTCACGCCACCACCAAAGTTGAAAATCTTCAATTTGAGTTTTTCCTCAGTTTTGAAATTCTTCAGTTTTTCAAATTCTTAAACTTTGCAAAATCTTCAATGTTTCCGTTGTTTTTCTTCATTGGCTATATATATATGGGTTAATGTCCTCTACAGCATTCACTTATGGCTATTTCTTCAAGTTGCTTTTTATGCTAAGTGAATGTGATCGGACCCTTCCCCCTCTATGCTATACTCAACCCAATCTATTCACAAATTCTTCATGTGCGTTCTATTTGAAACTCGTTCAACATCTTCACTGTGTCCTTGTCAGCTGAAGAAATTGCGAACGGAACTTTTAACTTATCTTATCCAAATTTTCGGCTTTGCCGCTCAAACCGTTCTGCTTCGTACGTTAGACTTATCTATTCACCCACGATCTAACACGGTCTCCACTTTTCAGTACGTGGGTGACACATGTCAAGCGAATGAGAAGGGTCAGGGGCACGTTCGTCCAAAATCTTTGGGCGAACAATTTTTCACCATGGCTATATATACCCCCTCTCCCCTTCCTCACTTACTTTACTCCGTTCGACCGCTCTCTGTCTTGCTCGATCTTCTCAAACCCTAGCGCCGCCGCTACTCCATCGTCGCTGGTGAGGAAGAGCTTCACCGCCTCGACCTCGTCGCCGTCGTACTCGCGCCGACCGCGGAAATCTTCACTTCGCCGCCGCCGTAGCTGTCTTCCTCCGCTGAGTTAGGGCGTGGGAGATCTGAACTAACGAACTTCTAATCTACACTTCTCAGTTTGTCATGTTCTTTAGTTTGGGTAATTAAAAGTTACTTTTATTACTCGCTTTGATTCTCAAACCTTCTTGAAAATCTTCAAAGGTGTTTATTCTTCAAATCTTCACACATATGAACACCTCAAACGAAATACGCTCTTGATTCATTTCTCTAAGCAATGATTTCTCTTCAAGATTCCTCAATTGTGTGGATCCTCGATCTATACAACTCTGGAACCTAAGACAAAGATCGCTTAGTGAAATTCTTCAAGGCTCATCTGGTCAAATTCCTCAAACTAGTTCTTTTTGAAAAACCTTCTGAGAACGCATATGACCTCTCCAAAATTCCTCGCAACTATACTCTGTTCACAGGTACTCATGTCCGCTGCTGAATCACTAGGTTCTCATCAACTTAACTCATTTGCAGCATTCCTCGAAGAAAAGTTGCATACTTCTTCAGAGAATTCGATTGTTCAAATTCCTCAGCTGAAGAATATGGCAGAAGGAAAGAAGCCACAGAAAGGAGGAAAGAGGCCAGAGGTCATGACTGCGTTTGAGATACACGAGGACATCTATCGACTATTGCACACTGATGAAGCCAAGTTTGGCAAGGAAACAAAAATCAACGCAAGGTGCGCATTCAGAGGATTCAAAGGAGATGGGCAAGGGAATGGAGGGAGTATGGTATGTTACTCCAAAGTACATGAAGAAATTCACTTTGAATCCTCCATGCCCAAGAGCTCCATTGGCACTGCCAAGAAGTGACCCCACCAAAGATCAAGCGTGGCGAGGACTTTCTGAAGAATGGGCCAAGCGCCAAGCTAAGTTGGCGAGACAAGCCAAAGAAGCAGTTGAGGAAATTCAATGAAGACTGCACATCACTGCTGCCAATCGAGGCCCCTATCAAGCCCAGAAAATCAATGGCAAAGAAGCCAGCGCACAAGCCAAGTGCTTCACCAACAGTGCCCTCACGGCCAAAATCCTCAGCAATGCCCTCACGACCAGAATCTTCAATGCCCTCTCGGCCAGTTCCTCATGCTACTCCTGCTCCTCCCAAGTTCCTCAGCTGCACCAAATTCTTCATCAGGCCCCACTCTGCTGAAGAAAAAGGCAACTGCTGGACAAGGTCCTCGGCCAAGTCCGAAGAAGAAACAGGTTGCCTTCCAAGTGGCATCTGACGATGAAGCTGATGATGATAAACTTGCAGAAATCATCAGAGACCGACAAGTTAGGGCCGCTAGAGCCAAAGGCACACTGCGTACATCGCTTTTGGATCCAAGGGCGATCCTTGAATACATTGATCTATGGCACAAGGATCCAGAGACACCTATGCCTGATTTTCATTTGACTCCTGGACAAAGTCACATGCTGACCCATTTCATCTCTGAAGAGAAATGGAAATTTGAGAAGGCAAGGCAGATCAAGAAGGCTCAGTTCAGGAAAGAGAAGTTCCTGAGGAAAAACGTTGTCAGAATGACAACTGAGGAACTCTTCAAGATCCAGTCTGAAATCAAAGCCCTCAGTGATGACTTTGATGCCTATTATGCTGATTGGCAAGGAGCCAAAGTCAGATTTGTCAATCTGACAAAGAAGTTCACAAATGTTGCAGCCCCAACGCAACAAGAAATTCCTCAGGCCGGATCCTCTGCTCAGCCTACTGAAGAACATGCCAGCACCGCTGATGATTTTCAGCCTGCTGAAGACAATGCTAGTTCCAGGGCTGATGACTCCATTCCAGCCACTGAAGAAATTGCCAGGGCATCCACTAGTGGTGCGCCTGAAGAAAATGAAGAAGTCAGGGCAACTGCATCAGTTGCGCCTGAGGAAATTCAAACAGATTCCTCAGCTCCTCCCGCGCCTACACCAACTCCTATCCTTCCATCTGCATCAGATGTGAAGAAGACCAAGGCTGCAGAGCGAGCTGCAGTGAAGAAAAGAAAAGCATCAGCTGCTTCAAATTCTTCAGCCCCAAAGAAAATGAAGCCTATGACAAGCTCGTTTGAAAATCCAATCGATGCTGTTCCAATTTCCTCCATTCCATTAAAGGACCTTGTTCCTTTTGGTGAAGAATATGAGATCCCAAGCGGATCGATGAAGAAAATCATTCTCACGCTTCATCGAGCAGATTGATGAAGAAATTGAAGTGGATGCAATCCCTTCAACACCAATCATTTCCTCGCCTATGCCTCAGTTCACAGCTGAAGAGGATGGTGTTGAGGAAATTGAAGACGAAGACGTGGATATTGGATGCACCACGCCTGTAATGAATGATGACTTTTGGGAAAGTCAGCATCCCAATTCTCCACTCTTTACCCCAATCCAAAAATTCCTCCCCCCGCACCAACGGTTCAAATGGGCTCAAGAAACTCATCCCACCTCGCTCAGGCATGAAGAAATTCCAGCCACTAGTGCGAAGAACCTGCTGCTGATCCTATGAACACGAAGATCGCATATGAAGAGGAACGAAAATCCTCATTTGAAGAACCTGAGATTGCGATTCCTGAGGTAGTGATGCAACTCACTGACACTCCACTGCCAAAACCAAAGAATCCATTCTCAACGAAGCAAAAGTTCAAGGCTGAAGACTTCTTCGGCGAGCATGTATTCTTCACTGACTACAACCCATAGACTCTGCTCGCATAAGGAAGAGGCGTCTCTGGACTGCTAGTCAAGCCAACTTCTATTCCTCTGTGCTATTCAACAAAGACAAAGTCTTCGATCATGCACATATTCCTCACGTGGACATGGAATCTCGCCCGGGCTTGAGCCACCCTCGGTGTTCTTCATGATGCTGGATTGCTGAATTTCTGCACTGACATCTGTGATTGGAATGAAGAACTCATTCTTCAATTCCATGTGACGCTGCACATCACCGGAGATTCTGAAGATGTGAACTCATGGGTACTGGACTGGATGACGGAAAATACTCACTACAAGGCACCAAAGAATCGAATTGCTTCGTGCCCTCCCACTCAGTCCTCCCCTTGATGGTGCTTGTTGCATCTACAACGAACCTGAGCTTTCAAATCATTACATGCAAGTGCTGATGAAGCCTTTGAAGCCAGGGCAGGCCCCACGAACCAAATTCTTCGTCAAGGAATTACTATATGTGCCTCGGACTGTCTATCGACATCGACGAAGACAATGAGTCCTATCAAAGGCCACGACTCAAATGATGAAGAAGTCGTTGGCATCATGAAGAATATGCTTTTCAATATCATTCATGGCGTTCCCATCAACTTCCATGATTTCTTCATGAGGACTCGGCAAACATTGCTATGTCACCTTTTGAGCTGAAGCCTTATGCACCATGGATTATGAGGTTCATCAGGACAAGGTCTTCACTCAATTACAAGGCTGATACACTGAACCACTGCAGCTACTTGCCTCCAATTGAAGTCCTCAAACGGACATTTTCCTCAGCTGATGACAAAGGCAAGGCAACTGCTGTGATAGATGAAGGCATTCGTCCATTGGATGGTCAATTTCGCAAGGCTGCATCCTACTCCACCAATGATGACTCTGCCACACATGACTTTGCCGCCAATACCTCAGCCAAGCAAAATCCTCAAGCCACAACACCCAGGGTGATGACTGATCGTGAGTTATTCCTCAGTCTTCATCAGAAGGTTGATCGCAATCATAAATGGGTCAAGCGTCAGTTTGGTTCAATTCTTCACAACATGACCTCAACACACAATTCAGTGAAGAAAAACCAATACTACCTCCATGAAACCTTCAACCATACCTGGGATGTTCTATCTCATCTCTACAGCGCAGAAGATCTGAAGAACATGGGTCTCAAGGAAGAATTTGACTGTTCTGCACCTCCGCCGAAGAAATTCAAGAAGGTCAAGGTTCCTTCCTTGGTGACCAGCTCCTATTCTTCATCGTGCGACACTGATGAAAATGAAGACTTGGAGGACAACTGCGGCAGGCCCTACTATGACAACCGACCCGACAACGCCGGGCGCTCCTCCATCAACTTGATATTCTTGAGGCGTTAGTCCTAAGTTTCGATCCTTTTGGTAATTCGATGACAAAGGGGAGAAATTTGAGTTAGTCTTCAAGCGGGTCTATTATATGGGCGTTTTTTTGCTAAGTTACAACTCTCGTTCTTCTGAAACTTTTATTGGATCGAGTTTTAATCTTAAACCCGATGGTGCTCTGATACTTTTGATGTGTTCCTCTCATGCTTATTCTTCGTTATGTGTTAATACACGCATGCTGAATTACATCACCACCATATTTCATCATGCATTTCAAATTCTTCATATTATATGTCAAATGCGTGTATGAATTAAAAGATATAGGGGGAGGGGTCCATTAATCAACACATCAAATGTGCAATGCCTCAAAAGCAAATTCATCACTATGCACATCTTCGTGGGGAGTTCTTCTATATCTTGCAATCAAATTCCTCAATATCAGTATTTACACTTCATATATTTATCCCGTTGAAAACTTAACCTATATTGTCATCAATCACCAAAAGGGGGAGATTGTAAGTGCATCTAGTGCCCCTTAGTGATTTTGGTGTATTGAAGACTTATAGGTTAAGGGACTAATGTGTTTATGAGTGTACACAGGTCTATAAGCCTATGAGGAGTTTGATATTTACAGAGAAAGTCGACCCTAAAAATGAAGTTCTTGTTGAAGACTTTGATATTCTAAAGACTTTCAAGACTTTGCAAGTGAAGAAATTGGTGTGACCTTGAAGACTTGGTATTCATTTGAGGAACATGAAGCGTGAAGACTTTTGTTTCGTAGTTTCATTTTCTCTTTCTTGAGTCATAGGAAACACCGTCTTTGTTAAAGGGGTCGAGGAAATACTAAGGAAAAATTTCCATGTGATGCTCAACTCAAAATCCTACACCTAGCAATCCTTCGGTGAAGCCTTTGGAAATCTCATACTGATTCAGTCAATTTCTTGATGTGAGAGATGAAGTTCTTACGTCATTTGAGGAATTTGTTCTCGACCGAGGAGTTAGGAATTCGCCAATGCGGATTGCCTACACAAAGGAGCAACATGATAGCCCCGAGGAATTTGAGAGTCAAATTTCCGACCATTCTTTACACGCGCCACCTGTCCCAAAATATCTTATCCACATAACGGTCATATCATTGGAGGGCATTTATGTCTTATCATGTCGGGCTGCTCCCTAGGCTATAAATAGCACGCCCCTACAACCACTAGCTGGTTGGCTGCTCCGAGAGAACTTGACACTTGTCATTTGAGAGCAACCCATCCTCCAAGGACTTTGAGCGAAAATCATCAGTGAGGAAAACCCAAAACCAAACCCCTACAAACCCAAAGTGATTGAGCATCATCAAGAGATTGATCCTGCGTGGATTCGACGCTTGTTACCTTTGAAGACTGTGCTTCTTCCAGACGGTTAGGCGTCATGGTCTAGAGCATCCAAGAAGAATTGTGGATCACCGAGTGACCAAGTCTGTGAAGGTTTGGAAGTCGCCTGAAGACTTACCACGAGTGATTGGACGAGGTCTGTTTGACCTTAGTTCAAGGAGAATACGATGAGGACTTGGTGTCCTGAGCTGCGTGCTCAGTGACTGGGTGTCCGGGACTGTGTGTCCTTGAGTTTAAATACTCAGCCGCTGCAACCAGACGTACCAAATCATTGTCTTCACCAACCTTACTGGTTCTATTTCCTCAACTCTTTCATTTCCTCATTACTGTGTTGAGTGTTTCATCATATCTGTGTTTGAAGACTTTGACTGAAGACTTTCTCAATTTCCTCAGTTCAATTTCTTCACCGCTTTGTCTTCATCTTGTGTTATCCTGTGTTTACGCTTTTCAGACTGTGATTGTCTTCATTTCATCATGATGACCATGCCCGCATTCTGTTATGCTTACTTCTGAGTACTTATTTTGTTGCAAGTAGTTCTTCGCTTAGGAATTTCCTCACCGGCAAATTCCTCAGTGAAGAATTCATAAAATCGCCTATTCACCCCCCCTCTAGTCGATATAACGCACTTTCACTTCCCTGCCCGCTGCCGCCATATTAGATGGATGTGCGTTGGGGTTCTCGCCTGGACGCTTTGAAACATTTGAAATAAGCTTGTTATTCAGAAGGTGCCCCTACGTCGTGCGACTGGCGCAATCTTCAAATTGTGTGGTTACCTGCAGCTTTGGCGGCCGCTTAGCCGCCCCCAGGACCGGGACGTCATCACCGCCGTCCTCTCCGATCTCCGCTCAATGGCGCTCCGCGTGGCTCCCCCGCTGCTGCCCCCTCCACCTGAGCCTGACTAGACCGCCTGGCGGCTTTGTGGTTTGTGGCGTGTGTGTTTTGGTGTTAGGGCTTGTTGTGCTGCGCCCTCAGCATTGACGCTTTCTTGTACCATTTGTCCTTGTGGACCTCCGTGTGTGTGTGTGTGTGTGTGTGTGTGTGTGTGTTTGTGTGTTGGACCTTGTTGGATGCTTGTTGTGCGGTTGGCTTTATAATATAAAGCGGGGCGAAAGCCTTTTTCAGTAAATAGTGAACTAAATCCAAAATTGAACACCTCAATCGAATAGCATGTTGTATAGTATTGTAGTACTCCATGAACATGTTGAAAGTGAAATTAATGAACTTGTTTGATATACGCATATATCCGTTCATGTGTGGATTGCAGACAACATGTTCTCCAATTTAAATATTTGAAGGCAAGTTTATATCGAAACATGGTTTATATCAGTCTTTGATGCATAAAACGTGACCTCCGCCTCTCCCGGACTCCTGCTCTCTCTCTCTCTCTCTCTCTCTCTCTCTCTCTCTCTCTCTCTCGCGCGCGCGCGCGCCGACAATCTTCAATTCTGTCGCACACATCCAACACACAAACCTTGTTGGTTCCTCTCGCTTTCTCTCCATCTCTCTATCTCTCTCTCTCTCTCTCTCTCTCTCTCTCTCTCTCTCTTTGTGTGTGTGTGTGTGGGGGGTCTTTCTAGTTCGCATGCATATATACTCCATCTATAGGTCTCTCTCACAAACTATGTATGATTCTCTAGTCCAAGCTAGATATCTTGGGTGCACTCATCGTACGCACACAAATTCCTTGGCTCGTTGCCCGTAACTCTCTCACGCACCACTCTGTCGTCTCGGAGCTCTCCCCCCTCTCTCTCAAACTCTCCATCTACCTGGGTCACACATACACATGCATATCTCACTCGCACTCGATAGGCCCATCTAAAACTCTATCTCTCTCCCTTGTACTCTCTCCATCTCACACGCACACACACAATCTCATGCCTAGCTAGCCAAGTATGATGGCCTCTCACTCAATTGTAGGCACACGCAGTCCCCCCTATATGTATATGACTAGCTAATCTTAGTCTCCATCACAAACATGTGCATGGTCTATCTCGATTTCTCTCGGGGCATCTTTCTATCGCGCACACACCTCCCTCGATCTCCCACCCATATAGTCCCCTCATGATCTTGAGGGGGTATCTCTATCACAAACACACCCTCTTACCCTCCCCATGCGTCCATGTTCTCCATGTGTCCCTCTCGACCTTTGTTCCTTGTTGGCCAGACCTCTATTGGACATGTGCTATAGGGGTGTCTATCTCCGTTGCAAACAATCACACACTAGCTATCTTCGTGTATCACCTCGCCTCACTTTTCTATCTCGAAGATGCATGCGTGATATGTTCGCCTAAGAAACTAAAAAACACAAACACTCTCTCTCTAATTTATCGTTTGTTGTCACTTTCTATTTCACACACATACTCTTTTTTGCACACTTACTCATTCTGCTTCACACGCACTTGATCTCTCTCGACTTAGGCACTCTCCTCGGTCCATAGCATATTGATTTATTGAAAAGTCAAACATCACAAAGTTTGACCATGTACGTGGAGAAAAACAATTACATCTAGAATGGCAAACAAATACCATTAGATTCACCATGAGATGTAGTTTCGTATGATGTATCTTTGGTATTGAAGATATAAATAACATTTGTGTAAACCTGATCAAAATTTCCAAAGTTTGACTTCTAAAAAATTACATGCACTGCATTATCGAGCGGATGGAATATCTCTTTCCTCCTCTCAGCCTATCCGACGCACCACTCAGCCTTTATCGGGGCTCCTCAATCTCTCTCAAACTTTATATCTCCCTGGTTCACACATACACATGTCTTCGCTTATGCTTATACATATAGACCCATCCAACACTCTCCGCCCTTGTTCTCTCTCTATGTGACACGCACCCCCTCATAAGTACCATAACCCTTCACTCCATCATAGGCACAAGCACCCCCCCTAAGTATGATTATCTCTCACTAGCCATCAGGAACACACGTATTGTCTCCTTCCATCCATATGTCTATCTCGATATCTCTCGGGGTATCTTCTATCACACACACACCTTGTCACTCGATCTCCCACCCATGTAGTCCCATCACGATCTCCAGGGGATCTCTCTATGACAAACATACACTCTCTCCTCCCCATGTCTGCATTTTCTCCGTACGTCTCCCTCGACCTCTCTCCCTTGTTTGTCAGACCCCTCTTGGCCACGTGCTAGGGGTCTTGCTCTCTCGGTTGCAAACAACCACACACTATCTCCTCACCTTGCTTCCGTTGTCGAAGATGCATGTGTGATATGTTTGCATAAGACACACACGTTTTTTCTCGACTTTTATCGAGTGTTGTCCATGTCTCTTTCACACACACACACACTTTTTTCACTCACTCTTTCTATTTCACTCTCTCTCTCTCTCTCTCTCTCTAGTTAGGGACTCTCTCACGTCCATAAGCATATGGATGTTTTGAAAAGTCAAACCTCAGAAAAGTTTGACCAGGTATATGTGGAGAAAAACATTTACATCTAGAACGATCATTAGATTCATCACAACATGTACTTACTTCATACTATCATTTATCTTTGGTATTGTAGATATGAGTAATTTCTTTATAAACTTGGTCAAAGTTTCAAAAGTTTGACTTTAAAAAAAATATTGGAACTACATTATCGAACGGAGGGAGTAGCTCTTTCTCTCTCTCTACTATCTCTCACGGGCCTCCCCTCTCACACGAACACTCTATACCGATGGATTATACGCTCACGTGTCAGCAGATAGCTCTGTGATATTGTTTAGTTGACCGGTCAACCAGTTCACATGCTGCCTTGTCATTTCGTGTTACATATCTTCGTGTGCTGGCCCATGTGGCAGTGGGTGAAAATAAGTAAACTAGAGGCCCATCTGACATGCGGTGAAGTAAACAAAGTTGAAACCACTCGGGGTAGCACCCCGCATGCTAGTAAATTGACGGCGCATTGAAGACACACTTCTTCCGCGTGGAGGACGCACTCGTGCACAATTCACCACTACACGGCGGCATGCACAGAAGGACGCACTCATGCACACCCAACACACAACACACACCAGCACACGTGTACACCGGCGTCGCCGCCGGTTGAGATGGACGGCGAGGCAGCCAACAAGCGGAGGCGGCTCGAGCCAAAACCGCATCCGGCAAGCCTGGACTTCATCAGTAGCCTCCCCGATGACATGCTGCTCGTCAATATCGGCCTCCTCCCCACCAAATCTGCCGTGCGGACCGCCCTGCTCTCCCGGCGGTGGCGCCCCCTCTGGCGCCGCGTCCCCCTCAACCTCACCATCGACAGCTGCCTCTGCGACAGGGATTGCAAACACATGGCCGCAGTCTCCAAGATCCTTTCATCGCACCCTGGGCCAGCCAGACGCCTTGACATGTGCATGTTCAGTACCAACTGCAAGGTCCAGCCCAAGTTCGACGAGTGGTTCTTATCCCCCGCCCTAGATCAGCTCGAGGAGCTCAGCTCTGAAGCTGGACGATGTTGCTCTCTGCCGCCTTCCATGCTCCGCCTAGCGCCAACGCTGCGCCGCGCCAGCTTCAGCTCCTGCTATCTTCCCCAGATTAATGCCGCGCCCGCCCTTCTTCTCCCTCAACTCAAGCAGCTCGACCTCTTCGACGTTGTCATCTCGAAGAAGGCCATGGAGCACCTGCTCCACAACTTTACTGCGCTCGAGTACCTTAGTCTTGAGCAGATCCACGGGTTCATTAGCCTCCATATCGCCTCGACGAATCTCCGATGGATTTATGTGTCTTGCTGGCCCCGCAACAAGACATCAATTGGGAAGAGATCACTCCAGCTGTTCCATGTTATGGTCATTGAGAATGCGCCTTTCCTTGAGAGATTGCTCGTATCGAATCTAGAAGGTCCAAAAAAATCAGGGTCATTGACGCTCCGAAATTGACAGCGTTGGTGCACTCGTCTGCCATATTCTCCGAACTCTTTATTGGATCCGTAATCGTTCACGTATACCACTCATCTTCTTATCTGTCTTCTTGAAATTCACATTTTTAAATTTCTTCTTGATGTATTTGCGACCGTCTTCCAGAAAATGATTCCCACAAGCTTGACCCAGTCTATGCGCACAGTGAAGATCTTGGCAATAAAATCTATCGGCCCCAATCTGGATCAAGTTGTTGGATTCCTTACATGCTTTCCGTGCACGGACTAGCTACTCATCAAGGTGAAACTTCTTTCCTATTAGTAAACGGTAATCACAACGTAGCTCAATTTTTTCGTAATTTTCGCAAATTACGATGACAAGTGTAGAGTTCAAAACTGCATCTACGCACTGCACCGAAAGAAATGTTTTTAGTATTTTTTCTCACGTGATCACCTGCATTGTTTTTTTGTTATACTACTATAGTAGCCTAGGCTAGTCATAGTGGAAAGTAACTTAGACTACTCCAGTAACTCTATGGTTACCCTAAGAGCAAGTACTACCTCTGTCCTGGTTTACTCTTCCTATTTTGTAGTATCAAAATTTGACCATAGATTTAACTGACAAAATGTTAATGCATGTCACTAAGAACTATATCTTTGGATTAGTATTTGAACATAATTTCAAATGGTGTAATTTTTGACATGCATTGGCATTTTATTACATAAATATATGGTCAAAATTTTATACTAAATAAGAGGTAGTACAAAAGTGGGCTATAACGGCCCTCCGCTATGTAGGCCAAAACACGTGCCAAATTCACTTGTGATGCATTTGGCATCGATGCCCCTCCATTGCTCACCTGGTGCCCCAATTTGGATCATCTACTTTGCTCCGGTGCAAAATTAACTCACGCAATGAAAAAACACTTGAGTGGGAGAGAGAGAGGACTGTGGCAATAAAAAAACACTTGTTTGGGAGAGTGAGAGTCTGGTGTAGTTGGTTTGATTGATTTGTTTATACATGTGGGTCTGTGTGCACAACGGTGCCAACTCTCTCACATCGCGCGAGCGGTGCCAAAATCTTTTGATTTGACATTGATGCGTATTACGTGGCATACTTTTGCGAAATATGGCATCGGCCATATAGTGGAAGGCAACAAATGCCCAAGATCTTCACGTACTCCTAGGTAAATGAGAGGAAAGAGAAAGAGAGAGAGAGAGAGAGAGAGAGAGAGAGAGAGAGAGAGAGAGTGAAAAATATCACTAGCCAGCCAACCCTATCGTATGAGCGAATGATATTGGTACCTCTTGATGACACGGCAATCTTATACAGCCAGCTGCTCTAATATGTTCTCTTCTTTTGCAGATAAAAAAATACCTGAAAGTGAAAAATGTGCTGCACTATAACAATCTCATCGAATGCCTTGATCTCCATCTCAAAAAATTGATTTGATCGACTACCGAGGCAACACATCTGAGATTAAATTGGCCAGGCTCTTTGTTCTGGAGGCAAGTGTGCTCAAGGTAATGACGTTTGGCGTTCTCTGGCGCAACAATGAATAGTGTGTTGATCACCGCAAGCGTCTAAGCCTAAATGACAAAGTCTCCACAGAAGCTGAATTTGTTTTTGAAACATCAAGTGGCCAGAGACTCGAAAACTTATTTGCCCATTAGTGACTTGTCAGGGCGGTGGATTTTAGTTTGTACGATAATGCTGCATCCACCTAAAGTAACGAAAGTTCTTACGTAAACTTCCTAGTAATTCCCTCTTCGTAGGTGCAGCATTACTCCTAACTTTTGTAATATCAGTTTGAAACTTGTAATATTGCCGTGTCCTATTCCCGCGTTTTCAAAATCCTGCGAATCAAACAGGTCCTGAGTTGGTGATGATGTTGTGCCTGCCATCTTTCACCAATAGCCGTCGGATCTAGACCTGACGCATACAAACCAAACTTCTCCAGACTTCTCCAGTTTTGTAAAAAGATGCCCGCACTTGTTCCCTATTTACAAACAACTCCTTGTCTCTCACAATCAGCCTTATCTCATCCCCACCACATCTAGAAGGCCACGGAAAAATCTGGCGCGATGGCCGCTGCCGGCGCCGTCCACCCCCCAATCTTGGTGTTCCGTGCGATGCACGGGCATCTACGCACGGGAAATTATGTCGAACACGGCTAGTTGTAAGCAGGCTAGGTCTAAAGCCATGATGATAGTGACTGCAGACGGTGAAGCTGACTATGGTATGCCGAACACGGCGCCTATACTCAGGTGTCATCTCCGGCGTAGGGTCTTGTCACATCACCATGAGGAGCAGCACGTAATAATTTGACCAACGGGTAGTACAAAGGTTACTACATTGGTAGTACTACTACTAGTACTAGCACCACCGTCTGGATTTAGTAGTACTACCACGTCCATCTGGATTTAGTATTTGACTAGCAATATCTAGTAACGCATGTCACAAAAAATGTACTACTCCCTCTGTAAATAAATACATGGTCTTTGGTAGTCTCAAGTCATTGAAAGCATGCACGGGCACGGAGGGGGACACAACTTCATTGACTTACTGCACCTGCCTTTGGGTGTGATGTCTACTACACAACCTTCTTCTTGTAGACGTTGTTGGGCCTGCAAGTGCACAAGTTTGTAGGGCAGTAGCAAATATCCCTCAAGTGGATGACCTAAGGTTTATCAATCCGCGGGAGGCGTAGGATGAAGATGACCTCTCTCAAGCAACCCTGCAACGAAATAACAAAGAGTCTCTTGTGTCCCCAACACACCCAATACAATGGTAAATAGTATAGGTGCACTAGTTCGGCGAAGAGATGAAGATACACGTGCAATATGGATAGTAGATATAGGTTTTTGTAATCTGAAATAATAAAAACAGCAAGGTAACAAGTGATAAAAGTGAGCGTAAACGGTATTGCAATGATAGGAAACAAGGCCTAGGGTTCATACTTTCACTAGTGCAAGTTCTCTCAACAATAATAACATAGATAGATCATATAACAATCCCTCAACATGCAACAAAGAGTCACTCCAAAGCCACTAATAGCGGAGAACAAACATAGAGATTATGGTAGGGTACGAAACCACCTCAAAGTTATTCTTTCGGATCAATCTATAAAAGAGTTCGGACTAGAATAAAGCCTTAAGACACAAATCAACCAAAACCCTAATGTCACCTAGATACTCCATTGTCACCTCAAGTATCCGTGGGTATGAATATACGATATGCATCACACAATCTCAGATTCATCCAACCAACATAAAAGTACTTCAAGGAGTGCCCAACGTTTCTACCGGAGAGTCAAGAACGTGTGCCAACCCCTATGAATAGGTTCCCAATGTCACGAAACCTGCAAGTTGATCACCAAAACATACATCAAGTGGCACATGATATCCCATTGTCACCACAGATAATCAGGGCAAGACATACATCAAGTGTTCTCATAAAGACTCAATCCGATAAGATAACTTCAAAGGGGAAACTCAATTCATCACAAGAGAGTAGAGGGGGAGAAACATCATAAGATCCAACTACAATAGAAAAGCTCGGGATACATCAAGATCGTGCTATAGAGGAACACGAGAGAACACGAGAGAGAGAGAGAGAGAGAGATCAAACACATAGCTACCGGTACATACCCTCAGCCCCGAGGGTGAACTACTCCCTCCTCGTCATGGATAGCGCCGGATGATGAAGATGGCCGGGAGATGGATCCCCCTCCGGCAGTGGTACCGGAAAGGGGTCCCAATTGGTTTTGGTGGCTCGGAGGCTTGCGCGGCGGAACTCCCGATCTATCTTCTGCTCGGAAGTTTTAGGGTATGTAGGTATATATGGGTGAAAGGAGTACGTCGGTGGAGCTACGGGGCACCACGAGGCGGGGGCGCGCCTGGGCGCCTTACTCGTGATCACCTCCCGTATCTTGTGACGTGGGGTCCAAGTCCATCAGGTGGGTTTCCTTCCAAAAATAACTTCTCCAGTTGATTTCGTTCCGTTTTGACTCCGTCTAATATTCCTTTTCCTCGGAACACTGAAATAGGCATAAAACAACAAATCTGGGCTGGGCCTCCGGTTAATAGGTTAGTCCCAAAAATAATATAAAAGTAGATAATAAAGCCCAATATCCTAAAACAGTAGATAAAGTAGCATGGAGCAATCAAAAATTATAGATACGTTGGAGACGTATCAAGCATCCCCAAGCTTAATTCCTCGCTTTCGCCCTCGAGTAGGTAAATGATAAAAAAAGAATTTTTGATGCAGAGTGATACTTTGGCATAATTTCAATATAAATCTTCTTACTTGTGATATGAATATTCAGATCCGAAAGATTCAAGACAAAAGTTCATATTGACATAAAAATAATAATACTTCAAGCATACAAATCAAAGCAATCATGTCTTCTCAAAATAACATGGCAAAAGAAAGTTCATCCCTAGAAAATCATATAGTTAGGCTATGCTTCATTTTCGTCACACAAAGATGTTCCCAACTTCTATACCCCCGATGACAAGCCAAGCACTTGTTTCATACTCAAATAATCTCAAACTTTTTCAAACTTTACGCTAATACATGAGCGGAGCCATGGATATAGCACTATGGGTGGAATAGAATATGATGATGGGATTGTGTGGAGAAGACAAAAAGGAGAAAGTCTCATATTGACGAGGATAATCAACGGGCTATGGAGATGCCCATCAATTGATGTCAACATGAGGAGTATGGATTGCCATGCAACGGATGCACTAGAGCTATAAGTATATGAAAGCTCTACAAAAGGAACTAAGTGGCTGTGCATCCAACTTGCTTGCTCACGAAGACCTAGGGCATTTTGAGGAAGCCCATCATTGGAATATACAAGCCAAGTTCTATAATGAAAAATTCCCACTAGTATATGAAAGTGGCAAAATGAGAGACTCTCTATCATGAAGATCTTGGTGCTACTTTGAAGCACAAGTGTGGTAAAAGGATAGTAGCATTGTCCCTTCTCTCTTTTTCTCTCCCTTTTTTTGGGACTTCCTTTTTTTTGGCCTTGCTCTTTTTTTTCGTCCGGAGTCTCATCCCGACTTATGGGGGAATCATAGTCTCTATCATCCTTTCCTCACTTGGGACAATGCTCTAATAATGATGATAATCACACTTTTATTTTTCTTACAAATCAACAATTAAAACTCGAAACTTAGAACAAAAAAAGACTCTATATGAATGCCTCCGCCGTGTGCGGGATGGTGCAATGAATCAAGAGTGACATGTATGGAAAATAATGCATGGTGGCTTTGCCACAAATACGATGTCAACTACATGATCATGCAATGGCAATATGACAAAAGTAATGTATGTCATAATGATGATGATGGAAGTTGCATGGCAATATATCTCGGAATGGCTATGGAAATGCCATGATAGGTAGGTATGGTGGCTGTTTTGAGGAAGATATAAGGAGGTTTATGTGTGAAAGAGCGATCATATCACGGGGTTTGGATGCACCGACGAAGTTTGCACCAACTCTCAAGGTGAGAAAGGGCAATGCACTGCATCAAGAGGCTAGCAAATGCGGGAAGGTAAAAGTGCGTATAACCCCCAGACTCAACATTAGTTAAAAGAACTCATATACTTATTGCAAAAATTTAGAAGCCATCAAAAATCAAGTACTAAATGCAATGCTCCTAGGGGGATAGATTGGTAGGAAAAGACCATCGCTCGTCCCCGACCGCCACTCATAAGGATGCACAAGCCAGGTACACTTCATGTTTCAAATTTGTTTCACAACTTTAACCATACGTGCATGCTACGGGACTTGTAAACTTCAACACAAGTATTTCTCAAATTCACAATTATCAACTAGCACGACTTTGATATTATTACCTCCATATCTCAAAACAATTATGAAGCATTAAATTTATCTTAGTATTCAATTCACTCAAAAAGAAAGTTTCACATATCTTGAACACTAAGTATATTAACATTAAGCAAATTACCATGCTATTAACGAATCTCAAAATAATCGAAGTGAAGCATGAGAGTTCAACGATTTCTCCAAAATAAAACTAAAACCATGCTCTAAAAGATATAAGTGAAGCACTAGAGCAACAACAAACTACTCCGGAAGATATAAGTGAAGATTAATGAGTAGTCGAATAATTATACAACTATGTGAAGACTCTCCCATTTAATAATTTCAGATCTTGGTATTGTATCCAAACAGCAAGCAAAAAAAAAATAAAATGAAATTGCAAGGATAGCACAACTCATGTGAAGAAGCAAAAACTTTGGCTCAACCGATACTAACCGATAGTTGTTGAAGAAGAAATGTGGGATGCCAACGGGGGCATCCCCAAGCTTAGATGCTTGAGACTTCTTGAAGTAATACCTTGGGGTGCCTTGGGCATCCCCAAGCTTGAACTTTTGTGTCTCCTTAATTCCTCTCATATCATGGTTTCTCTTTTTATCAAAAGCTTCATTCACAACAAACTCAACAAGAACTCGTGAGATAGGTTAGTATAAACCAATGCAAAACCTTATCATTTTCTACTGTAACAAATCACTAACATTATTATTCAACATTGAATACTAAATGCCTCTGCATATTTAATACTCCTATCCTCAAATAGAATCATTAAACAAGCAAACATATGCAAACAATGCAAACATAACAGCAATCTGTCAAAACAGTATAGTCTGTAAAGAATGCAAGATTCATCATACTTCCCTAACTCAAAAAATTATGAACTAAAATTCCCACTGTAATAAATTTATCAGAGCTCAGTATGCAAAAAGATTCAACATTATACCACTCTCTTACTTTTCTAAGGAATTTTTGCAACAGCGGTAAACTTTCTGTTTTCAAACAGCAACATGCATACTTGCAAAATAAGCATGGCAAAGGCTATCCTTGACATTTTTATTGAAACTAGAGATGCAAAAAATTATTATAACTAACAGCAAGCAAAGCTAAAGAAAATAAAATGACGCTCCAAGCAAAACACATATCATGTGGTGAATAAAAATATAGCTCCAAGTAAAGTTACCGATGAACGAAGACGAAAGAGGGGATGCCATCCGGGGCATCCCCAAGCTTAGTGTAACATCCCAAATTTTCAATTTGGAATGTTATACATTAATTCATCATGCATATCATATTTTCTTGCATTTTGCTGATCCTAGAAATTTCACGCAACTCAAGGACCCTCGGAAAGAGTTGGAGGTTTCGAAATTTTCATATTTGAGTTTTCTCAAATTTTGAAAATAGGATCATTTGGATTTATTTATTTTTATCTTCAAATATTTTTCCAATAAAAAAATTAAGAGAGGGAATAATATGACTTTCACAAAATTTAGGAAAAATGAAGATTTAATAAATAAATCAAATTTTGGATTTTCGGAGTTTATTTGCTTTAGGGAAAAAAATGCGTGAGTTTAGGTCGTGGTTCTATACTCAGTGATGCCGATGGAGTTGATGGACTCACTTATCTTCCAAGTCTTCCGCTGTTAACGTTATTAGATGGCCTTAAGCCATATTTATTGTAATAAGTCCTCTCTAGGACAACGATGTAATAAGTGTGTGATTGCTACTCGTTATAAATCCTTCGAGGTAATCGTGTGGTGTCAAGATTCTCGATCCAGGGATGACACCTGAGCACAGAGACTTGATCCATTCGGGTCGGGTCACTACAGATATGGTATCAGAGCAGACGCTGATTGTAGGACATGACCACTAAGCTAAAGCCATAGATCACTACTCTCTTCTCAATTTCTAACTCCTCATCTTTTCCACTCTTTTAGGATGAAGGACGCGAAGATCAAGTACACCCAACCGGATGAAGGCACACCTTTTGGATTTCACTTGAAGGAAGTCACTAAGTACCTGAACATTGGACTACCAAGTTTCACCGGGACGTTCAACGCCACTCTGCCTGAAGAGGAGCGCTGGAAGATTCAAGCTCATGTACCAGGAAGGACGTTCGCCCCAATCACCAATCCTATAGATAGTGTTTTCAGTGCCCCAACCTGGAGTCTGGGAAAGAGCATGGCAGCTCATATCACCATGGGACGCATTGGAGAAGTTTATCAAGAAGACCTCAAGGACACCATCTATCAGATTTGCGGACGCCGAGATGAACAATGGGAGATAGTCAGCACCAAGAAGGATAGATCCATTGCAGCTTTCATCCAGGAGTTAAACCAGCACATTCGACGCCAGGAGAACCAGATGTGCAATGATATGATCGAATTGAAGAATGCGAAGGGAAGGATCAACGAACTTGAAGGAGAACTAAAGTCTACACGTTAAGGACTACATGGACGAGATCGAAGCGCTAGCAAGACACAATAACGATCTTAAGTATGAGATTGAAGAACTCAAGAAGAAATTGGCACTCAAGAATGAATACCAAAGACGTCGGTTGTCCAAGCGACTACATCAACATCGCATTTACACCGATTCGAGATCCAAGTGAACTCGACTTTGAAAACGAAGTCGAGCAGACATCATGGAGTCTTCCACCGGTTCAAATTAATAGATGACCCCCACATATTAGTAGTATTTCCTCCATGTAACCTTTTTAGTTCACGCACTTTTATGTTAGTTAGACCGTTGTAAGCCCTTTGTTTGAATTGAATGAAGTGATTTTGTGTGCATTTGCTCATATACATTTGGGTAGTGTTTCTCCTTAGACCCCACTCTATTCTTAAATTCTCATCTTTTCTAAACCCATCAGATGCCTCCGAGACGCGACCCCGGATTTGTTTTCCCGCCAGAGATCACCCAGTTGATTCAGCAGCAGAACACTTTGATCAAAACATTGGTGCAGAATCAAGGCAACAACAACAACAACCCACCGCCACCACCACCACCATGGATCACTTGACACGCTTCTTAAGACTGAATCCG
Organism: Aegilops bicornis; assembly: GCA_021605145.1. Taxonomy (NCBI): domain Eukaryota; kingdom Viridiplantae; phylum Streptophyta; class Magnoliopsida; order Poales; family Poaceae; genus Aegilops; species Aegilops bicornis. Next base: position 185,522,483 of record CM038672.1, read on the forward strand.
CCGGTATTTTCCAAAGAGCACCGAGCCGATAGTAGCAGATGATTGGCTCCGTAAGGTAGGAAGGGAGTTGACCACCGCAGGATGTACAGATGGAGAGAAGGTGAAGTTTATGCACACCAACTTGAAGGACCAAAGAAAGCATGGTGGGAGAATTTTACAGCCACTTACCACAGAGACACTTGTCACATGGGATCTGGCCAAACAAGCTTTCCGCACTGCACATGTCTCAGCAGGAGCTATGGCCATGAAGAAGCGTGAGTTTCCCAACTTACGCCAAGGAGGAAGGACTATTGGCCAGTATGTGGATGATTTTAGTAAGTTAGCACGTTATGCCCCAGATGACGTTGCTATGATGCAGACTAAGCGGAGAAGTTTCGGAAGGACTGAATGATGAGTTAAGCATGCGAGTTGATGGTAGCAAGTTTCAACAACTACCAGGAGTTGGTAGACCGTGCCCTCATGATTGAAGGAAAGCAACAAAGAAATTGAGAATCGCAAGAGGAAGTATGGACAGGGGAAGTATAACTCTGGAGCCCCGCAGAAGCCTCGTTATACCTCTAAACAAGGAGTTCAGTTTCAGCATACCCACGGAGGAGGTAATTCGCACAACCATAATGGCACCAAGAATGGAGGAAGCAATGGACAAAACCGCACCACACCGTCAACCCCAACCAAGAAAGACCTAAGCCATGTCACCTGTTTCAAGTGTTCCAAGACCGGACATTATGCAAATGACTGTCCCGAAGGCCAAGGTGGCAATGGAAGCTCTGGAAAGAAGCCCAACCCTTTCAACAGGGGACAGGTGAACCACATTGATGTGGAGGAAGTTGAAGATCAGCCCGATGCAGTAATCGGTAAGTTTTGGTTAAGTCATTTATCGCACTAGTTCTTTTCGATACGGTGCATCGCATTGATACATATCAAGGGGATTTGTAGAGAAGTATAGTCTACCTACTCGGATTCTTAAAACCCTTTGCTAGTAAGCTCACCAGGAGCGGAGTATATGGCCAGACAAGGATGTTTTCAAGTGCCATTAAGTATAGGAAGGCATGTGTTCCCGACGTATTTGATCATTCTGGAATCCCAAGGATTTGATGTGATATTAGGCATTGGATTGGCTGTCAATGTATGGAGGGAACATCGATTGCGCAAGTAAGACGGTTTTGCTCACAACACCAGAAGGAAGAAGGATTAAGTATGTATCACGGCATCAGCCGAGGAGAGCTCATGTAAATTGCTTATCGTGAGTGGTGCAGGAAGAAGTACCAAGAGTGAAGGATTACCCCGATGTATTTCACGAGGAATTGCCGGAATGCCACGGATAGAGACATTGAGTTTTTGATTGAACTTTTGCCGTGAACAGGCCCAATATCGAAGCGACCATACAGGATGCCCGCATTGGATTTGGCGGAAATCAAGAAGCGTATAAAGGAGCTATTGGATAAAGGTTTTATACGCCCAAGTTCTTCGCCTTTGGGGATCACCCGTACTTTTAGTGGAGAAGAAGGACGGATCATTAAGGATGGTTGTTGATTATCGTGGATTGAATGAAGTAACAATCAAGAACAAGTACCCACTACCAATGATAAATGATCTGTTTGATCGCTTGCAAGGAGCTAAAGTGTTTTCCAAGATCGATTTGCGATCGTGGTACCATCGATTGAAGATTCGAGAGCGGGACATACCTAAGACAGCATTTACCACGAGATATGGACTGTATGAGTACACCGTTATGTCATTTGGACTGACTAACGCTACCGCCTATTTCATGAACACGATGAACAAAGTGTTTATGGAGTTTTTGGATAAGTTCGTCGTGGTGTTCATAGATGATATTTTGATTTTCTCGAAGAATGAAGAGGAACATAAGGAACATTTGCGATTGGTTTTGGAGAAACCGAGGGAACATCGCTTATATGCCAAGTTCAAAGAAATGTGAGTTTTGGCTAAAGGAAGTTGGATTTCTTGGACATGTTATATCCGGAGAAGGGATAGCAGTTGACCCCACAAAGGTTGAGACCAGAATCAAATGGGAAGCACCAACGACAGTTGGAGAGATCCGGAGTTTTCTTGGACTCGCAGGATACTACCGAAGATTCATTGAGAATTTCTCAAGGATTGCAAAGCCTATGACAGAATTGTTGAAGAAGGATACCAAGTTCATATGGACTGAGGACTGCGAGGCAAGTTTTCAGGAGTTGAAGAAAAGATTGGTTACCTCACCAGTGTTAATTTTGCCAGATCAGACCAAGGATTATGAGGTGTATTGCGACGCTTCACGTCGAGGACTTGGAGCAGTGCTTATGCAGCAAGGAAGAGTTGTTTCGTATGCTTCACGACAACTTAAGCCTCATGAGTTGAATTATGCCACACATGATTTGGAGTTAGCAGCCGTTGTGCATGCATTGAAGACATGGAGACATTTCCTCATTGGAAATCATTGTGAGGTGTACACGGATCACAAGAGTTTGAAGTACATCTTCACGCAGAAGGAATTAAATCTTAGGCGAGGAGATGGCTGGAGCTTATTAAGGATTATGATATGAGATTGCATTATCACCCGGGAAGGCTAACGTCAGAAAGGCAGACGCATTGAGCCGTAAGAGCCACGTCAATACCCTAATGATGGGAGGAATACCCAAGGAGTTAGCCGAGGACCTTCGAGAGCTATGTTTGGAAATAGTTCGAGAGGCTATGTAGCAGCATTGGAGATTCAGTCTACGTTGATGGACAAAATCAGAGAAGCTCAAAAGGCAGATAAGGAAGTTGCCGCTATAAAGGAGAAAATGAGCGAAGGAAAAGCTAAGGGATTTCGTGAGGATGAGCACGATACCCTATGGTTTGAGGACCGTGTTTATGTGCCAAATAACCCGGAGATCAGGAAGTTGATTTTGCAAGAAGCACACGATTCACCATATTTGATTCACCCAGGAAATACCAAGATGTATTTGGATTTGAAGGAAACGTTCTGGTGGACCGGAATGAAGAAGGATATTGCAGAGTATGTAGCAGTTTGTGATGTATGTCAGAGAGTGAAGGCAGAACATCAGAAGCCAGCAGGATTGTTACAACCATTACCAATACCCGAATGGAAGTGGGATAAACTAGGCATGGATTTCATCACAGGTTTGCCAAAGACTCGTTCTGGCTATGACTCGATTTGGGTTATAGTCGCATCGCTTGAAGGTAGCTCATTTCATTCCATCAAGACTACCTATAGCAGTGCTAAGTTGGCAAAGATATACATGACCAGAATTGTGTGTTTACACGGAGTTCCGAGGAGTATCGTATCGACGATAGAGGAACTCAATTTACCTCAAAGTTTTGGAATCGGTTACGAAACATTGGGAACCAGGCTGGAATTGATCTGACTTTCCACCCACGCACCGATGGATGACCGAGAGAGTCAATCAGATTTTGGAAGATATGCTGAGAGCTTGTGCACTAGATTATGGATCTAGTTGGGATGATAATTTGCCGTATGCAGAGTTTTCTTATAACAACAGTTACCAAACCAGCTTGAAGATGGCACCTTTCGAGGCTTTGTACGGAAGGAGGTGCAGGACACCGTTATCATGGGACGAAGCTGGAGACCGTCAGTTGTTTGGACCAGATTTGATTAAGGAGTCGAGCAGAAGGTTAAGTTGATTCACGATAGGCTCAAGGTAGCCCAGTCCGCATGTAAAAGTTATGCGGATTCAAAACGCAAGGCGATGGAATATAAAGTTGGAGACAGGGTTTATCTTAGAGTATCCCCGCTTGAGGAGTTAAGCGTTTGAGTTAAAGGAAAATTAGCACCGCGTTTTCGTTGGACCGTATAAGGTTTTGCAACGCATGGGAGAAGTTGCTTATAAGCTGGAATTGCGGAGGGACTGTCGGGGAGTTCATGATGTATTCCATGTTTCTCAGCTGAAGAAGTGTCACGCCGAGATGGCAGAGGTACCATTAAGGGATACAGTGCCACTTGAAGCAATTCAGTTGAAGGATGATTTAACATATGAGGAGAAATCAGTCAAGATTCTCGATTATGCCAGCAGAGTTACTCGCAGAAAGGTTATCAAGTTTTGCAAAGTTCAGTGGAGCCACCACACTGAGGATGAAGCCACCTGGGAAAGAGAAGAAGATTTGCTCAAGGATCACCCTCACCTATTTTCTAGCCAACCCGAATCTCGAGGGCGAGATTCATCTTAAGGGGGGTAGGTTTGTAACATCCCAAATTTTCAATTTGGAATGTTATACATTAAGTCATATGCATATCTTATTTTCTTGCATTTTGCTGATCCTAGAAATTTCACGCAACTCAAGGACCCTCAGAGAGAGTTGGAGGTTTCGAAATTTTCATATTTGAGTTTTCTCAAATTTTGAAAATAGGATCATTTGGATTTATTTATTTTTATCTTCAAATATTTTTCCAATAAAAAAATTAAGAGAGGGAATAATATGACTTTCCCAAAATTTAGGAAAAATGAAGATTTAATAAATAAATCAAATTTTGATTTTCGGAGTTTATTTGCTTTAGGGAAAAATGCGTGTTTTAAAAATTTGCATTTTGGCCCGTATTAAAGTTCATTTTGTTCGACTCATTTTTAGGAGTCGGGAAAATTTATTTTATTAAATTTGGAGTTCGTTTAGATTTTATTTTATTCGTTTTTCATGTGAGTTTAAAAAATTTGTCAGCGCGCCCGGGCCAAGGGCCCAGCCCCCTCCTCAAGGCCCAGCTTGTAGCCGCCGCCCGGGCGAGAGGCGAGTCCGAGGAGGACTCCTCCTCCTCCCCGCTTGCCCCTCCCAAGCAACCCCCTCCTTTATATACTCCCACCCTCTCTCCTCCCCAAGCCCGGCCGCCTCTAACCCGCAGCCCACGCCATAGCCGCCGCCTGTGCCCCGCCCACCGGAGTTCGCCGCCGGGTGCCCCGCCGCTTAGCCGCTGACTACGGAGCCGGTGCCCCGCCAGCGAAGCTCACGAGGTAGCCACCGCCTCCCCGTCCGGTTTTGTTTTAAAAACCTTCCGGTTTTCTTTTGTTGTTCGGTTTTTAAAAACCCTAGATCGGTTTATTTTTTTATTTTTTGGTTTAGTTATTTAGTGAACGTTCACCGATCCGCTCGTTTTAACGAACACGTTCACCGGTTAGTTTCTGTTAATGAACGTCCGCTCGTTTAACCGTTAAATGCTTTTTCTTTTAACCGGATTTAACCCGATTATTTTCCGATCTCGATTTCAGATCCAATCTTCAATCTAGTTTATTTTCTCGCTCGTTTATCGGAATCAGGTGATTCAAGCGCTCGAGTTTTGTTACGAAACCGCCGTTCCGACTAATCAACTTAAACAAAGTTTTGCTACTGTAAAATTTGACCTAGTTTCAAATTGCTAGAACCGAGTCGTTTTCTTTCGATGTTTGACTTTCGTTGCTTTACTTGATTCGATTCTTTTCGCAACCAGGGTTCTTAAGTTGAACTTTCTGGTCAGATCTTCTATTCGAGATTTACCTGAGCATTAGATGAGTACTTATTGTATGCTTGTTGTTTGTCTGCGATAGATCACCCGGAGTGCGCCGCTTGTTACTTCGAGTCTTTAGGTTTCGCGGATCGTCAGCAAGGCAAGTAACACTTGATCATATCTTTTCTACTACCCAGTTTTTATGCATTAGATCAATCCTCAAACACTTGCATGATTAGGATCTAATTAAATTGTGGGATGGGAAGTAGATTGAGGTAGTACCTATTACTGTTTTGCTTATGAAACCTTGGGAGTTACTTCTACGTTTGCTTATTATGCCATGCTATGCTCAGAGACGTGGTTTGGGTGAGTGATATCCATGATGTATGTGAGATTGTTAATTTAATGGTTTATCTAAGGTGGCAACTTAAACACACATCCGGGTGGATTGAGGCACCTGGTTTCTATCAGGACTTGCCTGTTTTTCTTCGGACCGCCACCCAGGCTCAAAGGGATCATAAGATCATTCATGCTAGAAACTTCCGTGCAGCCACAAGCCATTATGGGCTCGCATAGTTGACTAAGTCGTGCGAACTCTTATAGTGGTGGACTAGCAGATGTAGGGGATGTAGGTGTACGGTCCACCCATCGTAAGGTGCTAGCGCTTCTGAAAGACTGTGTCTCGGTCATCCGTCTCTCAAACACCATGTAGTGCGAGAAACCAAACGGAGGCGATCGAGTCTTGTGGGGAAAAGTGCGCAAACCTCTGCAGAGTGTATAATCTAATCATGATTAGCCGTGTCCCTGGTTATGGACATCTTGAGTATCTAGTACTTGAATATCATGAGAATCTCAACATTTAACTCTAATTAATGTTATTTGCTTTAAATGAGTACTTTTAATTGGTATTGAGGATGTAGACAACCATTCTCAATGTATAACAACCACCATGATAGTTAAATAAATTTATTCCTTTGCGATGAGGGAAAAACTAGCTTTATGCAAAAAACTGTGAATCAGAGAGTTTTTCCACCAGCCATACATGCATGTAGTATAGGCTTATTCCTTCATTACTCTCTATGTGTTACATTGCCAGCATATTCCATGTCTGACCGTTTCGGCTGCAACTTTCATGTTGCAGACTTTTCGATTTACCAGTAAGGTGTTTAGGTCGTGGTTCTATACTCAAAGGATGCCGATGGAGTTGATGGACTCACTTATCTTCCAAGTCTTCCGCTGTTAACGTTATTAGATGGCCTTAAGCCATATTTATTGTAATAAGTCCTCTCTAGTACAATGATGTAATAAGTGTGTGATTGCTACTCTGTTATAAATCCTTCGAGGTACTGTGTGGTGTCAGCATTACTGATCCAGGGATGACACCTGAGCACAGAGACTTGATCCATTCGGGTCGGGTCGCTACACTTAGGCTCTTGGTTGTCCTTGAATATTACCTTGGGGTGCCTTGGGCATCCCCAAGCTTAGAATCTTGCCACTCCTTATTCCATAGTCCATTGAATCTTTACCCAAAACTTGAAAACTTCACAACACAAAACTTAACAGAAAACTCGTAAGTCCGTTAGCGAAGAAAACAAAACACCACTTCAAGGTACTGTAATGAACTCGTTATTTATTTATATTGGTGTTAGACCTACTGTATTCCAACTTCTCTATGGTTTATAAACTATTTTACTAGCCATAGATTCATCAAAATAAGCAAACAACACAATGAAAACAGAGTCTGTCAAAAACAGAACAGTCTTTAGTAATCTGTAACTAACGCAAACTTCTGGAACTCCAAAAATTCTAAAATAAATTGGTGGACCTGAGGAATTTGGCTAGTAATCATATGCAAAAGGAATAAACTAAATATCACTCTCCAGTAAAAAGTTCTAGCTAATCTCGTGAGCGCTAAAGTTTCTGTTTTTTACAGCATGATCATAAAGACTTCACCCAAGTCTTCCCAAAGGTTCTACTTGGCACAAACACTAATTAAAACACAAAACCAAATCTAAACAGAGGCTAGATGGATTATTTATTCCTAAACATAACCAAAAAGCAAGTAACTAAAATAAAATTGGGTTGCCTCCCAACAAGCGCTATCGTTTAACGCCCCTAGCTAGGCATGATGATTTCAATGATGCTCATATAAGAGATAAGAATTGAAACACAAACAGAGCATCATGAAGAATATGACTAGCACATTTAAGTCTAACCCACTTCCTATGCATAGGGATTTTGTGAGAAAATAACTTATGGGAACAATAATCAACTTGCATAGGAAGGTAAAACAAGCATAACTTCAAAACTTTAAGCACATAGAGAGGAAACTTGATATTATTGCAATTCCTACAAGCATATATTCCTCCCTCATAATAATTTTCAGTAGCATCTGAATGGATTAAAAAATATAACCACCACCTAAAGCATTATTTTCATGATCTACTAGCATAGAAATTTTATTACTCTCCACATAAGCAAATTCATTCTCTTTCGGAATAGTGGGAGCAAACTCAACAAAATAACTATCATATGATTGAGAATTAAGATCAATATGACAAGTTTCATGGTTATCATTATTCTTTAAAGCATACATGTCATCACAATAATCATCATAGATAGGAGGCATGCTTTCATCATAGTAAATTTGCTCATCAAAGCTTGGGGGACAAAAAATATCATCCTCATCAAACATAGCTTCCCCAAGCTTGTGGCTTTGCATATCATTAGCATTATGGATATTCAAGGAATTCATACTAACAACATTGCAATCATGCTCATCATACAAAGATTTAGTGCCAAACATTTTAATGCATTCTTCTTCTAACACTTTGGCACAATTTTCCTTTCCATCATACTCACGAAAGATATGAAATAGATGAAGCGTATGAGACAAACTCAATTCCTTTTTATTTTGTAATTTTATTATATTGACTAACTAGTGGTAAAACAAGAACAAAAAGATTCGATTGCAAGATCTGAAGATATACCTTCACTTACCTAGCCTCCCCGACAACGGCGCCAGAAAAGAGCTTGATGTCTACTACACAACCTTCTTCTTGTAGACGTTGTTGGGCCTGCAAGTGCACAGGTTTGTAGGACAATAGCAAATTTCGCTCAAGTGGATGACCTAAGGTTTATCAATCCATGGAGGCGAGGGATGAAGATGATCTCTCTCAAGCAACCCTGCAACCAAATAACAAAGAGTCTCTTGTGTCCCCAACACACCCAATACAATGGTAAATTGTATAGGTGCACTAGTTCGGCGAAGAGATGAAGATACAAGTGCAATATGGACAGTAGATATAGGTTTTTGTAATCTGAAATAATAAAAACAGCAAGGTAACAAGTGATAAAAGTGAGCGTAAACGGTATTGCAATGATAGGAAACAAGGCCTAGGGTTCATACTTTCACTAGTGCAAGTTCTCTCAACAATAATAACATAGATAGATCATATAACAATCCCTCAACATGCAACAAAGAGTTACTCCAAAGCCACTAATAGCGGAGAACAAACATAGATATTATGGTAGGGTACGAAACCACCTCAAAGTTATTCTTTCGGATAAATCTATAAAAGAGTTCGTACTAGAATAACACCTTAAGACACAAATCAACCAAAACCCTAATGTCACCTAGATACTCCATTGTCACCTCAAGTATCCGTGGGTATGATTATACGATATGCATCACATAATCTCAGATTCATCCAACCAACATAAAAGTACTTCAAGGAGTGCCCAAAGTTTCTACCGGAGAGTCAAGAACGTGTGCCAACCCCTATGCATAGGTTCCCAATGTCACGAAACCCGCAAGTTGATCACCAAAACATACATCAAGTGGCACATGATATCCCATTGTCACCACAGATAATCACGGCAAGACATACATCAAGTGTTCTCATAAAGACTCAATCCGATAAGATAACTTCAAAGGGGAAACTCAATTCATCACAAGAGAGTAGAGGGGGAGAAACATCATAAGATCCAACTACAATAGCAAAGCTCGGGATAGATCAAGATCGTGCCATAGAGGAACACGAGAGAGAGATCAAACACATAGCTACTCATACATACCCTCAGCACCGAGGGTGAACTACTCCCTCCTCGTCATGGATAGCGCCGGGATGATGAAGATGGCCGCCGGAGATGGATCCCCCTCCGTGGTACCGGAAAGGGGTCCCGATTGGTTTTGGTGGCTCGGAGGCTTGCGTGGCGGAACTCCTGATCTATCTTCTGCTCGGAAGTTTTAGGGCGTGAGGTATATATGGGTGAAAGGAGTACGTCGGTGGAGCTACGGGGCCCCACGAGGCAGCGCGCCCCCCACCCCGTGAGCACCTCCGTATCTTCCGACGTGGGGTCCAAGTCCATCACCGGGTTTCCTTCCAAAAATAACTTCTCCAGTTGATTTCGTTCCGTTTTGACTCCGTCTGATATTCCTTTTCCTCGAAACACTGAGATAGGCATAAAACAACAAATCTGGGCTGGGCCTCCGGTTAATAGGTTAGTCCCAAAAATAATATAAAAGTGGATAATAAAGCCCAATATTGCCTAAAATAATAGATAAAGTAGCATGGAGCAATCAAAAATTATAGATACGTTGGAGACGTATCAGGGTGTATGACACATGGGCCCAACGGGTGGCTGGCCAACCTGTCATATAGGCAAAGGCAGGTGTAGTAGAGGGGCGAGGAGTAGATGGCAAACACGCACGTGAATTCAACGCAATCTACACTTCTCATATAAAGGCTCCCGCCAGTCCAATCTACTAAATCCTACGCACCCAAGGGCAAGAGTGATCACTCCAATCGCAAGATCAGTTGACTAGAAGCTAGACCCATGGAGGCGATGAGCGCGAGCATCAGCCGGCTGTGCCAGATGGTCCACGACGCCGGCCTGCGGCCCGGCACCGAGGAACGTCTCCAGGTAGTGCTTGAGGCCGCCAGGGCGAGGGGCCGCTTGGACGACAGCTTCGTCTCCTTGTTCGACGAGGTCCTCGTCGGCTTCCTCGACAAGTTCACCGTCATCAAGAAGCTCGCGGCGACCTTGACATACACCTCTAGCCCACGCGCCCAGACTCTGTGATGCCTGTCACCCTCAACAGCCTCTATGGTGACAACCTCTTCGACGCACTGGTGGCCCTGCGACTACCTGCCATCGCGCCGGAGAATGCCCACCTCGAGGTCGCGCTCGCCGCGCAGCGCCTGGCGCAACAAGACATCATCGACATAATCACCCACGTCTATGCGCAAATCGTCGACAAGGACTTTTACATGCAAGAGGAGGACGATAGGACACTGGCCTTCTTGGACCGCAGGGCAACCTTGGACGACATTGTTCAGAAGCACGTTGAGCTTGCCGCCAACGCCGCCGCTCCTCACACGTCGGTTGGTGACCCGGTGCACTAGGGCGTGAGGATGTCGTTGATGGATCCGTATGTATCTTTATCTTTCTGTCAAATCCATGTAGTAGTATATGGTTCTACTAGTAATTATCTTACCATTCGCATCAACTTCATAATTTTCATACATACTCCATGCATGAACCACGCCAGAACCAAACTTCTCATTACTCTAGGGAAAATCGTTATTTCTATCTATCGGTCACGCCATGGAGCAGAACCAAATTTTACAAGTTACAAGTTCAAAAGGAAAAGCCTGCCGTGTTCGCGTCGCACCCCCACACGGTTGGTCCAGCATGCCGCTCAAGGGGAATGCGTGCTGTGTTGCATTTTCACTTACAAGTGGGACCATAGTTGAGCAAACCGACTATCGGCAATCCCCCACCCCGCCCACCGCGCGATGGCTGAGAAAACAGGAGGGAGAAGAGATGGTTGTAGGACGAACTCCAAGAAAATTGGTGCCGGATGGGACTCATGTGGGTGGCGTGTGCCGTACTGCTAGACATGAATGCTAGTTATGTCCCATGCCACCCCACTATATCGAGGTGCTGGTTACGTAGAACAAATTTCCTGGAGTCCATGCTCAACCCTCCTCTATCTCTCTTCTCAGCCAGCCAGCAGACGCGCGGAGCCCATCGTCTGTTTGCTCATATGCGGTCCCACATGTCAGTGAAAACGCAAGAGGACCCACTAAACCTGCACATCTTTCACCTCGACGTGCTGGTGATGAAAAACAAATCCAATAAAGATCTTGGGTGGCTGCTTTTGGAGTTACTCAAGAGTAGTAAGATTCTATTTACAGTTTAACCCAAGATGCACATCACGTGGCTTCAACTACCACTCTATTTTCTTGCATGACACGACCTGGATGCTGGATGTCCCACGTGTCGGCAAAAGGAGGAAGAACTCGATCAAATCTTTGGTTGTGCTCTCGGATTAGATTAGTTGTGCTAACTTAAAATTTTATTGTGTAGAATGGATGCAAGTTTTGGTATTGGGAAGAAGAGTACAACGATATATTGATAGAGCACAATTTAGTAGATGTTCTAGCACTTTTAGCTAGCATAGAGGCTAGAGATGAGACTAATCCACTTGTGGATAGAATAGAGGCTAGGCACGTCTACTTCTCTACACTCGAAGAAGAAAGAAGCACGCAAGATCGAGCCTCTGTAGATCAACAATGAATGCATCGAGAAGGCACTAATCCAACTTACAGGAGTAGTTATGGAAGTTGGATATCTTCTAAAATGTATTCTTGTGGTTCTCATTTTCTTTGGTCTTGCTTTTCTAGTCAAAATTTTGGTGATGTATTTCCATGTACCGAAAAATCAATGATGAAAAAAAGATATATGTTTGCAAAGAAAAATGTACGCGGCCGGGATGCGTCCGCGCGTTCGGCGCACGGGCACCGCATCAGAGAAACGGCTCGGACCCGACCCCATTGCCTACCCAAACATACAGAATCCGGGCAAAACGGAGGTCCGTTTGGGGTCGTGCGTTGGAGTTGGCCTTACAAGTGGGACTGCAGTTGAGGAAACCGACTATCGGCAAACCCCCACCTCGCCCGCCACGCGATGGCTGAGTTAGAGAAACGACGGGGTTGAAGAGATTGCTGTAGCACAGACTCCAAGAAATATGGTGTCAGATGGAAGTTGTGCTGGTGGCGTGTGTCGTACTCCTGGACGTGAATGCGTGTTCTGGCCCATGCCACCCTACTACTCCTACTACTTATAGTAGTATTATCGAGGATTCGAGGTGCTGGTTACGTACAGCGAACACATTAACATATGGCCCACCTCACACTGTGGCCAAATTTCCTGGTGTATGTGCTAGGTTAAAAAGTGTTCTTTGTGAGGATGGGTGGCTGGTCTCAAGTTTAAAACTTGTTGTATTACGTACGTAGACATAGAGATAGTGCAGCATGTGAAGCTAGTACAAATAGTGTACTATTGTTGATTGGCCTCATCCGATAACCTGTTGCAATGCACGTACAATTATGTATTTGGAAAATATTTTTTTGCCTCCTCGCAGCACCTACTCAGAGAAGCGACTTGAAAGCCATTCATAAATTTAGTAAGTTTATCACAGGCATATCATTTTATTACATACAACAGGTCATCAACCCACAACTACAACGAGGATACATTATAAATACTAAAGTTTTCATCACACAATAAATAACAAGCAATGAAATGAACTTCAACTCAACCAATCCTCGGCGTTGGAAACGCTTGCTTTGAACCACAATCGATTCTCTGGGAACAGCCAGCTACTGTCAATCTCGAGACCAACGCAGGACTGATCATCCAGGCTGAAGTGGCCTACTATATCACGACCAGGGTAGGGAACCACCGCAATGTCCGACGTATAGATACAGTTGCTTTTCGGAAATGGTAGTAATGTTGTGTCAACAGTAGTTGGATCGCCTTTCACCATCATTGGATAGTTTTGTCCAAGGAAGAGCGAGTTTGCTCCAAGACTATCAATACTGTACTAGGGAGAAGGTGTTGGCGCTAGCACACTAGTATCCATCCTAAATACCATGCAACGGGTGTTGGAATAGGTTCGGAGAGTGCGACCATGGGAGAAACACCTGCTCCCTCAGTAGTAACATCAGCAGTGGGCTGTATACAGACAAGAAGTGGTGATCCATTGGAATTAGTTGCCAGCCGCCAGTGAGCATATGGGCCCTGCTCGTCCTCATGATCGTGATCATCACCATCGTCATCTCCCCCTTGGTTCTAATTTTTTTCAAGTATAGGTGGTGGAATGTTCACAGGACCTTGGAAACACAAGAAGAAGGTTAATTAGTAGAGAAGGGAAACTTGTTAACTCGCATGCATGTGGATGAAACAATTATAGTTACGGTGGAAGACAAATGTACCGAAACTATGAGGATCCCATGCAAAAACAGTGCCACGAGTGGTGGCAGCAAACACAAGACCCTCGTATTCAATTGCATAACAGTACATATCCGTGTATATAAACTGATTTTTGAGCAATATCCATCCAGTCGAACCACGAAGGACGGCAACAAGCTTGTCGAAGATAGCAACAACTTGATAGTTCTTGTAATTCCAAGAGCGGTTGGGAACTCGAGAAATTTCTATCTACTGTAGATGACAGTCACCATGATCATATTTGAACGTACGTAGATCATCTGTGTGCTCAACCTCAGGGCACTCAGAGATTTTTGGAAGTGGAATCCGCTGACGAGTGTACAAATTCACAAGTTCCCACTCGCAATTGTACCCTATATAAACAAACCAATCTCCATTTGCGCCAGCCCAGGCCTTACCCTGAAGCGATGGCATCTTGACATCACACGTATCGTTATCAAGCGGCATCAACTTGCACAAGGCGAGGCCTCCGTCATCCGCGCCCATGCGAACAGGCTTATAGCAAAGAAGATAAGGGAGATCAAACCGCTCCTCGACCCTTGGGTTCCTTGTAATGATGTTATTAGTTGAGTCGAGAATGGTCTTGAACGAACCTGCCATGCTAGCCGAGGTGATGACGTCGCACCAATCAATGAGTTCCCCCACCACGTCATCTTTCAGATCGGGGCAAGAATAACGAGGTCATTTTCGGCTTGTTCTCTCCATGGAGAAGACGATCGAACAATGGCAGAAGGAAGGGTGAAGGCAAATGGAGGAGGGAGGAATAGCATGCGACAACAGTTCCAAATCGAGAGGGAAAGGCAAAGAGTCGGTGGACGGTTGCCAGTTTGCCACGGTACACGAAGAGGCGCCCGACCTACACGTCCTTTTGGAAATTGTACAAAAGGACTCGCCGTCGTCTCACTGACATGTTGGAATGGGACCACATGTCAACGAAACATGGTGTGTAATTTCTCGTGCAAAATGCGTTCTGGCCGCGTTGGCCCGAGGTGCCACATTAGTTATCGACCTTTATTTTTAACATACAATCTGAGTGGATAGCTCCTGTGGTCATCACACATGAGTGGATATATAGGTGGGATAGGTGGGCAGGCGGCAGCAATCTAAGTGCTAAAAGAGTTGATCTCGAAAAAAGAGTTGATCCAATGCTTGGTTTTGTTTGGATTTTCCAACTATGACCATTGGATAGAGTGAATCAATGGCTTACGTTCAAAGTTATTCTCATACTATAGAATGGTATAGGAACGTGGAGAGATTTGGTTGATTTTATATCGCTGAATAATATAAAATATTATGAGTGCAGACGCTCCACCCCGAGGTTTGTAGGTCCTTCTCGGTCGTCGGGAATCTATGTTCTTCCACTCTTTCGTTTAAGACATGAGCTTTGTTCATCCTGTTGCCGACAAGCGGGACATCTATATGCCTCCATTTTACAAAATCATACTATATGCCTCCATGACACGCGGGACATCTAGCATCAAGGTGGCGTGTCATGCAAGAAAATGGAGATATGCAGTGCGTAAGTGAGTCGTGCACTTTGATGGCACCTAGTACTACACAATATTTTTTCTCCTCGATGGCACGTGAATAGTGCACGTACTCAATGACAGAGCACGGGATGGTAGCCATGGACATGGCCGACCCTTTTGAAGAGAGTACTAATAAATACGTAACTTTGATGTGTCCCGTCAACTCGCAGAACGATGAAAAGCTTGCTTACTACGCCTTCTCCCTCGCCAACGCGTGCGCGGTGGCTCGTAGCACGAGGAGAAACTTTTGCTTACAAGCGGTGGACGTGCAGCAGTTCATTTGGTGTCAGATTGCCAGAAGTAGTACAGTACCATCATTATTGTTCGACTTTCAGAAGAGGAGAAGAGCCAAGCACAAGGTCACCTAATAACCTAGTACAGTACTACTACAGCCAAAGCTGGTCCACCTTTTTATAGCATGGTTAATTAATATAGGCGGCTCTTGCAGCGGCACATCATTTAGAGCAAGTACTCTCTTTGTAGGATCAAAGGAAGTGAAACAAAAGTTGGAGTGGATGCTAGATTGCCAATTAAAACATGATTACATAGGAAAAAAATCCTATAGCATTCTATCATATGAATCAAACGACCAATGTAGGAAAATTATGAGGGGGGTCTCTCCAATAGTGTTCCTCGGCTCGCACCTAGCATCACTATGGTCGAACTTGGAGTCATTCATCTGGTACACGTGGCATCTCAGATCTGGTACTCCAATTTTAGGTTGGCTCTATGTGATGTGGCAACTTCATATACTAACCGGATGCTTGCTATACTACTACGGTACTCACACTCCAAGAAGTGACTCGAAACCATTCATAAATTGAGTCTATGACACGCATTTGCAAATGTACCATTCATTACATACAACAAGTCACACAACGACAACGATGATACATGTTGGATTATAGATTATTTCCAACAAAACATTCTAGTAAATACTGAAGTTTTCCACACACAACAAATAACAAGCAATGAAATGAACTTCAACTCAACCAATCCTTGGTGTTGGAAACACTTGCTTTGAACCATAGGTTCTCTGGGAAGGGCCAGCTATTGTCAATATCGAGAGCAACGCAGGACTGATCATCAAGGCTGAAGCGGCATATATCAGGAGCAGGGTAGGGAACCACCGCAATGTCTGAGGTATAGATACAGTTGCTTCTCATAAATGGTAGTAATGTTGTGTCAACAACAGATGGATCGCCTTTAACCATCATTGGATAGTTTGGTCCAAGGAAGAGCGAGTTTGCTCCAAGACTACCAATACTGTACCAGGGAGAAGGTGTTGGCGCTAGCACACTAGTATCCATCCCGAATACCCTGCAACGGGTGTTGGAATAGGTCCGGAGAGGGCGACCATGGGAGACAACACCTGCTACCTCAGTAGTAACAATCACATTGCACTGTATACAGACAAGAAGAGGTGATCCATCGGAAAGTTGCCAGGCGCCACTGAGTATATAAGTTCTGCTCGTCCTCATGCTCGTGATCATCACCATCGTCATCTCCCCCTTGGTTATAAATTTTTTCAAGTATAGGTGGTGGAATGTTCACAGGACCTTGGAAACACAAGAAGAAGGTTAATTAGTAAAGGGAAACTTGCTAACCTGCATGCATGTGGCTGAAACAATTATAATTAGGGTGGAAGACAAATGTACCAAAACTACGAGGATCCCATGCAAAAACAGTGCCACGAGTGGTGGAAGCAAACACAAGATCCTCGTATAAAATTGCATAATAGTACTCATCCGTGTACAGAAACTGAATTTTGAGCAATATCCATGGACGAACCATGGAATAAGTAACGACGGCAACAAGCTTGTCGAAGATAGCAACAACTTGATAGTTCTTGTAATTCCAAGAGCGGTTGGGAACTCGAGAAATTGCTATCTTCCATAGACGACATTCTCCATGATCGTATTTGAACGT
Source organism: Aegilops bicornis (assembly GCA_021605145.1). Taxonomy (NCBI): domain Eukaryota; kingdom Viridiplantae; phylum Streptophyta; class Magnoliopsida; order Poales; family Poaceae; genus Aegilops; species Aegilops bicornis. Next base: position 185,539,676 of record CM038672.1, read on the forward strand.
ACATAGATCATCTGTGTGCTCAACCTCAGGGCACTCGGAGATTTTTGGAAGTGGAATCCGCTGACGAGTGTACACATTCACAAGTTCCCACTCGCAATTGTACCCTGTAAGTACATCTAGTGCCCCTTAGTGATTTTGGTGTATTGAAGACTTATAAGTTAAGGAACTAATGTGTTTATGAGTGTACACATGTCTATAAGTCTATGAGGAGTTTGATATTTACAGTGAAAGTCGACCCCTAAAAATGAAGTTCTTCGACTGAAGACTTTGATATTCTGAAGACTTTCCGAAGACTTTGAAAGTGAAGAAATTGGTGTGACCTTGAAGACTTGGTATTCATTAGAGGAACATGAAGCGTGAAGACTTTTGTTTTCGTAGTTTCGTTTTCTCCTTTCTTGAGTCATAGGAAACACCGTCTTTATTAAAGGGGTCGAGGAAATACTAAGGAAAAATTTCCATGTGATGCTCAACTCAAAATCGTACACCTACCAATCCCTTTGAGTGAAGCCTTTGGAAATCTCATACTGATTCAGTCAATTTCTTCAAAGGATGAGACGAAGTTCTTCTCGTCACGAGGAATTTGTTCTGACCGAGGAGTTAGGAATTCGCCAAAGCGGATTGCCTACATAGTGAGGAACATGATAGCCACGAGGAATGTGAGAGTCAAATTTCCGACCGTTCTTTGTCTTCTTGCGCCACTGTCCCAAAATATCTTATCCACCTAACGGTCGTATCATTGAAGGGCATTTATGTCTTATCATGTTGGGCTGCTCCCTAGGCTATAAATAACCGCCCCCTACAACCACTAGCTGGTTGGCTGCTCTGAGAGAAACTTGACACTTGTCATTTGAGAGCAACCCATCCTCTGAGGACTTTGAGCGATAATCATCGAGTGAGGAAAACTCCAAAACCAAACCCCTACAAACCCAAAGTGATTGAGCATCACTAAAGAGATTGATCCTGCGTGGATCTGACGCTTGTTACCTTTGAAGACTGTGCTTCTTCCAGACGGTTAGGCGTCATGGTCTAGAGCATCCAAGAGGAATTGTGGATCGCCGAGTGACCAAGTCTGTGAAGGTTTGGAAGTCGGTGAAGACTTACCACAGTGATTGGACGAGGTGCATGTGACCTTAGTTCAAGGAGATTACGGTGAGGACTTGGTGTCCCGAGCTGCGTGCTCGGGCCGACCGGGTGTCGGGGACTGTGTGTCCTCGAGTTTAAATACTCAGCCGCTCCAACCAGACGTACAACTGAGACAGCAGTTGGAACTGGTCTACCAAATCATTGTCTTCACCAACCTAACTGGTTATATTTCCTCAACTCTTTCATTTCCTCATTACTGTGTTGAGTGTTCATTCATATCTGTGTTTGAATACTTTGACTGAAGACTTTCTCTATTTCCTCAGTTCAATTTCTTCAGTCTGTTTGTCTTCATCTTGTGCTATCTTGTGTTTACGCTTTCTGTACTCTTTGTTTGTCTTAATTTCATCATGATGAACATGCCCGCATTCTCTTATGCTTACTTCTGAGTACTTATTCTGCTGCAAGTAGTTCTTCGCTAAGGAATTTCCTCACCGGCAAATTCCTCAGTGAAAAATTCATAAAAATCGCCTATTCACCCCCCTCTAGTCGATATAACGCACTTTCAATTGGTATCAGAGCAAGGTACTCCCTTGTTCTGTGTGATTTTGGTTTAACCACCTGGAGTTTTAGTTATGTCGACCGCAGTATGAAGAAAGTGACATGTCCTATCTTTGACGGTCTTGATTATCCCAAGTGGAAGGCCATGATGAGGAAGCGCCTCATGGCAATGGATCGCGTTGTGGACCGTCCTTGAAATTGGTCTTACTGATCTATGCAAAACGGCGAACGCAGATGATATTCGTAAGTACACTCGTCTTGATATCATGGCGAAGGACATCATCTATTCCTGCCTATCTAGAGATGAATTCAAGCGCATTATGCATCTTTGCAATGTGAAGCTTATCTGGGACCGAATCTCCGACGTCTATGAAGGTCATCGAACCCGTCATGATCCTTGGTTTGAGGACTTCAAGGAATCTCTCAAAACGATTACTTTCAAACCAGAATCATCATCTTCTGCATCATGTCTCATGGCAAAGGGTGTCGATGTAACCGAATGTTCCTCATCTGAATTTAGTGACTATGAATCTGATGATGATGGATCTGATGATGATATTGAACCTAGCTATACCAAACTTGTTTGCATTGCCACCAAACAACAACATGCCTTGGAAAAGGTTCAAAACATGCTAGATAAAAGTGATGATATGTTAGGTGAACAAGTGGATCGCACTAAAGCCCTGTTGAAAATCTTGAGACTTCAGTCTAGGTTTGACAGTCTTCAAGGTCATCATAACACTCTCTTGTCTGATCATGAGAAACTTTCTTATGAATTTCTTCAAAGAAAGCAAGATCTTGAGAAGCTAAGAGTGAGTTATCAAGATCTTCAGAAGGAGTGCGATTCATTACTTGCTCAACAAATCAGCGCTTCTCAGGAAGAATTTGTTCCTCCATGCTTAAAGTGCATTGAACGTGAATCGCTAATTCTTCACCTGAATGTTCAAATGCTTCAACTGTTACAAATTCTTCACCTGCCTCGCTATCACTAATTCCTCATCTCGAGGACATTGCTAGTATCCTTGACGATGCATTTGAAGGAATTGTACATGACAGGCATGTACAAAAGCCTCAAAGGGCATCGATTCTTTATGATGTGCTTAAAAGCAGTTCCTCAACAGAACCCTAGGAAAGAGGGTATTGCCTTTGAGAGGAAACTCAATCTTGATGGAACATATTGGAAGCTTTGGCGGTATCCCAAAACCTCATGGGTTCTTTGCAAAGGGACCTCGATTGATCCATCTAACTTATCTGGCTTTACATGCGAATCTCCTCATTCTTCCGATGAGTCATTTGACTCAACTATAAACTGTTCAAAAATCGAGCGGTGAAGTATTTGCTAGATATGTTGGCACTAATCTGCAGGAACGGTTCCCCTATGAAGAAAATCTGGGTTCCCAAGAAGTGCCTTGAAAGTCTTCAGGTGAATGTCCTCATGACACCACCTGTGAAGAATAGGAACCCCAGATCAAACTCTTCATATGGACCAAATTCTTCATATGGATCCAAGTCCTCATATGGACCAAATTCCTCACATGGATCAAATTCCTCAAAAGGATCAAAGTCCTCATATGATTATCATCGTTCTAACAACTACATTTCACAGGTAGAGCTAAGGGCTATGAATATGTGCATTATTCTTCAAACCAATATGTTCATAAGTCCTCGAAGAATTTCTCTCGCTTATTCATATGCTTACCCTAACCCCTCTTATGTGAAACGAAATGGATTGGCCTCTATGCCACCATTCTCATATGGTGCCCGCAGAGTGATGAACTCTTTGCCACCCCTTGAGATGTGGGTGGTGAAGAAAAAGAACTAACCTCTTCTGCAGGGTCAGGTCTCCAGACGTGCTTTAAACGTCTGAAGAATTTGCTGGGGGCCTGACAAAAATGCCTGAAAGGACGCAGGCTAATCATGAAGAAATGAACTTTCATTTCACACGTCCTCATACTACTTATCTGTTATACTGTCTGATGAAATTCATCTGATGAACTTGATATCATATTCTTCACTGATGAAGTATATGAGATCGTAAGTTGCACTAATTCATCTGCAGGATGATCAACCCAAAGCCAATGAGTGGGTCCTCGATAGTGGATGTACAAATCACATGGTGGTGGCAAGAATCTATTGATGGATGCTCCCTTATCACCGTCACATCTGAAGCATATCATCTTTCTTGACAAAGGCAAAAGTCAGGTATTGGGTCTTGGTAAGGTTGCGATCTCTAAGGACATACACATGGACAAAGTCATGCTTGTTGAGTCCTTAGGATACAACCTCATGTCGATCTCAATGCTTTGTGATCTTGATATGGTTGTTATCTTTGGCAAGTATCGTTGTGTTGTGATTATGGAAGTCGACAATTCCAAAGTCTTCGAAGGCTTTAGGAGAGGAGACTTGTATATTGTTGATTTCTCTACAGGACCACAACCAGCCGTGTGTCTACTTGCAAAAGCTTCAGAAAGCTGGCTATGGCATCGGCGACTTGGTCACGCAGGCATGAGGAATTTGCACACGCTTGCAAAGAAGAAGCATGTCATTGGCATTGAGAATGTCAAATTCCTCAAGGATCACTTGTGTGGAGCCCGTGAAGCTGGAAAAATGACCAAGTCCAAGCATCCAGGAAGACTATCATGACCACTACTCGTCCCTTGAATTGCTTCACATGGACCTCTTTGGTCCTAATCATTACTCAGCAGTCACTAATGATGTATCTCTATATGGCTTTGTTATTGTTGATGATTACTCTCGTTACACATGGGTACACATTGTTACTTACAAAATGAAGTGCAGGAAGTCTTCAAACGATTTTCCTCGAGGGCTTCAACTAACTTTGGTGTGAAGATTAGACACATCAGGAGTGACAATGGAACTGAGTTCAAGAATTCCGGTCTTGATGCCTATCTTGATGAACTTGGTATTACTCATGAGTTATCTGCTCCCTATACTCCTCAAAGAAATGGCGTCGTGGAGCGCAAGAACAGAACTCTTGTTGAGATGGCTCGCACTATGCTTGATGAATACAAAACGCCTAGTCGTTTTTGGATTGATGCAATTGATACCGCGTGCCACATCATCAAGAGAGTGTATCTTCACAAATTCTTCAAGAAGACTGCTTATGAACTCCTCACTGACAAGAAACCCAATGTGAGTTATTTCAAAGTCTTCAGTGCTAAATGCTGGATTAGAGATCCTCATCAATGTTCTAAATTTGCACCGAAAGCACATGAAGGTTTTATGCTTGGTTACGGAAAGGACTCGCACACCTACAAAGTCTTCAACATCGCTCTTCACAAGATTGTTGATACTGTAGATGTGCAGTTCGATGAAACTAATGGCTCGCAAAGAGAGCACCTACCTTATGTGTTAGATGAACTAGCTCCTGGGGACTCTATCAAGTTCAAGGCAACTGAGGATGTCATTCCTACTGAAGAATCTGCTGAAGAATTCATTCCTGTACGCGAAGAACGTCGAGCTGATGCACCTGAAGATAATGCTGAAGACAATGGTGCTGAGGAAAATGATCAAATTCCTCGACGACAACCATCTCATCCTTGCATTGCAAAAGAAGTGCAAGTTGACAAGATCATCGATGACATTGAAGCGCGGAGTCCTCTCACACGCTCAAAGCTTCACATTTATCTAACTTTTGTGGGCACTATGCTTTTGTCTCTATCACAGAGCCCACTAAGGTAGATGAAGCATTTCGAGCCTCGAGTGGATTCAGGCCATGCAAGAAGAATTACATCAGTTCGAGCTCAACAATGTCTGGAACTGGTCAAACGTCCAGATCCTCGCAAGCATAATATCATGGGCACAAAGTGGATCTACCGCAACAAGCAAGATGAAAATGGCCTTGTGGTGAGGAATAAGGCACGACTTGTAGCTCAAGGCTACACACAGGTTGAAGGAATTGATTTCGATGAAACTTTTGCACCTGTTGCTAGACTTGAGGCTATTCGCATATTACTTGCTTATGATAACCATCATAATATTACTTTGTATCAAATGGATGTAAAAAGTGCATTCCTCAATGGTAAGCTTGAGGAAGAAGTATATGTTGCTCAACCCCCAGGTTTTGAAGATCCAAAGAACCCTGACAAAGTCTTCAGACTCAACAAGGCCCTCTATGGTCTCAAACAGGCCCCACGGGCGTGGTATGATACATTGAAGGAATTCTTCGTGAAGAATGGCTTCATACCAGTTCACTCGACCCTACTCTCTTTACTAAATCATATGATGGTGAACTGTTTGTGTGCCAAATATATGTTGATGATATTATCTTTGGCTGTACTGACCAACGTTATAGTGATGAATTTGCCTATATGATGAGTGAATAATATCAAATGTCTATGATGGGAGAGTTGAAATTCTTCTTAGGTCTTCAAATTCATCAACAACACAATGGCATATTCATATCTCAGGAGAAATACCTCAAAGATGTCCTCAAGAAATTCGCATGCAAGATTGCAAAGGTGTCAAAATTCCTATGCCCACAAATGGCCATCTATGCACTGATGAAAATGTTATTGACTTTGATCACAAGGTATACCGCTCCATGATTGGTTCTCTATTGTACTTATGTGCATCTAGGCCAGATATAATGCTTAGTGTTTGCATGTGTGACCGATTTCAAGCTACACCAAGGAATCACACCATAAGGCTGTGAAGCATATTCTTGATATCTAGCTCACACACCAACACTAGGATTATGGTACCCCAAGGGCTCTACTTTTGATCTCATTGGATATTCGACTCGACTATGCTGGTGATCGTGTGGACCGCAAGTCAACATCTGGTACTTGTAATTTCCTCGGACGATCTTTTGGTCCGTTGGTCCTCGAAGAAACAGAACTGCGTATCACCGCTTCATCATGCGGAAGCTGAATACATTCTTCTTGGCTCTTGTTGTGCTCAATTGCTGTGGATGAAGCAAACTCTCAAGGACTACGGCATCAAGGTGAAGAATGTGCCTCTCATCGTGACAATGAGAATGCCATCAAGATTGCTCACAACCCGATTCAAAGCACTCGAAGACAAAGCACATTCAAATTCGTCATCATTTTCTTCGTGATCATGTATTGAAGGCGACATCTCCATCGAGCATGTGAAGACTGAAGAACAACTAGCCGATATCTTCACAAAGCCCTTGGATGAGAAGAGATTTAGCAAGTTGCGGTGTGAGCTAAATATCTTAGAATCTTGAATGTTCTTTGAAAAGGACACACATCCGACACTTATGCAAAATTGATGACTTAGATGTGCAACACATGAAGAAACGTTTTCTTCAATCAATTAAGAATAACACTCTAAGTGTGAAGAAATTAATGAAGAATTTGATTCTCGTAACCCTCGACAATTGTACACGGTGTCTGAAATCATCATTCTTATCTGATGGGTCACGCCACCACCAAAGTTGAAAATCTTCAATTTGAGTTTTTCCTCAGTTTTTGAAATTCTTCAGTTTTTCAAATTCTTCAACTTTTCAAAATCTTCACTGTTTCCGTCGTTTTTCTTCATTACCTATGTATATATATGGGTTTATGTCCTCTACAGCATTCACTTATGGCTATTTCTTTAAGTCGCTTTTTCTGCTAAGTGAATGTGATCGGACCCTTCCCCCTCTGTTGGGGATATTACTACTGGGCGTGAACCGGCCTATCCGGGTCGGGTTAACTTCATTAGTAGTTCAACAGTGTAAGAGCCCAAACATGAAAGTAAGGGCCCAAGGCCCGTAGTCGGTTTAGAACACATGGCGTAAACCGGTGCGGTATGTAAACTTGTCTTGTAAGTTAGGAATAGAGAGAGACCAACCCGGATACAGTATGAACCGGAGATTGGGACTCTCTGAACCGACGGGCGTCACCCGAGTATATAAGGGGACGACCCGGGGCGGTTCAAGGGATAGACAACAACAACTCGAGGCCTAGGCGAAGCTGTTTGCTCCCTAGTCATCGAGACTACATCAATCCCATCACAAACTAGACGTAGGCTTTTACCTTCATCGAAGGGGCCGAACTAGTATAACTCTTGTGTCTTTGTGTCCGCTTTAACCCCTCCAAGTTAACCCGTAGCGATGGCTCCATGACTAAGTCCTTTCATGAGGACATCTGCCGTGACAAAACCACGACAGTTGGCGCCCACCGTGGGGCTATCGCACGATGGTTTGATGATCTTGGAGGGCAAGCTCGAAGGACTCGAAGGCTACGCTCTGGGCCGAATGACCAAGAGTCGTCGTGGCAAGCTCTACATCGACGATGTAGGCTGGGGCCCCGAGGCCGGCTCGATTGAGTACGGGTACCGGGTCCCCTTTGGTGGCATACACGTTTTCATCGGCAAGATCGGTGAGCGGGGCTCGAGCGGACATCTGCACCGACCTCGTCGAGACGGCTCAGCGTACGAAACCTGCCCAGGCTAAACCGGCCGTCAAGCGTGCCTTTGTGGGAGTCATCCACGGAGGAAGTTATGAGGACGCATCAGAATCTGGTGGCGAAACCGTCGTCTACTCTGATGACGAGTCGTCGACCAGAGAAACTGAGTCCCTATATCAGCTGCAAGATGGCCGGATTGGGGGCTGTTCCGACGGTGACAGTATTCCGGACCCCTCTGATCTGCCCAACTGGGTTGGAATATTCATGGCCAGTACACAAGCAATACTTCACTCTTCGACCGCTGCGACAATGGTTGTCGGTTCAACAATGACGACGGCAATGGGGCAGGAGGCCCTGTGCGCCCGCCGACTCTAGTTTTATCAGAACTATTCGATGCGTTGGCCGTGCTCATGGCAGAGGTTAACCCGGTGGACCAGGACGTGCATAACACGGAGATTGCGAAGGTGAAGGAGAAAATCACTCAGGCTAAAGCGGATCTGGCAGCTGCAGACGCCAGGATGGCGGCAGAGCGGGCCACTTTGGATGCACAGGCTTATAGGCTCATGCTGGATCAGAGCGCGTCGCATGAAGTCATGAATAGGAAATACAGACCCCATTTGCCTTCAGTTTTCGAGGGAAGAGATCTCTTCAACACCCCAGGAGCGGGGACCAGTAATCCGCTGGTGGTAAACCGGGCGGAAGCACCTGAGACGGGCGCGCCGGTTCAGCCCCGCATAATAGATGTACCTCGCCATAATGCCAGCATGCCTCAGGCTATGCAAACGCCTCCAGGACACTACTCCAACCCAATGGATAACCTTGTCGCAGCTGCGGCACGACTGGAGGCAATTCTAATTGAAGGCGATTCACCACAGGCAGTAGAGACGCGCCGGGTCAAGGAGCTCCTTAGGACAGCTTTGGTCCAACAGGAAGCGTATTCATACAGCCGCGACCGGATCCACTCTACCCCCCGCCCAAGCCGAAGCTATAGCGAGCACGTGGATGAACCGGCCGTATCAAGTAATGCACGGCGTGGTGCGCAAGTGGCAACAACAGGGTAGGTGGTCTCGATAACGCCAGGAGGTGGTGGACCGGTCCGCACGCAGGAGGCCGAGTTAGCAGCGCAAAGACATCTGGATTACCAGCTTACGCCCGGTTCGTCTGACCATCTTTGAACCTGGGGTTACCTCTAGCTCTTTGGGGGTGCCTTGTCTCGCACTCCGCTACGCAATGTATGCTTGCCCAAGGATTTCAAGGGTCCGCGCAAGGTGCCAAATTACACCGCCGATTTGGCTCCAGAAGCATGGATAGAAAGTTATGAGATGGCCATGGAGATGCTGGATGTGGATGAAGCCGCGTGTGGAAGTACTTTACCATGATGCTCGAAGGCACGGCCCGTACTTGGTTGAAAAGCTTTCCACCCAATTCTATCAGTTCATGGGCCCAGTTGCGGACCCGGTTTATCCAGAATTTCAAAGATACCTGTAAGCAGCCCATGTATGTGGTGGACTTGGCGGCTTGTTTCCAGGGGGAAGGAGAGTCAACGACCCATTGGGTACGCCGCGTTTCGGAAATCTTACATTCCTCAGACCGGATCAATGCTGATTCTGCGATCTTGACCCTGGAGGGCAACTGCCGGTTTAAACCTTTAAAATTGAAACTGGGGCGCATGAAGCGGTTTTGCAATGACATGGGCACTCTCATGGGCGCTTTAGTGAAGTATGCTGATTCTGATAGTACCAAGGATCCCGAGTCTGATGATGACGAGACAGGGAAGGGAAAGAAGAACGACAACTCCAAAGGCCAGCAGCATCATTCGGCAGGTAATGGTGGAAGCAAGCGTAAAGCGAACGGTAACATGGACTTCGTAGCCAACACCAACACGCAGGACAAGGGCCAGCGGCGCAAGGGTAAACAGCCGAATCAAGGTGGAGCGCCTAATCCCAATCCGGACCGCTTGAACTATCTGTTGAATCAACCCTGTCCGAAGCATGGGACGAAGGAGGCGCCAGCAAATCACCTCTGGAAAGATTGTTACATTATGCAGGAGTTCAAAAGTTCTAATGCTTTCCGGTATGATCAAGGTTCCGGCGGCGGTTTAGGATCCGGGCCGGGTTATGGTGGAGGAAATTCCGGTTCAGGGTTTAATGGTAATCCGGGCGGACATAACAATCAGAACAATCAGAATAACCAGGGTGGTTACAATCAGCAGCAGCAGCAGTCGGGTTATCAGAGCAACCCAAAGCAGTTGAATAGTGGGCAGTACCACGTCTTCACCACCAGCTTAGACAAGCGAGACCGGAAGCTTCAGAAGCGGGCAATCAACGTTGTTGAACCGGCCGTGCCTCATTACCTACGCTGGTCAGAGCAGCCCATTGTATGGAGTAGAGAGGATCATCCTCCCCGGGTTGAAAATCCGGGTCAGCTAGCCCTGGTGGTGGCACCTCAGGTGGGAGGTTATAAGTTCACCAAGGTGCTTATGGACGGAGGGAGCAGCATCAACATCCTGTACTACGAGACCTTCTGTCGTATGGGGTTAACAGATAAACATCTCAAACCGTCCAATACAGTGTTTCATGGTGTGGTGCCTGGCAAGTCAGCGTATCCGGTTGGTAAAATAGCTCTAGAGGTGGCCTTCGGGGATGAGTATGACTCCAGATCGGAAACATTGACGTTTGAAGTGGTGAAAATTCAAAGTCCATATCACGCCCTATTTGGGCGGCCGGCTTATGCCAAGTTCATGGAACGACCTTGTTATGTCTATTTGCAGCTCAAGATGCCGGGTCACAAGGGGACAATAACGATTCATGGGAGCCGCAAGATCGTTGTGGAGTGTGAGGAAGGTGATGCGGCTTAAGCAGAGTCGATTTGTGCCACCGAGGAGCTGAAGTATTATAAGGACAATGTTGATCCGGCGGACATGACTCCATTAAAGAAGCCAACTACAGAGCACGATCCGGCCCTGAAGTTCAAATCGGCAGCTGAGACTAAGCTTGTTGACTTCAGACTGGCGATTTGTCCAAGCAGTTCAACATCGGTGCCAACTTGGATCCGAAATAGGAAAGCGGCGCTCATCGAGTTCATCCGTGAGAATCGGGACATTTTGCATGGAAGCCTTCGACATGCTGGTGTACCGAGGGAGCTCGTGAGCACACTCTTAATGTTGATCCCAAGTACAAACCGGTGAAAGCAGTTTCTCCGCCCGGTTTAACGAGGAGAGGCGTAAGGCCATTGGAGAGGAGGTTGCTGTGCTCTTAGCAGCGGGCTTTATCGTTGAAGTTTTCCATCCAGAGTGGCTTGCTAATCCGGTGCTGGTCCTTAAGAAAAACGGCACTTGGCGCATGTGTGTGGATTACGTAGATCTTAACAAGGCTTGTCCAGCAGATCCTTTTGCCCTCCCCCGCATTGACCAGATTATTGATGCCGCTGCGGGTTGTGAGCGTTTGAGCTTTTTGGATGCGTATTCTGGATATCATCAGATCAAGATGGCGGTTAAGGACCAGGAGAAGACAGCGTTTATCACTCCCTTTGGAGCCTTCTGCTATGTGTCTATGCCTTTTGGGCTCAAGAGCGCCCAAGCAACTTATCGGCGTTGTGTATGTAATTGCTTGCATGAACAGATCGGCCGTAATGTGCATGCCTATGTGGATGATATTGTGGTTAAGTCAAGGAAGAAGGAAACACCGATTGATGATTTGCAAGAAACCTTTGACAACCTGCTGGGTTTACAAGATGATGCTCAACCCGCCAAATGTGTTTTTGGTGTTCCAAAGGCAAGTTATTGGGTTTTCTCGTGTCCAACAAGGATTGAAGCTAATCCGGAGAAGATTACGGCTATCACCTCCTGGCTAAACCAAAATGTATTAATGATGTCCGGTGTTTGGCGGGCGGATTGCCGCTATTGAGCCGGTTTATCAGCCACCTCGGAGAGAAGGCCATCCCTTTCTACCAGATGCTGAAGAAGACAGATCAGTTTGTCTGGAGTCCAGCCGCTGATGAAGAGTTGGAGGACTTAAAGCGGCAATTGGCCAACCCGCCTGTGCTCGCCGCTCCCATCGACAAGGAGCCGCTTCTGCTATATGTTGCTGCTAACGCTAGGGCGGTTAGCGTGGCCATTGTGGTAGAGCGGAAGGAGGCAGGGAAGGAACATCCGGTTCGCGTCCGGTTTATTATATCAGCGAGGTGCTTATTGAATCTATGCAAAGATATCCGCATTGGCAGAAGCTGTTGTATGGAGTTTTTATGGCAAGCCGGAAGCTGAAGCAGTATTTCCAAGGGCACCCCATCACGGTGGTCGATTCAGCTCCCTTAGGTGATATCATACGTAACCGGAGGCGATCGGACGGATTGCCAAGTGGGCTATAGAGCTTGGGGCCTTACGGGTTTGAAGTACGCATTACCTCGGACGGCGGTGAAGTCTCAAGCACTTGTGGATTTCATTAATGATTGGACGGAGTTGCAAACGCGCTTTGAAGAAAAGCCGGATCATACATATTGGACCATCCATTTTGACGGATCCAGGCAGTTGGAGGGCTCGGGGGCTGGAGTCGTGTTAACTTCCCCACGAGGTGACAAGTTTTGTTACGTTCTCCGCTTAATGTTCCCTTGTACTAACAATGCAGCTGAGTATGAAGCCTTGCTCCATGGTCTTCGGATGGCTAAGGAGATGAATCTAAGCCGGGTTAAGTGCTTGGTGACTCGCACCTAGTGGCTCAACAGTGTCGGCACTTGGGATTCAAAGGACCCACTCATGGCTGCATATCGTCGTGAGGTGGATGTTGTTGCGTGTCATTTCAAGGGCTATCAGGTGGACCACGTGGATCGTCGGAAGAATGAAGCGGCGGACGCTTTGAGCCGGTTGGGCTCTCAACGCAAACCGGTCCCGCCCAATGTTTTTCTCGACGTACTGCACAATCCGTCAGTCAAGCTCCCTGGTGAAGCGGATTTGGCTGTTCCTGATCCGGAGGCTCAATTGGTGGCAACTGCGCGTCACTCCGGATTGACGCTCCCTTATCTGGCGTACATGAACCGGGCGAAGTTACCATAAGATGAGACGCGTTGGCCCGGCAGATAGTTCGGCGGTCTAAGTCTATGACCATTGTTAATGGCGAGTTGCATCATTGCAGTGTGTCAGGGGCGTTTCAACGCTGTGTATCCCCTGAGGAAGGCTGTGAAATATTGCATGAGATCCACGAAGGAGACTGTGGTCACCACGCCGGTTCAAAATCCTCGGTGGCCAAAGCGTTCCGCCACGGTTTGTATTGGTTGACTGCCCATGCTGATGCGGAAGATCTGGTCAGACGATGTGATGGTTGCCAAAAGTTTTCCAGACGTGCTCATGTACCGGCCCAAGAATTGAGGATGATTCCAATTACTTGGCCGCTTATGCGACTTGGGGTTGGATATGGTTGGACCTTTCAAAAGGTCCAAGGACAAGAAGACCCACTGTTGGTGGCGGTCGACAAATTTACAAAGTGGGTAGAGGCGTAACACATTAGCAAGTGTGATGCGCCACGGAGGTTCAGTTCATCAAAAGGTGATTTTCCGGTTTGGTTTTCCACACAAGATCATCACGAGATAATGGTACCAATTTTTCCAAAGGTGCCATGAAGGAGCATCATGAACGTGAGCACATCCGCTTGACATTTCTTGATAGCTCACCCACAGTCCAATGGTCAAGCGGAAAGAGCCAATCAAGAGATCTTGAGAGGCATTAAGCCCCGGCTTATGGTCCCTTTGCAGAGGACACCGGGTTGTTGGGTAGAAGAGCTACCATCTGTGTTATGGAGTATAAATACTACGCCTAACAGATCCACGGGATACACGCTGTTCTTTATGGTTTATGGAGCGGAGGCGGTTCTCCCCAATGACATCCGTCATGACTCACCTCGTGTGGAAGCTTATGTTGAAGCGGATAACGAGATGGCACGACATGACTCTTTGGATCGGCTGGATGAAGAGCGTGACATAGCAGCTGCCCGCTCGGTGATTTACCAATAGGATCTTCGTCGTTATCATAGTCGCCGGTCGAACCAGAACTTTTCAAGAAGGAGATTTGGTACTTGACTCATCCAAGACCAGGTGATATGCACAAGCTATCCCCACCTTGGGAGGGACCTTTCGTGGTCAGCAAGAATCTGCACAACGGGTTGTACTATCTGATCGATGTTCGAGAGCATAAAGATTCACGGACATCAGAGGAGGAGACCAACATGCCGTGGAACATAGCTCATCTTCGGCCTTATTATACCTGAGCCATCGGCTCTACTTATGTACATATTATGACTATATATTATGAATAAAGTAATAAACCGGAGCCTCAGCTAAAGCGGGGTATCTGTTCTGTTACATCATGCGTGGTTACATGGAGTTGTTTAGTTTTAAAGCAGCCTCCGGTTTACCCCCTGAGTTTGCTTTTCAAAAGCTTTATGATATCACTTGGGGGCTTGGTCGTGTCCGAACCAATGCAACACCTTTTGATAGGCGAGAGCCACCAGATCACTTGGGAACATGGTCAAATCTGAACCAGTCACGCCTCTTGATCGGCCTAAGGCCATAGAGTCACTTGGGGGCTTGGTCGAACCCGAACCATTGCCACGCCACTTGATCGGCATAATGCCACGGTTTCAGTTGGGGACCTGGCTGACTTGAACCATGACTATACCCTATTGGGAGCTTGGTCGCGTCCGACCATGGTAACATCATCTGATCGGCTCAGTAAAGCCTCTTTTTGCAAACGGTTTTATCATTACCTTTGCTTCCATGTTTTTCATAACTATTATTTGACTTTGTTGCGTTTCTGAAACCGATAACATTTTTTAAACCGGTTCAAGATGTCAATTGACGGAATTCGGTCCATTTTTAATCCGGGGATAATTCTTCCGGTTTGACTTTTTCTGTTAAACATCCCATCATAGAGTGACAGGGGGCTTGTCATGACCCGGCACGGTTTACATGGTAAACCGGCATTATAAACACAGGAGCTGTTCTCTCCTTTGACGGTAATGGTTTATACAACCTCCGTTTCAAGATTGCCTAAGCCAACTTCATGCCCAGCAACGACAGGTATTTTGTATCACAAAATTTTGATTATATACCTCAATATTTCATTTCATATATATATGAATGTCACAAACCAGCTGGCGGCACAGACCGCTAGGTCAGTTTAGGATTTTTTGACTGTAGGCAATCTAAATTAAAAGTTTCGATCATTCAATCAAAGGAGTCCGCACCATTACATGAAGGCATATTAAAAACAAAAGTGATGGCTATCCTATTACAAGGCATTCAGAGGCCCAAAATTTGGAATGGCGTCATAACAGGCAGCTTCTGATGCATCAACCGGCTTGACGGATTAAGCTTCATTGCCGGGTTGACGTGAAGAAGATGGGTCGTCTGGCGTCGGTTCAACTTCTTCCTCCTCACCACCCAATGGCCGGAAGTCATTGGTGGTCCAGTCAATCCGGGTTAAAGCACGAAGACAGCCTCTTCACTTATAAGCTCAGCGGATCAACGTCGAGGGGCATAAGTGTGCTTACGGGTTGGTGGAACAAGGTTACGCAGACTTCCGGAACAACAGCTTCAACCCGTCATTGTTTGCATCAGAAGGAGCGGTGAACCATCAGGTTGGCCTCTGTTGCCCGATTGACTCGCCAGAGGACGCATCTCCCTTGTTACCCGTTTGAGAGCATCATTATCAAATGCTTCGCCATTTTCTTGAGCACTGGGGAAGCCTTTGGCTATGTCAGCCGGATCAAGGTCAGCTATCCATGCTTTGGCGCGAGTTAGTACCAATAAGGTGCCAGCCCAGGCAGCGGATCGTTTCAATTCTTCTAGCTGAGTCGGTATCATAGATAGCCGGTCCAGTGTGTCCTTGATCAATGTTGGAGCCGTGTTATCATAAGAGGTGGCGCAAATAACTCGCTGGGTGCCGGTATACAGCTGTTCAATTAGCGTATACGCGGCCTTGAGTTTCTTCCGCATGTCAGAACCCAGATGAGCAATGCGCTTACCTATACCGGTTTAAGAAAGTTCAGGTTTAACCGGAGGAAATTTCAAAATGGAATATTCATCACAACCTTGGTGAAACATTGCTTACCAAATATTGCAGAGGTCATGGCGTTAATTTGGTACTTTAATCTAGCGAGCTCTTCCGTCACCGGTTTAATGGCTGCTTCAGCATCTTCCGCCCGTTTTAGCAAGCCCGCTTTCTCCGTATCCCAGTTGGCCCGCTCGGACTTAAACCACTCCTTGAGCTGCTCCATAGTAGTCAAAGCGGTTTTCAGCTCATCCTTGGCCTTGGAGGTTTCTGCCTGTTGAGATTTCAGATTGACATGAAGATCATTGATCTGTGCGGTTTGTTGGCGTATCTCACTCTGTGACAAAAAGGGAGCATGTTAGTAGTTTCATCACAAAGTCCCAAGCTCAATACAGGTATTCAACTTGGCACTTGGGGGCTAATGGCTATTTGCTCGAACATGTTCTCTTTGGCGATATAAATTCTGATCCGGTTTAACTATACTAAGTTGAACCGGCCCTTGGGGGCTACATCAGTGAAGTCTGAAAAATTTGAGTTTTATATTAAGTCCCGGTTTAACTATACTAAGTTGAACCGACCCTTGGGGGCTACAACAGTGGACTCTGAAAGTATTGAGTTCTATATCAAGTACCGACTTGAAAGAAGATTACAAACACACCCTTGGGGGCTACTACGCAATGAAGGTACAAGAGAAAGGCATAACTCTTTACCTCATAGCGCTCCTTCATAAGATTTACCAGACCGGCTTCGAAATCACGACTTGTGTAGAGCCGGTTCAGAAGCAGAGTGAATCTTGGGCGAGAAATTGTCATAAGTCGATGATCAGGCTTTTCCTTCCCTTTACTCATGGCAGTAAACTCTTCCTTGGCGCTGTGCTTTGATAGAGCAACCGGATTGCCAGGGGCGGTATATGCTGTGCCCGTAACTACGACATCGTCATCTTTGGCCGGGCTGGCCGGATTGGCATTTTTACATGGGCTTGGCGCTTTCATACCCGGGCTTGGCGGATCAGCAGTTGAATCCCGTTGTTCTGCTGCAGGACTCGGTGGAACAGGAGGATGTGACGTTTCAACTTGGACATCCGGTTCAGCCTCTGACGGATTAGCATTGTCATCTTGATTAACCCCAACAGAGTTGTCTTTAGCAACTTCGGGATTTTCACCATAATGCTCTGGAATCTTCTCCGGATCAACATCCACAGTAGGGTCGAGGGTCTTGGCTTTCTTACTAAGGCGAGCCTTGGTGCTAAAACATCAAAGGTTAGAATATGATAAACCGACAAATACAAGGAACAAATTAAGGAGTAATATGCTTACCCAGCAGCAACTTTGAGAGGAGGCAGCTGAGTGGTTGATGAACCGCCAGACGAGTTGGAAGAAGCCTGATAATTCGGGTCAGACGGATTGAGAGGGCATCAGAAGAAACCTTTCAAAGGATAACGCTTTTCAGGAGAACAAGTCACCTCTGGACGACGTTTCCGGGTTGGTGTGTCAGCTAAACCGGACGACGTAATTTGTTGACCGCTGTGCCGGGTCGTACGACGTTCTTCAGTTTGCTGCGTCTTCAAAGAAAGTTTTGGATTCAAATGAGCACAAGAGTGAGATTGTTTCACTTTCCGGACCGTGCGGCGAATTCTTTTAACCGGTACAAGATCAGAATTGGAAGAAAGAAGGATTACCTCAACAGGTTCTGCATGGCTGGCCTCAGCGTCATCCTGGGAATTATAACTGTCAGTAAAATGAATGACGAAAGGAACAAAGTAAGTCAAGCTCTACCTCATCATCTGATTCTTCGTCCTCCGGCGGTTCAGAAGACTCGGTGGTTTTCCTCTTGCCAGCTTTCTTGGTGGTCTTGGTCTTTACACGAGGAACCCGGGCCGATTTCGTTCGTTTCCAAAAGGGGATGTTAGTCTGAGAATTAATAAGGGATTAATACAATCAGTATGGAATCAAAATCAGTAGAGCAATAATTGGAACCTTACCGCGGGCGGTTTGTTGGAGACGCAGAACGGGGCCAACCCGGTTTGGCTGCATGCGGAGATCGGTTCATCGAGCATTTTCTTCACTGTCTCGGCAACTTCAAGCTCAGTTATTGATAGCTCGTGATGTCGTTGAGGATCTTTGACGTCACCAGTGTATTCGTGCATCAATCCGGGGCGGCGGCTTAATGGCAAGATGCCCCAAGAAACCCAACAGCGGACAAGGTCAATACCAGTTAAGCCGTTGGCCATCAGAGCCCGGAGCTTGATAATTTGAGGTGCAAAGTTCTTCCGTTCTGCGGCAGTCAAGCGCGAAGGCAATGGGTGATTGTTGCTAAGCCGGTGAGGGCGATAACCCGGCAAGGGATTTTCTCCGTTAGGAGCAGTGTTCCGGCAATAGAACCAGGTTTGATTCCAATCTTTCGGATGGCTATGATGTTTGGCGTGAGGAAAGTCCACTTCTTTCCTTTTTTGGATTGAAACGCCACCAAGTTACGTGTTAGGACCGTCCGAAAACTACATGACGGCGGTTCAAATGAAAGAAATCTCGGAATAACTCCACAGTTGGTTCTTCTTGAAGATAGACTGCAGAAGACTTGAAAGTTGCATATATTGGACACAGAGTTCAGACCAATATCTTGTGGATGGAGTTGGAAGCTTGCGAGGACATCCCGGAAATTTTTTGATCCGGGCGGGCTGAATCCCCGGTCTAGGTGTTGCATAAAAACAATTACCTCTCCTTCTTGAGGTTCAGGCGGACATTCCAATTTCGGAACACGCCAGTGGAGAACATTTTTTGAGGCTAAAGCGCCAGTGGTGGCGTAGCCATTGAGCTGTGTTTCCGTGATCCGGGACGGAACCCAATTGCAAGAAGAAAATTGTTTCGCCATTCCGGAAGGGAGGAGCTGAAAGAAAATCAAACAGGTGCCGGTTCACTGTTTACAGTTTGCAAGTGAAAAATTCAGTGTTAAACCGGTGGAATTACAATGCAAGGTACAGTTGGTGGTTTAAAAAAGGGCTAATGACATATGGCGGGTTGGATATCAAGGATTAAACCGCCCATAGGCAGAAAGGCCCAGATTCAAGTTTTCTGCTAAGTGTTGACAGAAACAGGTTTCACACAATAGTCAAATCTATTTGGATCTACCGCGTCTATAAGACAGTTTTATGCGTTCTTTAAAAGGCATTCAAGAAAACAGAGAAGGATGTATGCTCTACCAGAAGAAAAGGAAGGGCTGCTAGTATTAGAAATAGATGCGGAATGACTACCGCAAGAGATCTATAACTGTTTTTGGATTAAAACTGCCACGACAGAAGGTAGGAAGAAGAGGAAAAAATGGAGAACTGCGGATGAACTTGCAAAAGCTTAATACAGATCTGAAGGCAAAGAACAGAAGAGGTATACCGCTGCAGATCATGGCGGAGGGAGGCGATGAGTCTCTGATCTAACTCAGCTTGATGCAGCGGCCTTGGTTGGTGCGGTTCTCGAAGGTCGCGGACGGCGGCGGAGCTTCAGAGCTGAGGTCGTCGCGAGGAAGAAGATGCAGAAGAGGAAGAGAAAAAGGGGGCCCTCGGGCTTTATTTATAAAGGAAGGAGTGAAAGGCGGTAGCGAGAATCAAAGGCGTCCGAAGCGGCGAGTGGGCGCTGTCGCCTCGATTTTCGGGATAACCATTAATGAGAACGGAATCTTTTGATCCTTTTTATGCAGAGGTGATGTCATGATGGACCGTTACGGTGCTCAAGATGACGTCCACGGCGATTTACAGCAACCAGAGAAGGGGACATCACGGCGGTTCAACAATCACAAGAAGATATTGAAGTTGAAGATTTTTATCAAGGATTGACATGAACCTGTTCAAATCAATCTGGGGCCTAATGTTGGGGATATTACTACTGGGCGTGAACCGGCCTATCCGGGCCGGGTTAACTTCATTAGTAGTTCAACGGTGTAAGAGCCCAAGCATGAAAGTAAGGGCCCAAGGCCCGTAGTCGGTTTAGAACCTGTAGCCGTAAACCGGTCTGGTATGTAAACTTATCTTGTAAGTTAGGAATAGAGAGAGACCAACCCGGATACGAGTATGAACCGGAGATTGGGACTCTTCAACCGACCAAGGCGTCACCCGAGTATATAAGGGACGACCAGTATGTTCAAGGGACAGACAACAACAACTCGAGGCCTAGGCGAAGCAGTTTGCTCCCTAGTCATCGAGACTACATCAATCCCATCACAAACTAGACGTAGGCTTTTACCTTCATCGAAGGGGCCGAACTAGTATAACTCTTGTGTCTTTGCGTCCGCTTTAACCCCTCCAAGTTAACCCGTAGCGATGGCTCTGCGACTAAGTCCTTTCATGAGGACATCTGCCGTGACAAAACCACGACACCCTCTATGCTATACTCAACCCAATCTATTCACAAATTCTTCACGTGCGTTCTATTTGAAACTCGTTCAAAATCTTCACTGTGTCCTAGTCAGCTGAAGAAATTGCGAACGGAACTTTAAAACTGATCTTATCCAAACTTTCGTTTTTGCCGCTCAAACCGTTCCGCATTCCACGATAGATTTATCTATTCACCCACGATCTAACACAATCTCCACTTCTCAGTACGTGGGTGACACATGTCAAGCGAATGAGAAGGGTCAGGGGCACGTTCATCCCAAATCTTCGGGCGAACAGTTTTTCACCGTGGCTATATATACCCCCTCTTCCCCTTCCTCACTTCCTTTACTCTGCTCGACCGCTCTCTCTCGCTCGAGCTTCTCAAACCCTAGCGCCGCCGCTACTCCATCGTCGCTGGTGAGGAAAAGCTTCACTGCCTCGACCTCCTCGCCCGGCGATACTCGCCGACCTGGAAATCTTCACTCCGCGCCGCCGTAGCTGTCTTCCTCCGCCAAGTTAGGGCGTGGAAGATCTAACCGATGAACTTCCCATATGTTCTTCTCGGTTAAATCGTGTTCTTCACTTCGGGTAATTAAAAGTTACTTTTATTACTCGCTTTGATTCTCAAACCTTCCTTAAAATCTTCAAAGGTGTTTATTCTTCAAATCTTCACACATATGAACACCTCAAACAAAATATGCTCTTGATTCCTTTCTCTAAGCAATGATTTTCTTCAAGATTCCTCAATTGTGTGGATCCTTGATCTATACAACTCTGGAACCTAAGACAAAGATCGCTTAGTTAAATTCTTCAAGGCTCATCTGGTCAAATTCCTCAAACTAGTTCTTTTTGAAAAACCTTCTGAGAACGCATATGACCTCTCCAAATTCCTCGCAACTATACTCTGTTCACAGGTACTCATGTCCGCTGCTGAATCACTAGGTTCTCATCAACTTAACTCATTTGCAGCTTTCCTCGAAGAAAAGTTGCATACTTCTTCAGAGAATTCGTTTGTTCAAATTCCTCACCTGAAGAATATGGCAGAAGGAAAGAAGCCACAGAAAGGAGGAAAGAGGCCTGAGGTCATGACTGCGTTTGAGATCCCTGAGGAAATATATGCTGATTATTGCACACCTGATGAAGCCGAGTTCGGCAAAGAAAACTAAAATTAGCGCAAGGTGCGCATTCAAAGGATTGAAAGGAGATGGGCAAGGGAATGGAGGGAGTACATATATGTAACTCCAAAGTACATGAAGAAATTCGCTATCAATCCTCCATGCCCAAGAGCTCCATTGGCACCTGGTCAAGAAGCCGACCCCACCAGCATCAAGCGTGGTGAGCACTTTCCTGAAGAATGGGCCAAGTGCCAAGCCAAATTGGCAAGAAAAGCCAATGAGGCTGTGAGGAAATTTAATGAGGACTCTGCTACTGCTGCTGCCCCTGAGGCCTCTGTCAAGCCAAGAAAATCTATGGCAAAGAAGCCCGCACACAAGCCAAGTGCTTCACCAACAGTGCCCTCACGGCCAAGTTCCTCAGCTGTGCCCTCATGGCCAATTCCTCATGCTGCTCCTGCTCCTCCCAAGTCCTCAGCTGCTCCTACAAAGTCCTCAGCAGTTCCGACAAAGTCCTCAGCACCTGTGCATCTGGCCACATGCCAAAGGACTGCAGACATCTCCATTGCCTCGGTGTTTCAAAGAAGTTCCTCACCTGCACCAAATTCTTCATCTGGCCCGACTTCTGCTGAAGACTAAGGCCACAAATGGACGAGGTCCTCGGCCAAGTCCCAAGAAGAAACATGTCGCCTTCCAAGAACCACACGAAGATGATGAGGCTGATGATGATGAACTTATGGAAATCATCGAGACCGCCAAGAAAGGGCCGCTAGAGCCAAAGGCACACCTGCTGCACATTGTTGGATCCAAGAACGATCCTAGACTACATTGATATCTGGCACAAGGACCCAAACACTCCTATGCCTGACTTCAAGTTGACACCTGGCCAAAGTCACATGCTGACTCATTTCATCCAAGAGGAGAAATGGAAATTTGATACGGCCAGAGAGATCAAGAAATCGCAGTACAGAAATGAGAAACTACTGAAGAACTTATCAAGATGCAGGCTGACATCAAAGCCCTCAACGACAAATTTAACTCCTATTATGCTGATTGGCAAGGAGCCAAAGTCGGATTCGTCAACCTGACGAAGAAGTTCACCAATGTTGCTGCCCCAACGCAACATGAAATTCCTCAGCCGGAGCCTCACCAGCAGACTAAAGAACATGCCAAAGACCACCGATGAAGTTCATGGCTCTTGAAGACAATGCTAGTTCCAGGGCTGATGATCCCATTCCATACCGAAGAAATTGCGGTGGCATCCACTAGTGGTGTGCTGAAGAAATCGAACAAGTCGAGTAAAGCTGCATCGATTGCGCTGAGGAAAATCAACCAGATTCCTCAGCTCCTCCTGCGCCAACACCAACTCCAGTTCTTCCATCTGCCTCTAATGTGAAGAAGACCAAGGCTGCAGAACAAGCTGCAGTGAAGAAACGGAAAGCATCAGCTGCGTCAAATTCTTCGGCTGCGAAGAAAATGAAGCCAATGACTAGCTCCTTTGAAAATCCTATTGATGCTGTTCCAATTTCCTCAATTCCATCAAAGGACCTTGTTCCTTTTGGTGAAGATTATGAGATCCCAAGCGGATCGATGAAGAAGATCATTCTGCTTGCCGTCGAGCAGATTGATGAAGAAATTGAAGTGGAAGCAATCCCTTCAACCCCAATCATTTCCTCGCCTATGCCTCGGTTCACGGTGAAGAGGCGGTGTTGAGAAAATTGAAGAAGATGTGGATATTGGAAGCACGCGCCCGTTGATGAACGCTGACTTTTGGGAAAGTCAAGATCCAAATTCTCCACTCTTCACCCCAATTCAACAGATTCCTCGGTCCCTGCTCCAACAGTTCAAATGGGCTCAAGAAACTCATCCGACTTCATCTGTCCATGAAGAAATTCCAGCCACTAGCGCCGATGAACCTGCTTCTTCTTGATCCTCGATGCACCTATAGAGGAACAAGAAATTCCTCGGCTGAAGAACACGAGATTGCGATTCCAGAGGTCGTGATGCAACTCAATCGACACTCCACCGCCAAAGCCAAAGAATCCCTTCTCAACAAAGCAAAAGTTCAAGGCTGAAGATTTCTTGGCGAGCACGTATTCTTCATTGATTACAATCCATATGATTACGCTTCGCATAAGGAAGAGGCGATTCTGGACTGCCAGTCAAGCCAATTTCTATTCCTCAGTGCTCTTCAACAAAGACAAAGTCTTCGATCATGCACATATTCCTCATGTGGACATGGAGTCTCTGCCAGGCTTCGAGCCAGTCCTCATTTTTCTTCACGATGCAGGACTTACAATTTCTGCTGATATCTGTGGATCGGAATGAAGAACTCATTCTTCAATTCTATGCAACGCTGCACATCACCGGAGATGCTGAAGACGTGAACTCATGGGTATTAGACTGGATGTCTGAAAATACTCACTACAAGGCACCAGCAACTGAATTGCTTCGTGCTCTACCACTTAGTCCTCCACTTGACGGTGCTCGTTGTATCTACAACGAACCAGAACTTTCAAATCACTATATGCAAGTCTTGATGAAGCCTTTGAAGCTGTGGCAGGCCCCAAGAACCAAATTCCTCGTCAAGGAATTATTGTATGTGCCTCGGTTGTCTATCGGATTCGGCGAAGATAATGAGTCCTATCAAAGGCCACGATTCAAATGATGAAGAAGTCGTTGGCATCATGAAGAATATGCTTTTCAATATCATTCATGGCGTTCCGTCCAACTTCCATGGTTTCTTCATGAGGACTCCGCGAATATTGCTATGTCACCTTTTGAGCTGAAGCCTTATGCACCATGGATTATGAGGTTCATCAGGACAAGGTCTTCACTCAACTACAAGGTCGATACTACGAACCACCGCAGCTACTTGCCCCGATTGAAGTCCTCAAACGGACATTTACCTCGGTGATGACAAGGGCAAGGCAAGCTGCCGTGATCGATGAAGGCACTCGTCCATTGGATGGACAGTTCAAAAGCTGCATCCTACTCCACCAATGATGACTCGCCACACATGACTCGCCGCAAATACCTCGGCTAAGCAAAGTCCTCAAGCCACAAAGACTCTGTGGTGATGACTGATCGTGAGTTACTCCTCGGTCTTTATCGGAAGGTTGATCGCAATCATAAATGGGTCAAGCGTCGGTTTGGTTCAATTCTTCACAACATGACCTCTACACACAATGCGGTGAAGAAAACCACTACTACCTCCATGAAACCTTCAAACGCACTGGCTGTTCTTTCAAATGTCTACAGCACGGAAGAATAGACGACAATGGGTCTCAAGGAAGAATTTGACTGGTCTGCACCTCCTCCGAAGAAATACAAGAAGGTCAAAGTTCCTTCCTTGGTGGCCAGCTCCTATTCTTCATCATGAGACACTGATGAAAATGAAGACTTGGACGACACTGCGGCAGGCCCCACTACAACAACCGACCCCAACAACGCTGGCGCTCCTTCATCAACTTGAAATTCTTCAGGCGTTAGTCCTCGCCGATCCTTTTGGTCATTCAATGACAAAGGGGGAGAAATTTGAGTTAGTCTTCAAGCGGGTCTATTATATGGGCATTTTTTTGTTAAGTTACAACTCTCGTTCTTCTGAAACTTTTATTGAATCGATTTGTAATCCTAAACCCGATGGTGTTTTGATACTTTTGATGCACTGTGCTCTGATACTCTTGATGCGTTCTTTTGCGTGCTTGTTCCTCATTAATGTTATCGCACGCATGCTGAATTTCATCAAGCACCATATTTCATCATGCATTTCAAATTCTTCATATTTTATGTCAAATGCGTGTATGAATTACAAGATATAGGGGGAGATCTCCATGATTCAACTCTTCAAATGTGCACTGCCTCAAAAGAAAATTCCTCACTATGCACATCTTCAGGGGGAGTTCTTCTATATCTTGCAATTAAATTCCTCAACATCAGTATTTACACTTCATATGTTTATCCCCGTTGAAAACTTAACCTATATTGTCATCAATCACCAAAAAGGGGGAGATTGTAAGTGCATCTAGTGCCCCTTAGTGATTTTGGTGTATTGAAGACTTATATGTTAAGGGACTAATGTGTTTATGAGTGTACACAGGTCTATCAGTCTATGAGTAGTTTGATATTTACAGTGAAAGTCTAATTCTAAAAATGAAGTTCTTCGATCGAAGACTTTGATATTCCAAGACTTTCTGAAGACTTTGAAAGTGAAGAAATTGGTGTGACCTTGAAGACTTGGTATTCATTTGAGGAACATGAAGCGTGAAGACTTTTGTTTTCGTTGTTTCGTTTTTCTCTTTCTTGAGTCATAGGAAACACCGTACTGTTAAAGGGGGTCGAGGAAATACTAAGGAAAAATTTCCATGTGATGCTCAACTCAAAATCCTACACCTACCAATCCCTTCGAGTGAAGCCTTTGGAAATCTCATGATTCAGTCAATTTCTTCAAAGGATGTGAGACGAAGTTCTTACGCTCACTGAGGAATTTGTTCTCGATCAAGAGTTAGGAATTCGCTAGTGCGGATTGCCTACACAAAGTGAGGAACATGATAGCCCCGAGGAATTTGAGAGTCAAATTTCCGACCGTTCTTGTCTTCTTGGCCACCTGTCCCAAAATATCTTATCCACCTAACGGTCATATCATTGAAGGGCATTTATGTCTTATCATGTCGGGCTGCTCCCTAGGCTATAAATAGCCGCCCCTACAACCACTAGCTGGTTGGTTGCTCCGGAGAGAAACTTGACACTTGTCATTTGAGAGCAACCCATCCTCCGAGGACTTTGAGCGAAAATCATCGAGTGAGGAAAACCCAAAACAAAACCCCTACAAACCCAAAGTGATTGAGCATCACTGAAGAGATTGATCCTGCGTGGATCCGACGCTTGTTACCTTTGAAGACTGTGCTTCTTCCATACGGTTAGGCGTCATGGTCTAGAGCATCCAAGAGGAATTGTGGATCGCCGAGTGACCAAGTCTGTGAAGGTTTGGAAGTCGCCTGAAGACTTACCACGAGTGATTGGATGAGGTCTGTGTGACCTTAGTTCAAGGAGATTACGGTGAGGACTTGGTGTCCTGAGCTGCGTGCTTAGCGACTGGGTGTCCGAGACTGTCTGTCCTCGAGTTTAAATACTCAGCCGCTCCAACCAGACGTACAACTGAGAAAGCAGTTGGAACTGGTCTACCAAATCATTGTCTTCACCAACCTAACTGGTTCTATTTCCTCAACTCTTTCATTTCCTCATTACTGTGTTGAGTGTTCATTCATATCTGTGTTTGAAGACTTTGACTGAAGACTTTCTCTATTTCCTCAGTTCAATTTCTTCAGTCTGTTTGTCTTTATCTTGTGCTATCCTGTGTTTACGCTTTCTGTACTCTTTGTTTGTCTTCATTTTATCATGATGACCATGCTCGCATTCTCTTATGCTTACTTCTGAGTACTTATTCCGCTGCAAGTAGTTCTTCGCTAAGGAATTTCCTCACCGGCAAATTCCTCAGTGAAGAATTCATAAAAATCGCCTATTCACCCCCCCTCTAGTCGGTATAACGCACTTTCATACCCAATATAAATAACCCAATCTCCATTTGCGCCAGCCCAGGCCTTATCCTGAAGCGATGGCGTGTTGACATGACACGTATCGTTATCAAGCGAAATCAACTTGCACAAGGTGAGGCCTCAGTTGTCCGCGCCCATGCGAACAGGCTTATGGCAAACAAGATAAGGGAGATCAAACCGCTCCTGGACCCTTGGGTTCCTTGTAATGATGTTATTAGTTGAGTCGAGAATGGTATTGAACGAACCTACCATGCTAGCCGAGGTGATGACGTCGCACCGATCAATGAGTTCCCCCACCACGTCATCTTTCAGATCGGGGCAAGAATAACGGGGTCATTTTCGGCTTGTTCCCTCCATGGAGAAGACGATCGAACAATGGCAGAAGGAAGTGTGAATGCAAATGGAGGAGGGAGGAATAGCGTGCGACAGCAGTTCCAAATCGAGAGGGAAAGGCGAAGAGTCGGTGGACGGCTGCCAGTTTGCCACGGAACACGAAGAGGCGCCCCGGCCTACACGTCCTTTCAGAAATTGTACAAAAGGACTCGTCGTTGTCTCACTGACATGTTGGAACGGGACCACATGTCAACAAAACATGGTGTGTAATTTCTCGTGCAAAATGCGATCTGGCCGCGTTGGCCCGAGGTGCCGCATTAGTTATCGACCTTTATTTTTTTATTGGCGTGCCGTTCAGTTTTGATGCACGACTAACTAGTACTGTTTGCAGAGAAAATATAAACTACTCTACCACTACTCCACCTCTAGTACTAGTAGTATAAAAAGATATATAGGCTGGAGCTTCAGAGCTTTCTTGCTAAGGGTTGCCCACTTGCTTCTCACACTATCACCCTCTCTCCAGATCTAAAAAGACGACCTCTCTCTCCCTCCTCACCGGTGGTCACAGATCCGTCGGGGAAGAAAAGGACGTGCAGCGTTGACGCACTCGTCGTCGGCGAGCGAGGTCACGCACTGACGACAAGGCCATCCTCTCAGACCTAGCGCCCGCGCGGGATGGCCTCCGTCCCCAAGCTCGCTGCTGTAGTGCGTGCGAAGGACGACGAGCACGAGCGAAGCCACTTCCCGTCGACCCTCAGGTATGCTACCTCTTTTCATACCATACCATTGTTCTATTGCCCCATCTGCCACGTCGCTACATGTGGATCTTTTTCCACTCCACCATCTTCCCCATTTGCTATCCTCTGCTTTGCTGGTCACGCAGACGAAAACCTTAATTTGCACTATTAAAGGAAACCCTACTTCATGCGGACTAATCCATGTCTGGGTTGAATAAGGAAAGGAAGGGAGATTGTACTGTCCAAGAGAGTAGGCATCGAACCCGCATCTAGATTGAAAATGGGAAAATCAGTAGCTAAGGAACGAGTCTCGTGTCTCTTGGTTGAAGAAGGGTAGAAAGGCATGAAAACGCAATAGAGAATGACCAGGTCGATCAGTTTGTTGTCCTCACATAGGAAAAAGGTGGCTAAATAGAACAAAAATGGGACGTAATCCACATATGCTGCCTGGATATTTGTTGCTCTGGGCAACCATACCTCCCTCACCACTCTATGCGTCCGTGGAGGTACATCATACTGGTGCGCCCATTGTCCGAATGGGCCTCCCATGCTCTTATTGTCACTTTTTTTGCTGTTAGTATAACGCCAACAGTCAAGTCAAGCAATGCTACTGCTAAAGTGATGCCACATTTAACTAATGCTGCACTCAGTCTAATGCCACCGATAAATTTAAGCAATGCCATTTAATGTCCTTTGGATTATTTCAGGGTTAGCTATTGATTGTGGATGTATTAAAGATTTTTCAGCTAAGGCATTCTAATGTTGTTGCACAGCCAAGATACCAACGATGAAACTTGTTACTACCTTCAGATTTTTGCACTATTAATGCTTATAGATTACATACCTCACTTTCATGAGATAAGTTAATTTTTTTGTACAGTGTCACCAAAATGCCAAGGCGCTGATGTCATTTTATTTTGGTTAAACTGCACAAAAAATTATGAAGATAAGAGGAAAGGTCAAGAGTGGGAACCTCCTCCTCCGGCTGTTCTCTTGATTCGTTCGATCAAGTTTTTATGTTTGATCGATTATCAAGATTGGGATAGCAATTTTTAAGGTCCCCCCAAGTTCGAAACGATATTTACCTTGGAGGTACATGGTTTGCAATTTTTTATCTTGTCATTAGTTAATAATGCTAGTTACCTTCAGACTTTTGTATTTGGTTTAATGCTCATGCACAACTAGTATACCAATCTTTGAAACGTGTTACCTTTACATTTTGTATTGTTAATTCTTATAGAAATCTTCCAGTGCTAGAGTTTATTGAAATATGTTCAGTAAAACCATTGTACTGTACCATGTAATAAAATAACTACTCTACTGGATTAGTGTATATTTGTAGTATTCGAAATTTTGAATGGTGTTGCATTAGCGTATGGACATAAATAAAGTGTGGCAAGCTTTCCCAGATATATGCTCAAGAAAACTACTACCCATTTTTCTAAATACTAGACGTTTGGTTACTTTAAATTGAACCGCGAAAACGTCTTATATTAAGGAACAGAGGGTGTAGAGTTCACTCAAATTATCCCGGTAAAGCTAGTCACACCTTTGTTAAAATTAATGTTCATTATGTTATCGGAGGAGGTCTGTAAGTTTGTCTCTAATGCCTGTCAACTACATACCTGACATCAAGATGTAATGTTAAGTCATTTCCTTTTGTACAGTGCCACTGAATTTTCAAGGCGGTGATGGCATTTTATTTTAGTTGAACTGCACAAAATATGCTTAAAAGAAGAGGAAAGGTCAGGAATCGATCATTCTTTCAGAAAGAACTATATATGCCTTTCTTACATCAGCCGTTGTTTCCTTATTTATTCCTTCAAACAGGTGGTTAGAAACAGTCTTGCTACCTTTTCCCATTAAGAAATTGGAATGCTTATATTTGTGAGTCTATGCTTCAACTAGTGCCAGTTTTATAGTAATCACACTTTCAATATTTATGCAAACAGGGATGCTCGATTTTAGTGGAACTGCACAAAAAGTCCAACTGGTTCAACATTAGGAGCATGTTTTCTTCCAAACCGTTATATCCAATTGGTGGCATTATGAGCTGTTCATTATGAAGGTACATGGTTTGCTACTATCTTGCTACTCTTTTTGTACTGTCATTAGATAGTAATACTAGTGGTTTGCATGTGAATTTATTGGCAGGGTGGACCTACATTGGAGGTACAGGACATGATTCAATGATTGGATGCTCAATTTTGGTTGTATCGATTTCACCTCTTCAATCACTGCGAACATGGATATCCTTGGTCTGATGAAGAATAGGCGCTATATTTCTGCTCTGAACCAGCAAATCAATTCAATATGAAATTGTCCAGGGCAAAACATGACTGTATCAAATTGTCCAGTGCAAAACATGACAGATGCTAAGCGGAAGAGACATGTTTAAACCGAAAATACAAGGTGGGGTATATGTTTACTAGCTGCTTGATATTTGTGTAGACAGAGATGTCTGCCCGTTGCTATTTGGCAAACACACAAAGTGACCGCAATTTTGGTTGAACTACACAAGAGAATAGTATAGTCACTGCATGCAGTGCCATTTGAAAATAGACACAGAAAGATTGGATAGTCACTTCATGGACTGCAGAAAAGTAGTATTGTACTATTTATTGGCCAACACTAGGTGCTTCATTGCTTTGGTCTGATTATACAATAGGCATAATTTTGCCTAAGTTAAAGTTTGTATTCCGAAAATAGTCTTGCCGTGTGATCGAGAGAAGACCAAATCATATTGCAGTGGATGTTCCTCCATCATGTGTGGTTTATTCTCATGGTTCCAGTTGTTAGTGGAACCACTTACGTTTGCAAGAGGAATTCTAGACTTCACAAACAAATTTGTCTTTCAGTCTGTACTGAATGTGCCAAGAGAAGCATCCATGTTAGTAGGCAGAACAGATGTTTTTTCTAGATCTTTGCTTTTGGAGCCACATATTTGTATATGATCTATGAATCATTGAGATGCATTAACATGTTGATCTTATGTATGGGAATCTTACTAGTTGGGTTTAGTTGTGACGCAAGATCCGAAGTGGCCGATCTTTGCTTTTGGAGCTACATATTTGTATATGATCTATGAATCATGGAGATGCATTAACAGTTCCTTATTTCTGTTCGCTCAGTGTTTACAAGTTACTGATCGATCACTAGCTAGCCTACTAATGCGCTCTTGGCAGTTTTAGTTGTGACGCAAGATCCGAAGTGGCAGTTTTTTGAATAAAAATGCCTACGTTTGAAGAAACTGACAAGCTGCTCTGAAGAAAATGCCATGCGAATCTGAAGAAACTGCTAGCGAAAACGTTCGCAAATGCCTTATCTCCCAGCTAAAGTTCATCAACTAATGCCCTCGGCTGCGACTCATTGCAGGCTGCTCCGCGTACTAGCTGCGAGCGATTTTGAGTGCCTGCATGCAGCCGGCCGTAATTAAGGCAGCTAACTAATGCGAAAAATATGCGCTTTAATTGTTGCGGGCCTTTTAAATCTATGGAATCATTATTGACAAGGAGGGAGATGATTCGAGTGCACTCGTTTGACCGTCATGCCGGCGTGCGAACCAGCACGGACGGGACGAGACGACAGTCATAATTTCAGTTTCTCTAGTTTTCCATGGCAAGCTGGCGCGCTAAGCCATGCCTGCTTAATTATGCATTGAATTCCAATGACCGTCGCGCTACCTTCTGCCTATAAGTATTGTTTCCCGGCCTTCTTCAGTGGCACCGTGACCCAACTCGCCCTATCCTCATAAGCCTCCAATGGCCTGACGTCGCTCGCCACGTCCGCCATGCCCCCGCCCGTCTGCGATAGGTGAGGCCGGAGGCGGTCACCGCCGGAACTAGTGTTCGGTTTTTCACCGGTAGGCAGACGGAGGGAGGAGGCATTCTATCGGTCTTTAGATGGAAATGAGGAGATCGAGGACTTGTTGGAGCGTGACCGCCTGGTGGAGGAGCAAGAGTTGTTGGAGCGCGACCGCTTGGCGGAGAAGCAGCGTATCGCCGATTTGCACCGCCGGCGGGACATGGAGCAGCAGTGCACCAACGCTCTGAGTCGCGAGCAGAGCGCCCGCAACTGGGCCGACTACGTGGAGGCCGGCGCCCGGCAAATAGCCCTGGAGGCTGTCGGGCATGCACACGTTCGCGACGCCGATTTTTACTACCAGGTCGTTAAGTGGGTTTCCCGCTTAGAAGCCGAAGCTTCGGTGGACCACGCCGGCATGGAAAGAGCCAACGCGCGCGAGCAACGCTGTCTATCGCACCTCTGGCAAGTCCGAGGCGAGGCGGAGGACGCCGGTGCCTGCGTTTAGCGTGTACCGCAGATGGCGGCCGGCATCGTCTAGTTAGCTAAGAGTAAGTTAGTACTTATACGCTACTAGAGTATTAGTGGGAGTAGATAGTTAACTTGGCTATGATGGTTGTCAACGTGGAAGTTCAGTACTCTATATGTGGATCAGACCTGTTACTTTGCCCTGAATGTTGAACTTTCCGTTCGAATATATGGAATGTGCTGTTATTTTTTTAAATGGGTTGTATTTGTCCTCCACGGGTTTAGAGGCTAACTTGTGGGCCTACCAAGTTGACGCGTACACAATCAGGAGATGATTGTACGTGGAGAGGATGATAGCAAGGACCCGCCAAGGTCATGGCAGTATGCAAGCAAGTGCCTCCTTATTTCAAGCCAATAAAAAAATGGCTCCTCCTAATGGATTTCTGACATCTGGGTCCCATGCCATTGTCAACGTAGTCAATAAACGAGAGAATTAACGAGACGGTGACACGAGGGACCCAAAGCAGCTCGATTATTTTTGTTTTGGGTTAATTTGATAAATGCCGCTCCAAATCTGGTGTTTCTGAGAAATGCCACTGCAATTTCCAAACTATGAAAAATGCCATTTCATGCCATTTCCAGTGGCATTTTTCGAAGTCTGGAGTGACGTTTTTCAAAGTTTGCAAATTGCAGTGGCGTTTTCCAAAGTTTTCAAAAATTGCAGTGGCATTTTTCAAAGTTTGGAAATTGCAGTGGCATTTTTATGAATCACCATAATTGGAGTGGCATTTATCTAATTTGTTTTTGAGACGGAAGCAGGGTGTCAACTGGGCTGTGCAGGGCACTCTGGCCTGTCTAGATAGCCTTCTCTTTTATGTTTACCATAGACCAGCCCAGTAGTTTTTTTTTCTTTCTGAAAATGGCTAGCCTAGTTTTTTTGTGATTTGCCAAGTAAGTCGCTTTGTCAGGCCTGTTGGGCTGCAAATCTTTCAAGACGAGGAGAGCTTCATTCGGTTGGCCGAGAAAATGGCCTATCAGTAATGAGAAATGGGTTGTACATTTTTAAAACACATCAAACCGGCAATTAGTTTCAAATTTATTTTTTTTATTTCGAGATTTTAAATGGCATTAATTTTTATGCGTGGACAATTTGTTGGATTTTATATTGATATACATTTATTTTTAAAATCAGTTTGAATGTGACTCAAAATTTCGGGATTAAAAACAGTTCGGACCGCACCGAAATATGCAAAAATTCGTATAATTTTTTAACCGTGGCCACAATATGGGCTGTAATGCTAACAAAAAGAATATGGGCAAAAAACCTTAAGAATTAGCAAATGGGCTATAAATTACTAGAAATAATGGCAGATGGGTTGTATGTTGTTTTACACAGATTTGAGGCTTTCCTAAAAAAGGTTGACGTACAAGCAGTGACTGTTGGATGTCCATCCAACGGCCATCGTGCTTCTTCAATCTCTGCTCTTCCTGCTCCAGCCGCTCAAACAAGCGCCGGCGGGACTGCCTGCTCCCTCCTCCCCGCGGCCGGGTCAGTCATCACGCAGAGCCTCACCGCCCCATCATATCGCCATCGCTGGCCTAGCCATCCCTCTACTCACCCACACTGCCGTTATTCTCCGTGACGGCAGACGAACCAAGAAGCCCTCGTGATCGTACTCCCCTCCGCATGGGAAACAACTGCCGAGTCTTCCCTGCCTCCGTGTCGTTCCCTTCCTAGGCCTCTCCATCGTCCACCACCCTGCTGCTCTTGGCGCGGCCTGGTCAACATGGTCAACGACCGACATGCATCTGAAGTGGACTGTACGTGGAGAGGCTGACAACTGGGTCCACGGCCGCACGCAAGGAAATGCCTCCTTATTACGCGCAAAATAATGATTCCTCCACCTGACATCTGGGACACACCAAAAGGGCCTATGTATTTCTTGAAAAAAATGTTACCGCCGCTAACAGCTCGGACCCACCAGCTATATCTTCACATGCAAGGAAGTGCCTCCTTATTACGCACAAAAAAATGAATACTCCCCCTGCTAGCTGGGACCCAGTATAGTGGCAGGCTGACCTATGGGCCTACTCAGTTGACGGGGACGGAGGGCTTTGTCAACTTAGTCAATATGCACGATTCTAGCTCCAGTGACCGTACGATGTCCATCCAACGACTGTAGTGCTTCTTCAACCTCTGGTCTTCTTGCTCCAGCCGCCCAAACCAGCGCCATACGTGCCTCGTGCTCCTGCCTCCCGTGGCCGGCTGCGATGCGGCGGAGGCCTCACCGCCCCTACTACTCCCAGCGCTGGCCAGCCCATCCCTCTACTCACCCACACCCCGTGTTATTCTGCGGCGACGGCAGCCTCACACCGCAGCGAACCAGTGAACCATCATACTCCTCTACGCGTGGGCATCCACTGCCGCGTCTTCCCCGGCTCCACGTCGTCCCCTTCCTAGGCCTCGCCGTCGTCCACCACCCTGGTGCTCTCGGCGCGGCGTGGTCAACGTTGTCAAGGAACAGCTTCCATCGGACGTGGACTGTACGTTGAGAGGCTGACAGCTGGGTCCACGGCCGCAGCAAGGAAGTGCCTCCTTATTATGCAGAAAATAATGATTCCTCCACCTGACAGCAGGGACCCACCGGACGGGCAACCGTATTTCAGGAAAAAAATGTTTCCCCCTGATTGCTGGGACCTACTAGCGACATCTTCGCACGCAAGGAAGTGCGTCCAGGCAAAAAAAAACGATTCGCCCCCCTGACTGCTGGGACCCACCAGCTACATCTTCGCACGCAAGGAAGTGTCTGACAGTCGTGACCCACCTGGTCGAAGCGTACGTAGCGTTGTCATTCTGGTCATGACGGTATGCGGACATCTTGGTCGATGTCGAGGCGCCGCGTGTCGTACTAGAGGCGCCGCGACGTAGCATGTACACGCGTCGTCTGATGGCGGGGTGCAAGAAGGTAAATATGGCCACGTACGTACATACGGGCAGGGTCTCGAACGCCTACTCGCGCGTACATACGGGCAGGGCTCGTGCACATGGCTGGGTCGGAACGGAGAAACAGCATCATCGTCGTGTTCATGGGGAGCCAGCCGGCTGGGTCGGAACGGAATGCGTCGTCGTGTTCATCGGGAGGGCTTGGACGGAACAGCCGATGGAAACGAGGCCTGGCGTACTGCAGAATGGAGGAAACGGCCTTGTGTTCGACCGCCACGCAGTCAAACGGGATCCTGTTCATCGGGAGGGGTCCGGCGTACCGCAAAAGCGGAGAAACGGACCTCCTACGGTCGAAATGGGGGTCTGTTGATCGGGAGGGTGTGGCGTACCGCAAAAGCGGAGGAAGCAGACTTGTGTTGGAGCGCTACGGTCGAAACGGGGGTCCTATTCATTGGGAGGGGTGTGGCGTACCTCAAAACGGGCCTCCACGAGATACTGTTCATCTCCACCATCGCCCCCCTCCAGCCTCCACGGGCTACTGTTCATCCACCATCGACCTCCTCCAGCATCCACCTGCGACTGTTCATCCACGGGCTCCCGTTCATCTAGCCTCCACCGCGCGCTACTCCACCGGCTACTGTTCAACCAGCCCTCTCCACGGGCTCTTGTTCAACCACCCCTCCATGGACTACTGTTCATCCAGCCCTCCATTGTCTACTGTTCATCTAGCCCTCCACGGGGTGGTCCTGTTCATCCAGCCCTCCACAGGGTCCTGTTCATCCAGCCCCAACCGGCTCGATCGATTGGGGTCCTGTTCATCTAGAGGCAAACACCATGGGGTCCTGTTCATCCACCCCCACAGGGAACTGTTCATCCACCCCCACAGGGAACTATTCATCCAAACCCCCCTAGCAACGCTCACTGTTCATCTAGAGGCAGCATCGATCGGCTTCAGTTAGTAGCAGTAGTGAAGGAATCGCTCGACCGGGTTCAGTTAACAGCCATCAATCGATCGCTCGGGTTCAGTAACGCGTAGCCTGCAGTGCAATCGCTCGGGTTCAGTTAGAGCCCAACGCCTCGGTCAGGTTCAGTTAGAGCCCAACGCGCCTCGCACCGCAGCATGCGTGTCACGAGAAAAGCAGCGCGCTCAGGCCGACCACCCACCGTAACCGGGAACACCTCGATATTTTCCTCGCCCTCGCTTCTACCACGGTTTTTTCCATCATGGACGGCCTAAAGAATGTCATGCAGCTGCGTCTCCGTCCCGCCCAGGACGAAAAGCCCATTTTCTGTCATGATTTTTTGACACATAAGAAGGATCCCACCACATCTATGATGATACCGGGTTTTGTCACAATTATCGTCATAGAAGTGTCATAAGTATGACAGAAAAAAATTTCGTTCGGCCCAAAATGTCACGAATGTGTCTTTTTTTGTAGTATCATAGACCGGATCATTGCCGTTTATCCGGGTCAGCAAATGAGTTCATTTTTATAAGAGCAATATGCATTAGCCCCCGAGTGCCAAGTATAATACATGTATTGTGCTTGGGACTTCGTAGTAGTTTTAAGAAGAAATGGACATTAGGCCCCAAGTGCTAATTATAATACCTGTATTGTGCTTAGGACTTCCAATAAATTCATTGCCTCTTATTTATTGTTTTACCTTTTGTAGACTGAGCTTAGCAGTAAAGAATCCCAAGTCGCCGACCTTCAAGAAAATATCAAGTCTCAACAAGCAGAGACCTCCAAGGCCAAGGTTGAATTGACTAGTGCCTTAGTAGCAATGGAGAAACTGAAGGAAGGTTTCAAAGCTGAACAAGCTGGCTGGGATACGGAAAAGGCAGCCCTGCTGAAGAGGGCTGAAGACGCTGAAGCAGCCCTTAACCCGATAACTCCAAAGCTCGCCGGCTTAAAACAACAAATAAATGCCATGACTGCTGCCGTTTTTTGTAAATACCTCTTAATCCTTTCCTTAACATATGTTAACCAATGTGCTCCGGCTTAGCAATCGTCCTTGATAAAAAAGGATCCCGGGTTACCCATCTTGGCTCAGACATGAGGAAAAAATTGAAAGCCGCCTATACTCTCATAGAACAGTTATATAATGGTGCACAACGGGTTATCTGCACAGCGGCTCACAACAAACCGGCTCCAACCCTTATCAAGGATACATTTGAAAAGCTATTGATGCTTCCTGCGCGCATTCAAGAGCTAAAGAACTCAGCTGCGAGAGCCGGTGCACTGACCGCGCTAACCCGGGCCAAAGCGTGGCTAGCTGATCTTGAGCCGACAGACTTGGCAAACGGCTGCCCGAGCATAAAAGAAGATGGGACACCCTTCAGCGTAGATGGCTTTTCTTCCATTACAAGGGAAATGCGTCTATTGACTAGCAAACTGGCTGCAGACACTGATCTGACACATTACTAGCCGGTTTACGATGCCAACAATAAGAAGATCAAGGCGCCGACTCATGATGCTCTAGACCTGACTCCTCCGATCCGTAAGCACACTTATGCCCCTGATGTTGATCCATCGACACTTATAAATGATGAAGCTGTATTCAGAGTTTTAACTGGGATCGACTGGGCAACCACTGACTTCCAGCCATTGGGTGAAGAAAAGGAAGATGAACCGGTGCTGGCCAATCCACAATCATCCACTCATCAGGGCCAAGAGTCATAAGCCGTCAGCCGGCTTAGCATTTGCTTTTCTGTGAAACTGTTAAGACAATTATTCTTTTGGGGCATTAGATGCCTTTGTAATAGGCTAGTTAAACTCTTGATCTGTTCATGCCATTGCGCATGTTTTTGTTTGTGAAAACACTGTTGATCCGCCAAAGGAAGGTTTACTATTTATTCTTATCGCCTTGACTCTGTTCCTGCATACAAGCAGATCACAAATGCCCTGTGATATTTGACCACGCTGTCGGCTTATCACACCAGTGTAGTAAGGGTTCCACCCCAATGGTTGAGAGCACATCGCCATATTCAGTGGACCCGTGCAATAAGCTTAGAACGCCGTAAATAAGGGGTAACATCCCAAGCTTTAGATCCATAACTCTAAATATAAAATCATTATTTGCTGGTGACTTAAAATCCACCATATTGTCGGGTTATAAAAACCCAAAGATACTCAAATATGAGAGACAAGGCTACTTGGCCCGATTTATGAAAAACCATATGGTAATAAAAAGAGGGATATAAATCCAAGATGGAAAAGAAAACCAAAAATACGAGGCTTTTATAGGCCGTCAAGCCAAAATTTTCTTCTTCAATGAAACTAGCTTGATAGCCGCTAGAGTATCCGCGCTTTCTGTAAGCCGACTTTCACATGACCCAGTCGACATTTTAACCTGGATAAGTTCAGGGTCTATAAAATATTAACTTATCAAGAGTATGGCGGGGTAGGAGTAGCATCAAGCAAAATAGGCCGGTTTAACCAAGTTTCAAAGAAGGAGGCTTATCAGCCCAAGCTTCTCCTTGCGTTCTGCAATCCGGCTCTTTCATGACCCAATCAATGTCTTAACCTTAACAAGTTCAGGGTCTCTTTTAAGGGATTGACTTGTTAAGAACAGGGTGGGTCATCCAGGATTACCTGGTCGAAGAGCATCTTGGATACAGGCCGGATAACCCGGATTTTTGGTGAATACACCTGGCATCCATGCCAATCAACAGGGTAGTTTCAGCTGTGTTCTTTGAACAAGAAGCCCCCAATTGATATATTTCTGAGCTGTGCTCAGCGGGTACCTATGTTTGAGCTGTGTTGTGCATCCAACTCTCTTTGGTCCCTGTAATTTGGGCGTCAATCTTGTAAGTGATCATATAATGTAGTAATAAAAACTCAATTTTCTGAGAAACGAAATGATAGAGGCCCTGAATTATCAGGGATGTTGTCTTTATTATATTGATTATAATATATACATTGTCAAAATATGTACATCAGGAGAGTCGGTGGCTTTGTAAGGCCGAAGATGAGCAATATTCCACGGCTGACGGGTCTCCTCCTCCGACGTGCGTGAGTCTTTGCGGTCTCGAACATCGATAAGGTAGTATGACCCATTGTTCAGATTTTTGCTGACCACAAAGGGCCCTTCCCAAGGTGGGGATAGCTTGTGCATATCAGATTGATCCTGGATAAGCCGGAGCACCAAGTCACCTTCTTGAAAGGTTCTGGTTTTAACTCAGCGGCTGTGATAACGACCCAGATCTTGTTGGTAAATCATCGAACAAACCGCCGCAAGGTCACGCTCCTCATCTAACAGATCAAGTGCATCCTGACGTGCTTTTTCATTGTCAGCTTCAACATAAGCCGCCACCCGGGGCGAGTCGTGACGTATGTCACTAGGGAGAACCGCCTCAGCTTCGTAAACCATGAAGAAAGGCGTGTAACCCGTAGATCTATTGGGGGTAGTATTGATACTCCATATCACTGAGGGTAACTCCTCCACCCAACAACCCGGTGTCCTGTGCAAGGGAACCATAAGCCGGGGCTTGATGCCTCTCAGGATCTCTTGATTGGCTCTCTCAGCTTGACCATTAGACTGGGGATGAGCCACCGATGACACATCAAGCCGGGTATGCTCACGTTGACAAAATTCTTTCATAGCACCCTTGGATAGATTAGTGCCATTACCAGTTATGATACTGTGGGGAAAGCCAAAACAGAAAATCACCTTTTTGATGAATTGAACCGCCGTTGCCGCGTCACATTCTTGACCGGCTCTGCCTCAAACCACTTTGTAAATTTGTCAACTGCCACCAGGAGGTGTGTCTTTTTATCCTTGGACCTTTTTAAAGGCCCAACCATATCAAGCCCCCAGACTGCAAATGGCCAAGTAATTGGAATCATCCTCAATTCTTGAGCCAGCACATGAGCTCGTAGTGAGAATTTTTGACAACCATCACATTTACTGACCAGATCCTCAACATCAGAGTGAGCCGTCGGCCAATAAAATCCATGACGAAAAGCCTTAGCCACAAGAGACTTAGAACCGGCATGATGGCCACAATCACCTTCATGAATCTGATGCCGAATCTTACGACCCTCCTTTGGAGAAACACAACGCTGAAACGCCCCTGTGCCACTGCGATGATGCAACTCTCCATGAACGATAGCCATTGACTTGGACCGCCGGGTTATCTGCCTGGCCAAAGTTTCATCCTCAGGTAACTCACCCCGGGTCGTATAAGCCAAATATGGAACTGTCCAATCAGGAATCGCATGAAGAGCCGCCACCAATTGTGCTTTCGGGTTAGGAGTAGCCAGATCTTCCTCTGTAGGCAATTTCACAAAAGGGTTATGCAGAATATCCAGGAAAGTTTAGGTGGCACCGGCTTACGTTGAGACCCTAACCGGCTTAAAGCATCAGTCGCCTCATTTTTCCTGCGATCAACATGTTCAACTTGATAACCCTTAAAGTGACCCGCAATAGCATCAACCTCTCGACGCTAAGCCGCCATGAGTGGATCCTTAGAATCCCAAGTGCGAAACTTCTTTGAGCCACGGACACGAGTTGTCGAAACACCTCACCCGGCTTAAGCTCATCTCCTTAGCCATCCGAAGACCATGGAGCAAGGCCTCATACTCAGCTGCATTGTTAGTACAAGGGAACATCAGCCGGAGAACATAAGAAAAATTATCACCTCGTGGGGAAGTTAATACAACTCCAGCCCCAGAGCC
Source organism: Aegilops bicornis (assembly GCA_021605145.1). Classification (NCBI taxonomy): domain Eukaryota; kingdom Viridiplantae; phylum Streptophyta; class Magnoliopsida; order Poales; family Poaceae; genus Aegilops; species Aegilops bicornis. The sequence goes on from CM038672.1 coordinate 185,580,723, forward strand.
TTCCAACTGCCTGGATCCATCAAAGTGAATAGTCCAATACGTGTTATCCGGTTTTTCTTCAGGCATCTGTAACTCTATCCAATCATTGATAAAATCCACAAGTGCTTGAGACTTGATGGCTGTACGGGGCACATACTTTAAACCATGAGGCCCAAGCTCAATGGCCCACTTGGCTACTCGACCTGTGGCTTCTCTGTTTTGAATGATATCCCCTAAGGGGGCAGAACTAACCATAGTGATAGGATGACCCAGAAAATAATGCTTAAGCTCCCGGCTAGCCATAAAAACCCCATACACAAGCTTCTGCCAATGTGGATACCTCTGTTTGGACTCAATAAGGACCTCACTGATATTAGTAAACCGGCCGTTGAACCGGATATTCCTTGTCTATCTCCTTCCTTTCCACCACAATGGCTGCACTGACAGCTCGGCTATTGGCAGCCACATACAACAACAAAGGCTCTTTGTCAATGGGAGCAATGAGAATGGGCGGCTCAGCCAACTATCTCTTGAAATCCTCAAACGCTTGATTAGTAGCATCACTCCAAACAAAGTGATATGTCTTCTTCGTCATCTGGTAAAGAAGGATAGCCTTCTCACCCAACCGGCTTATGAACCGGCTTAAGGGCGCAATACGACCCGCCAAACGCTGAACATCATTAATACACGCCGACTTAGCCAGAGAGGTGATGGTTTTTATCTTCTCCAGGTTAGCTTCAATACCTCGTTCAGAAACCAGAAAACCCAAAAGCTTACCAGCTGGTACACCAAACACACACTTGGCCGGGTTAAGCATCATCTTATAAACCTAGAGATTGTCAAAGGTTTCCTTCAAATCATCAATTAGGGTCTCCTTCTTTTTGGATTTCACCACAATGTCATCCACATAAGCATGAACATTATGCCCGATTTGATTATGAAGGCAATTTTGCACACATCGTTGGTAAGTCGCCTGGGCACTCTTGAGCCGGAAAGGCAAAGACACATAGCAGAAGGCTCCAAAAGGAGTTATAAAAGTTGTCTTCTCCTGGTCCTTAACTGCCATCTTGATCTGATGATAACTGGAATAAGCATCCAAAAAGCTTAAGCGCCCACAACCCGCCGTAGCATCAATAATTTGATCAATACGAGGGAGAGCAAAAGGATCAGCCGAACAAGCCTTGCTTAAGTCCGTGTAGTCCACACACATACGCCAAGTGTCGTTCTTCTTAAGCACCAGCACCGGGTTAGCCAACCACTTAGGATGAGAAACTTCAACAATGAACCCAGCCGCCAAGAGCCGGGCCACTTCCTCTCCAATGGCCTTGCGCCTTTCTTCATTAAACCGACGAAGGAATTGCTTGACCGGCTTAAACTTCAGATCAACATTGAGACTGTTCTCAGCGAGTTCCTCCGGTACACCCAGCATATCAGAAGGTTTCCATGCAAAGATGTCCCGGTTCTCATGGATGAACTCGATGAGCACGCTTTCCTATTTTGGATCCAGATTAGCACCGATACTGAACTGTTTGGATGAATTTCCAGGAATGAAGTCAACTAGCTTAGTATCATCTGCCGACTTAAACTTCAACGCCGGGTCATGCTCTGTAGTTGGCTTTTTCAAAGATGTCATATCCGTCGGGTCAACATTGTCTTTGTAAAACTTCAACTCCTCGGTCGCACAGACCGACTCAGCGTAAGCGGTATCACCCTCTTCACACTCCAAGGCTATCTTCCGGCTTCCATGCACTGTGATAGTCCCCTTGTAACCCCGCATCTTGAGTTGCAGATAAACATAACAAGGTCGTGCCATGAACTTGGCATAAGCCGGCCGTCCAAACAGAGCGTGATACGGGCTTTGAATCTTGACCACTTCAAAGGTTAACGTCTCGGCCCTGGAATCATGTTCATCCCCAAAGGCTACTTCCAAAGCAATTTTGCCAACAGGATACGCCAACTTACCAGGCACCACTCCATGGAAAATAGTTTTGGACGGCTTAAGATTCTTATCAGTCAACCCCATACGACGGAAAGTATCATAATAGAGGATATTAATACTGCTACCTCCATCCATGAGTACCTTAGTGAACTTGTATCCTCCAACCTGAGGTGCCACCACCAAAGCTAAGTGACCCGGATTATCAACTCGGGGCGGGTGATCCTCACGACTCCACATAATGGGTGCTCAGACCATCGCAAGTAACGGGAAACAGCCGGCTCAACGGCATTCACAGCCCTTTTATAGAGCTTCTGATCCCGCTCGCAAAGACTCGTGGTGAAGACATGGTACTGCCCACTATTCAACTTCTTCGGATTATTCTGATAACCAGACTACTACTGCTGCTGATTCCCCTAATTATTCTGCTGGCTGTAACCACCCTGATGGCCTTGGTTTTGAAAACCGGAGCTTGAACCGCCACCTCCATGACCCGGACCATTAGGGTCGGACCCTGAACCGCCGTTCGGGCCATGGCTGTGTTGGAAAAGATGAGACTCTCCGAATTGCTTCATGATAAAACAATCCTTCCAAAAATGTTTTGATGGCCTCTCCTTTGTTCTGTGCCTTGGACACGGCTGGTTCATCACTGCTTCTAGGTTGAATTCTCCAGACTGAGCTGGCCTTCCCTTATGATGTTGGTTATAATTCTGCGTGTTGGTATTGGCCTCGAAATCCAAACTATTACCCGCCTTGCGCTTACCATTGCCCCCCTGACTTGTCGGGTTATGATGTTGTCCCTTGGTGTGGCCGCTCTTCTTTCCCTTTCCCGGCCTTTCATCATCAGACTCGGGGTGCTTGGTACCATCAGAGTCGGCATACTTAACCAAAGCCGCCATTCGCTCCCCCATGTCGCTGCAGTGGCGTTTAAGCCGCCCTAGCTTCTGTTTGAGGGGCATAAAATGGCAATTCTTCTCCAACATCAAAACTGCTGAGCCAACATTGATGCGATCCGATGAATGCAGGATAGTGGAAACCCGACGCACCCAATGGTTTGTTGACTCGCCCTCTTCTTGGACACAGGCATCCAGATCCACAATTGACATAGGCTACTTGCACGTATCTTTAAAATTTTGAATAAAACAGGCTTTTAACTCGGCCCATGACCTGATGGAGTTGGCAGGCAGCCCTTTCAACCAAGTACAGGTCGCCCCATCCAACATCATGGTGGAATACTTAGCGCATGCAGCATCCCTAACATCCAGCAGTTCCATGGCCATATCATAACTTTCAACCCATGCTTCAGGGGGTAAGTCGGCTGACAAGGACCCTTGAAATCCTTGGGCAAATTCTCATTGTGCAGAGCCGGCAGCAAACACGGCACACCCAAAGTTCTGAAGGTCACGCCTGTTTCCACTGAAGTTGTTGGATGAATCGGAGAATGTTGACGAGCCGCGTACTAAGCCACCAGCTCATCCTCTTGATGCGCTCTTCCCTGATCGACCATGTTCTGAGCATTAGCTCCACCGCACGCTGGGTCATGTCCACGGGGCGGGTTACAGTGTCGTTCACTGCTTAACACAGTCGGCTCGTCAATATACCTGCTATAACTCCGACTTGGGTGAGGGGTTGAGTGAATCCTCTCACGACTGTAAGAATAAGCCTCCTGTTGTACCAATGTCGTCTGAAGAATCTCCCTAGCCCTCCGCATTTCAATCGCAGCTGGAGACTTGCCTTCCACTAGGAGAGCCGCCAATCATGACGCTGCGATCATATTATCCAAAGGGTTAGAATAATAACCCAGCGGCGTCGACACATATTGTGGCGGGGTATTGTTCAGACGAAGCGGATCCGTTGCGCGTGGCTGAACCGGCGCTCCAGCCCTAGGCGCTGTTACCGCCCGGTTTACCTCTGGCGGGTCACTGGTCCCTGCACCAGGTATGTTGAAGAGGTTCCTCGCCTCATAAACCGGAGGCAGACGACTCCGGTGTCTTCTCCTCATGATGTTGTTTGAAGCGTTCTGATCCAACGGGAGCCGGAAGGAATCAGCCTGGATCCGTTGTGCCCGAGCATCCAGAGCAGCCCATTCCGCTGTCATCCTCACGTCCTCAGCCGCCAAATCCTCCATGTCTTGAGCTATCTGATCTCGGAGTTTTGCAACTTCCGCGTTATGTTGATCTTGATCTGCCGGGTTAACCTCTGTTGTTAACAATGCTGTTAAATTATCCAGCAAGTCGGTTAAAACCTGAGATGGCTGGTGCATAGGGCCTCTTGCCCTGGCAGCCATTGTTGTTGCTAACCCGAAGATTATTGCTACAGCAGTCGAAGAAATCTGTACTGGCTGAGTGCCGGCCATGAAGATTGCAGCCCTACTTGGCGGCTCATAGGGGTCCGGAATAATGTTGCCATCGGAATAACTCCCAAGCCGGCCGTCTTGCAGCTGATACAACGACTCGGTTTCACCAGTGGACGACTCACCATCAGAATAGGCGATCGTGTCACCACCAGACACAGATCTGTCTTCAGATCCCGCCCCATGGATGAATCCCATTAACGCACATTTCACAGCGGGCTGAACTCGGGCGGGTCGTGCACGCTGAGCCCTCTTGATGATGTCGGTGTAGATGTCCGACTCAGGGCCCGGCTCATCGATCTTGCCGATGAAGACATGAATTCCGCCGAAGGGGACCCGGTACCCGTACTCAATTGAGCCGGCCTCGGGGCCCCAGCCTACATCATCGATGTAGAGCTTGCCGCGATGACTCTTGGTCATCCGGCCCACAGCGTATCCCTTGATCCCTTCGAAGTTGCCCTTCAAGAACTCGAAACCACCGTGCGAGAGCCCCACGGTGGGCGCCACTATCATGGATTTGTCACGGCAGATGTCCTAGCGTGAGGACTTAGTCATGGAGCCATCGCACTAGGTTAGCTTAAAGGGGTTAAAAGGGACAAAGGACATAGGAGTTTATACTGGTTCGGCCCCTTGCGGTGGAGGTAAAGGCATAATCCAGTTTGAGGTGGTATTGCTTATGCTTCGATTACCAGGGAGCGAATACGCTTGACCTAGCTTTCGACCTGTTGTCTCTTGTCCTAAGTCGCCGCCGGGTCATCCCTTTATATACACAGGTCGACGCCCCGCAGCTTACAGAGTCCCGGCCGGCTCATAAACAACGTCTCCGGCTCGGTGACTAACTATACATGCCTTATAATACAAGTTACACATATATGGTGGTTTACACTTGTTTGGGCCTTAAATTGCCTTTGGGCTTCAGACCCTTGATGAATCTGCGTAGTGAACTACTACCTTAAGCATCTTCATGGGCTTTGTCTTGATAAACCGCTAAGGAGTCAACCCGGCCCCTCCTGGGCGGGTTAATTCCAATAGTTATATCCCCAACAAAACCCAAATATCAGAGAAGAAATACGAGGCTATAAGCAACCATGCATATAAGAGATCAAAGAAGACTCAGATAACTTTCATGGATAAAAAGATAGATCTGATCATAAACTCAAAGTTCATATCCCAACGAACACACCGCAAAAAGAGTTACATCATATGGATCTCCAAGAGACCATTGTATTGAGAATCAAACGAGAGAGAGGAAGCCATCTAGCTACTAACTACGGACCCGAAGGTCTACAAAGAACTACTCACGCATCATCGGAGAGGCACCAATGGAAGTAGTGAACCCCTCTGTGATGGTGTCTAGATTGGATCTGGTGGCTCTAGACTCTGCGGCGTCTAGAATTGATTTTTGTCGACTCCCCTAGGGTTTCTGGAATATTGGGGTATTTATAGAGTAAAGAGGCGGTCCGGGGGGCACCCTGGTGGGTTGTGCTCCCCTCGGAGCAGCCCCCAGGTGCTTCTTCGGCCCATTTGTTGTCTTCTCATCCAAAAAATCCACAAAAAGTTTCGTTGCGTTTGGACTCCGTTTGGTATTGATTTCCTACGATGTATAAAACATTCAAAAAACAGCAACTGGCTCTTGGCACTATGTCGATAGGTTAGTACCAAAAAGTGAAACAAAATGATTATAAAACATCCAAGAATGATAATTTAACAGCATGGAACAATGAAAAATTATAGATACGTTGCACATATATCAGACGTCCATTTGCCAGATTTCATAATCATAAAATGCGGCAAATGCTAACATGATTCGGACAGACTTAAGAATTGCTACGGGTGAGAAAGTCTCATCATAGTCAACTCCTTGAACTTGTCGAAAACCTTTTGCAACAAGTAGAGCTTTGTAGACGGTAACATTACCATCAGCGTCAGTTTTCTTCTTGAAGATCCATTTATTCTCTATGGCTTGCCGATCATCGGGAAAGTCAACCAAAGTCCATACTTTGTTCTCATACATGGATCCCATCTCAGATTTCATGGCCTCAAGCCATTATGCGGAATCTGGGCTCATCATAGCTTCCTCATAGTTCGTAGGTTCGTCATGGTCTAGTAACATGACTTCCAGAACAGGATTACCGTACCACTCTGGTGCGGAACGTACTCTTGTTGACCTACGAGGTTCGGTATTAACTTGATCTGAAATTTCACGATCATTATCATTAGCTTCCTCTCTAGTTGGTGTAGGCATCACGGGAACGTTTTTTTGTGATGAGCTACTTTCCAATTCGAGTGAAGGTACAATTACCTCATCAAGTTCTACTTTCCTCCCACACACTTCTTTCGAGAGAAACTCCTTCTCTAGAAAGAATCCATTCTTAGCAACAAAGATCTTGCCTTCGGATCTGTGATACAAGGTGTACCCAACAGTTTCTTTTGGGCATCCTATGAAGACGCACTTCTCCAATTTGGGTTCAAGCTTATCGGTGAAGCTTTTCACATAAGCATCGCAACCCCAAACTTTAAGAAACGACAACTTAGGTTTCTTACCAAACCACAGTTCATACGTTGTCGTCTCAACGGATTTAGATGGTGCCCTATTTAATGTGAATGCGGTTGTCTCTAATGCATAACCCCAAAACGATAGTGGTAAATCTGTAAGAGACATCATAGATCGCACCATATCTAATAAAGTACGGTTACGACTTTCGGACACACCATTATGCTGTGGTGTTCCAGGTGGCCTGAGTTGTGAAACTATTCCACATTGTTTTAAATGAAGGCCAAACTCGTAACTCAAATATTCACCTCCGTGATTAGATCGTAGAAACTTTATTTTCTTGTTATGATGATTCTCTACTTCACTCTGAAATTCTTTGAACTTTTCAAATGTTTCAGACTTATGTTTCATTAAGTAGATATATCCATATCTTCTCAAATCATCTGTGAAGGTTAGAAAATAAAGATACCCGCCGAGAGCCTCAACACTCATCGGACCGCATACATTGGTATGTATTATTTCCAATAAGTCAGTGGCTCGCTCCATTGTTCCGGAGAACGGAGTCTTAGTCATCTTGCCCATGAGGCATGGTTCTCAAGCATCAAATGATTCATAATCAAGTGATTCCATAAGTCCATCTGCATGGAGTTTCTTCATGTGCTTTATACCAATATGACCTAAATGGCAGTGCCACAAATATGTTGCACTATCATTATCAACTTTGCATCTTTTGGCATCAATATTATGAATATGTGTATCACCACGATCGAGATTCAACAAAAATAGACCACTCTTCAAGGGTGCATGACCATAAAAGATATTACTCATATAAATAGAACAACCATTATTCTCTGATTTAAATGAATAACCATCTCGCATCAAACAAGATCTAGATAAAATGTTCATACTCAACGCTGGCACCAAATAACAATTATTCAGGTCTAAAACTAACCCCGAAGGTAGATGTAGAGGTAACGTGCCGACGGCGATCACATCGACCTTGGAACCATTCCCGATGCGCATCGTCACCTCGTCCTTAGCCAATCTTCGCTTAATCTGTAGCCCCTGTTTCGAGTTGCATATATGAGCAACAGAACCAGTATCAAATACCCAGGCGCTACTACGAGCATTAGTAAGGTACACATCAATAACATCAAATATACTTTTGTTCACTTTGCCATCCTTCTTATTCGCCAAATACTTGGAGCAGTTCCGCTTCCAGTGACCAGTCCCTTTGCAGTAGAAGCCCTCAGTTTCAGGCTTGGGTCCAGACTTGGGCTTCTTCCCGGGAGTGACAACTTTCTTGCCATTCTTCTTGAAGTTCCCCTTCTTTCCCTTGCCCTTTTTCTTGAAACTAGTGGTCTTGTTAACCATCAACACTTGATGCTCTTTCTTGATTTCTACCTCCGCAGCTTTGAGCATAGTGAAGAGCTCGGAAATTGTCTTATCCATCCCTTGCATATTATAGTTCATCACGAAGCCTTTCTAGCTTGGTGGTAGTGATTGAAGAGCTCTGTCAATAACACTATCATCTGGAAGATTAACTCCTAGCTGAGTCAAGTGGTTATGATACCCATACATTCTGAGTATGTCTTCACTAACAAAACTGTTCTCCTCCATCTTGCAGCTGTAGAACTTGTTGGAGACTTCATATCTCTCAACTCGGGCATTTGCCTGAAATATTAACTTCTATTCCTAGAACATCTCATATGGTCCATGACGTTCAAAATGTCTTTGAACTGCCGATTCTAAGCCATAGAGCATGGCACACTGAACTATAGAGTAGTCATCAGACCCCGTTTGCCAGACATTCAAAGCGTCTACATTAGCGGGAGGGGGCTTGACACCTAGTGGTGCATCAACGACATAATTCTTCTGTGCAGCAATGAGAATAATCCTCATGTTACGGACCAGTCCGTGTAGTTGCTACCATCATCTTTCAATTTAGCTTTCTCTAGGAATGCATTAAAATTCAAGGGAACGGTAGCACGGGCCATTGATCTACAACATACATATGCAAAAACTATCAAGACTAAGTTCAGGATAAATTAAGTTCAATTAATCATGTTACTTAAGAACTCCCACTTAGATAGACATCCCTCAAGTCATCTAAATGATCACGTGATCCATATCAACTAAACCATGTCCGATCATCACGTGAGATGGAGTAGTTTTCAATGGTGAACATCTCTATGTTGATCATATCTACTATATGATTCACGTTCGACCTTTCGGTCTCCAGTGTTCCGAGGCCATGTTTGTACATGCTAGGCTCGTCCAGTTTATCCCGAGTATTCCACATGTGCAAAACTGTCTTGCACCCGTTGTGTGAACATAGAGCTTATCACACCCGATAATCACGTGGTGTCTCGGCACGACGAATTATCGCAACGGTGCATACTCAGGGAGAACACTTATACCTTGAAATTTTAGTGAGGGATCATCTTATAATGCTACCGCTGTACTAAGAAAAATAAGATGCATAAAAGATAAACATCACATGCAATCAAAATATGTGACATGATATGGCCGCCATCATCTCGTGCCTTTGATCTCCATCTCCAAAGCACCGTCATGATTTCCATCGTCACCGTCTTGACACCTTGATCTCCATCGTAGCGTCGTGGTCGTCTCGCCAACTATCGCTTCTACAACTATCGCTAACGCATAGTGATAAAGTAAAGCAATTACATGGCGTTTGCATTTCATACAATAAAGCGACAACTATAAGGGTCCTGCCAGTTGCCGATAACTTTTACAAAACATGATCATCTCATATAATAATGTATATCACATCATGTCCTGACCATATCACATCACAACATGCCCTGCGAAACAAGTTAGACGTCCTCTACTTTGTTGTTGCAAGTTTTATGCGGCTGCTACAGGCTTCTAGTAAGAACCGTTCTTACCCACACATCAAAACCACAACGGTGATTTATCAAGTTTGTTGTTTTAACCTTCAACAAGGACCGGCCGCAGTCAAATTTGATTCAACTAAAGTTGGAGAAAGCAGACACCACTTGACCACCTTTATGCAAAACTAGTTGCATGTCTTTCGGTGGAACCGGTCTCATGAACATGGTCATTTAAGGTTGGTCCGGGACGCTTCATCCAACAATACCGCCAATCAAAATAAGACATTGGTGGTAAGCAGTATGATGATCACCACCCACAACTCTTTGTGTTCTACTCATGCATATCATCTACGCATAGACCTGGCTTGGATGCCATTGTTGGGAAACATAACATGCAATTTCAAAAAAAATCCTAAGCTCACGCAAGATCTATCTAGGAATGCATAGCAATGAGAGGGGGAGAGCATGTCCACGTACCCTCGTAGACCGAAAGCAGAAGCGTTTGACAACGCGGTTGATGTAGTCGAACTTCTTCTCGTTCTGACCGATCAAGCACCGAACGTACGGCACCTCCGAGTTCTGCACACGTTCAGCTCGATGACGTCCCTCGAACTCTTGAACCAGCAAAGTGTCGAGGCAGAGTTTCATCAGCACGATGGCATGGTGACGGTGATGGTGAAGTGATCCGCGCAGGGCTTCACCTAAGCACTACGACAATATGACCGGAGGCATAAACCGTGGAGGGGGGCGCCGCACACGGCTAGGAATCAATGTTGTGTGTTCTAGCGGTGCCCCCCCACATATATATAGGTGGTAGAGGGAGAGGGGCAGCAAGGGGCGCCCCAAGTAGGAGCAATCCTACTTGGGCCCTCCTACAAGTCGGCCACCCCCCCTTCCATAAGTGTCGGAGGGGGAAGAAAAGAGAGGGGGGAGGGGGAGGAAAGGGGGAGGCTAAATCCTCCCCTTTCCTTCTCCCTTCTCCCCTTTTGTTTCCCCCTTATTTCGTCCTATAGGGGGCACACCAGCCACCTAGGGGCTGGTTTGTCCCTCTCTTGGCCCATTAGGCCCATATAATTTGCCAGGGGTGGCACGAAACCCCTTCCCGTGACCCGATAAGTACCCGGTACCCGCGGAACACTTCTGGTGTCCAAATACTATAGTCCTATATATGAATTTTTACCTCTCGACCATTTCGAGACCCCTCGTCATGTCCGTGATCTCATCCGGGACCCCGAACAACATTCGGTCACCAAATCACATAACTCATATAATACAAAATCTTCATCGAACGTTAAGCGTGCGGACCCTACGGTTTCGAGAACTATGTAGACATGACCGAGACACCTCTCCGGTCAATAACCAACATCGGAACTTGGATGCTCATATTGGTTCCCACATATTCTACGAAGATCTTCATTGGTCGTACCATAATGACAACGTATGTTATTCCCTTTGTCATTGGTATGTTACTTGCTCGAGATTCGATCGTTGGTATCTTCATACCTAGTTCAATATCGTTACCGACAAGTCTCTTTACTCGTTCCGTAATGCATTATCGAGAGGGTCCAAAGATACCTCTCCGATACTCGGAGTGACAAATCCAAATCTCGATCTATGCCAACCCAACAAACACCTTCGGAGATACCTGTAGAGCATCTTTATAATCACCCAGTTACGTTGAGACGTTTGATAGCACATAAAGTATTCCTCCAGTATTTGGGAGTTGCATAATCTCATAGTCAAAGGGATATGTATATGACATGAATAAAGCAATAGAAATAAAACTTGTCGATCATTAAGCTAAGCTAACAGATGGGACTTGTCCATCACATCTTTCTCATAATGATTTGGTCCCGTTCATCAAAGTACAACACATGTATATGGTTAGGAAACTTAACCATCTTTGATTAACGAGCTAGTCTAGTAGAGGGTTACTAGGGACACTGTGTTTTGTCTATGTATCCACACATGTATCAAGTTTCCGGTTAATACAATTCTAGCATGAATAATAAACATTTATTATGATATAAGGAAATATAAATAACAACTTCATTATTACCTCTAGAGCATATTTTCTTTAGCCCCTAGCAGCCACGTAAAACTTGCAACAACAAAGTAGAGGACGTCTAACTTGTTTTTGCAGGGCATGTTGTGATGTGATATGGTCAAGATATGATGTGATATATGTTGATGTATGAGATGATCATGTTATGTAATAAGTTCACGACTTGCATGTCGGTGAGTACGAGAACCGCCAGAGCCTTAGGGTTGTCTTTAATTACTGTATGACCTGCGTGTCAATCACTTAGCGCCATGTAATTGCTTTACTTCATCACTTTGCGTTAGCAATAGTTGTAGAAGCAATAGTTGGGAAGAAGACCCCGACGCTACGATAGAGATCAAGGTGTCGATCCGGTGACGATGGAGATCATGGCAATGCTTTGGAGATGGAGATCAAAAGCACAAGATGATGATGGCCATATCATTTCACATATTTTGGTTACATGTGATGTTTATCCTTTATGCATCTTATTTTGCTTAGAAAGACGGTAGCATTATAAGATGATCCCTTCACTTAATTTCAAGATAAATGTGTTCTCCCTGAGTATGCACCATTGCCAAAGTTTGTCGTTTTGAAGCGCCTCGTGATGATATAGTGTGATAGACTCTATGTTCACATACAACAGGTGTAAGACAGTTTTGCACATGCAGAATACTTGGGTTAAACTTGACGAGCCTAGTGACGGTGTCCTGGACTAGGGGGTACTCACCACGTCATCTCCCGATCTGTTAGATTGGGCCGAGGACCCCCATGGCCGCATACAAGGAAGATTCCACAAGACTTGGCGATCAAGACAAGGACTCCTCCCCACCGGCGTATTCGGCTAGGACTCTTGTTATCCTAGGCCTCTGATGCATTATATAAACCGAGGCCAGGCTAGTCGATAGAGAGATACACAATCATAATCATAGGCTAGACTTCTAGGGTTTAGCCTCAACGATCTCGTGGTAGATGAACTCTTGTAATACTCATATCATCAAGATCAATCAAGCAGGAAGTAGGGTATTACCTCCATCGTGAGGGCCCGAACCTGGGTAAACATTGTGTCCCTTGCCTCCTATTACCATCCACCTTAGACGCACAGTTCGGGATCCCCTACCCGAGATCCGCCGGTTTTGACACCGACATTGGTGCTTTCAATGGGAGTTCCGCTGTGTGTTCGGCAAAAGGTCGATGGCTCGCCTGCAGATCAACTACGACTTCGACATCTTCGTCACCAGCTTGACTGGTCACCTTGGCTGGACCGAGGACTACGCCCTACCTCCGATCGTCATGTTCGAATGAGGGCCTTCATCAACATAAACTCCGATCTCTATCAAGACCATTGAGGAATCATCCAGGGAGCCCGGGGGCTCAACGTCAACATTGCCCTCGGGCGGCCGTCTTTATTTTTACGGACAGAGAACCTGTATCCGCCGCCACCGCCTCCTCAAGCGTCGTTTTAACGATTGCTTTTTGGAACTGTGCGGAATTGAGTCTACAACAACCCTGTAAAATTTCGTCGAGTTCCGATGGAGGAATCTCTGGCAATCCGCGATATACCGGAGCCCTCTCAAATCTGGACGAGAATCTGGACGAGTTTAGGGCGTGGTGTCCAGCTTCTAGCTCGGACGTCCTTTGGAAGATCCAACTGTTGATCGGCTGCGGAATTCCTATATCTACAACCTCTCAAAATTTCAGCTTGATCCGACCGTCCAAACTCCGGGAACCTTCCGATTAGTGCATCACTTTTCGGATCTGTTTTCTGCGCGAGAACGAATCTGACCCGAACTCATCTTTTTTATGAACGGGATTTCGGACATCCTTTTTGAAGGAAGTTTTGTATTGGGTATTGTGTTTTGTTCCCAAACACATCCTGCTATTTTGAAGTCTTTTCCAATATGATCTTCACCATCGCGCTCGTGTCAAACCAGCCTGACAACGTTGCTCTACGGCTGCCGACCTGCGCTAGACACGTTGTCACTTTATTGAGCCAAACTCAACTTCTTCGGATCATCATATTGGCGAGCCGAACAAGAGTTCGGCATCACAAAGGATAAATCATCACCAACATCGCCACCCCATGAATTACACGGAGCGGGCACGCCGTCATCGCTGCACGGTCACTTCATCAAGCCGGCATTGACCACGTCACGACCGGCATCGGCAGGGCTGCATTGTTGCTTCTTCAAGCTGATGTCCATCACGCCGACCTACTTCAACTCATCGGCTGACATTGAGGCTTCGACATCTCGGCTGGACCGGGGGCTTCGCCATCTCTTCATCAACCTACTCCGGAGACTTCGGCGTCACTAGCCGACCAGCTCCGTCACGTTAGCTGGACCGAGGGCTTTGCCTCGGCAAGCCAACCTTTGCCAGCATCGCCATGCCGTTGCTTTATCGCCCATCAGGCAATGGGTGTGCGGATCGAGCCCACCTTTCTTCGGATTGCTACAACAAATAAACCAAGTGCTATTAATCCTAGCAATTTTTGCTTGTTAATTTTATTTTTCTTAAAGAATTGTTACTCCGGTTTGTTCCATCGCCTGTATACAGGTCTATCAAATGGCGGCTACATTAGCGACGGTCGCGTGGTGGTTCGGTCAGTTTCCGCACATAGTTCGTGAACGCCCCATACGGAACCGGACATACGCAAATTCAGGCTTTGTCACGCCTTCAACTGCGTCAGCGATGCCTGCATCGGCGTTGGCTTCGGCGAGCCATATTTCTTTTATTACTCACTTTGCATAAATTATTTATTATGCAGTGATTTTTTATTATAATTATTACTATTATCTCTGGTTTGCACTATTTTTTGTGCACAGGAAAATGATCCGGGTTGGGCAGTATCGTCAACTCGGCGTATTGACATACCACGTCACTTCGGCTGGATGGGGGGCTTCGTCAATGCTTCATTTCCCCATGCCAGGGACTTCGACATCACTCTACCGGCCCGCATTGACCATGCTATGCCACCACTTCGGAGTGCCGAGCTCTTTGCTCCGCCACCTCGGGACCGGCTTCGGGGATGGAACCTTGTCCCTCATCAAGCTCGGACAGCGTCATCAATGCCGAACACATTAACCAGCTAATTTTCCTTCATGCTCAAAGTTTTAAATTTTTAACTCGTGTTCGGTTCGACCAAGCATTATACTTTTTTGGAAAAAAGTTGCTTGTAAAAAATCTCCTTGTCAAAACTTTGTTTGTGACACACAAATTCAAATACCCCGTTTACTTGGGGGCTTCCTTTATGAAGCCTTTCCTCTTGCATATGATTATACTTGTAGGGCTTCGTTCCTTGTTCATGTATTACGCCACAATATGCACCATGTTGACTTAAGCGATTCGCAAGCTGGGTTGCCTCGCTCTTGTGTTTACCCCTACGTTCCCGATTGTTCGGCTAGGGAGTAAAGGGAGCACCTCTGCGATTGTCACGATCGGGTCATCTGAGCCGGACCTTAGACTAGGTGAAGCCGAAAGCTAGCGCTCTTATTGTTTTCAATTAGGGTTGGCACACAACGGAACTCATGAGTACAAAAAATCTATTGCACAAGTCTCATAGTAACAATGAGCACCGAAGAAAGGTATCGGTGGGGGTACTATTTTCTTCGAAGATGCTTCTTACACTTTGTTAGTAATATAGCATAAGTTCCCCGGCGCTTTATGCATTACAGCCTTATGGCCTGATTGCCTGATTATTGGAAACACCGTTGATATTCTCGACAGGTGGAGTGAATAACACTTTTCGGTCCTTGACCGAAGAGGGAGAAGCCGACGGTCGGTTAAGCCGCGTTTAAAGTTCGGATGAACAAATATATGATATTAGTACTTCGGTACATACAATCATTATACATAAAATTCTTTTACCCAAGTCACGTGGGGGCTCTTAAATTAGTATGAGCTGTTTTTCTTCTTGGTCGTTGCAAAGTCTTTTTTCTATCACTCCTTTCTCGATGCAAGTGTGTGGTCAATAGCCGGATAGCCTTGCTTCTCTCTAAATCCGCTCGAGTGCAGTTTGCTAAACTAGCCTCGAAGAAGCACTCTGCCTTCGGGATAAGGAGGTTGAAGCCATAGGCTGACCCGCTTGAAGTCTTGAGATAGGATGTGTCATGTTAAAGCATGACAGAAGCACCTTTTTTTAAAATTCCAGTTTTCGGATTGGCACCGAACACTTGATCTAGTTCGGACATTAAACTTTTGAATAAGTTTTTTGGCTTTTCGAGCCTATGGCACTTTTAAACTATTTGTGTGTTTTCAGCATTAGTCTCGCAGTGCAACGCCAGACACCTTTAGGGATTCAGCAAAAAACATTCTCGGATATTGCTTTATATGCATCGGTTTCGAATTGTGTCTTCGGTCAATAGTTGGGTTGCGGCTCACATGCTTACCTCCTACGTTCCGCTTTGTTCGGCTAGGTGTGCAAAGGGAGAACCACTGCGATTGTGCTTCCAGTTCGCATGGTCAAGCACCTCAGTGGAGAAAGCCGAGAACTGACTGTCACAATAGGCGTAAACTGGTCAGCAATCCGATGACTATGTTAAATGACGGGCCGTTCATAACATTGGCCGAAGTGTTTACAGCTTGATCTCGGATGTCGCCGAACACTAACCGCGGGCTCATAGCTAGCTTCCCCAGTTTAAAGCTCCTATGACTAAGCGAAAGTTATAAAGCCCGCATATCTGGTTGCCTCGTTTCCGCTAACACAACCGCCTTCGGGCACCGAGACATCGGCTAAGGGTTGCTTTGTTATTGCGGAAACACCCTGCGTAGTATCTACCAAGGGGTAGAAGCCGACGATGGGCCACTTTCAACTGATAAAATGGTCACAATGGAGTCAAAATAATGATGTAAAGTACTTGGATACATAGAATCATTACACATAATCTGTGATTTTACTCTGGATATCGATCCTTAATTCGGCCACCCGTCCCCACATTAAGGCTCGGGGCTCTTGGGCTTTGCGCTCATTATTTACAAATATTAAAGGGGCACTTCGATCCCCGATCTGGTGTTGCCACCCGACCCGGTGTCTCGGGGGCTCTTGCATTGCCTATTCAATGCAGAAAATTAAAAGGGCTCAGTGTTTGGCTTGATCGAACTATGGGAAAGTGCGTCTTCGGACAACAATAAGTACCATGTGGACCTATCTGGCGTCAAGCTAATATATTGCGGCAACTTATCAAGACCCTCTCTCAAGGGCCCGTTCGCCGATCACTATTATCTCTGATATATTACACTGCGTCTCTATTCCTACGTATGTTGCCGAGCTAGGAGTTGATCCTCGGGCCGATTTCACGCATCGGCCTGAGTCTCAGGGGTTAAACTTGATGAGCCTAGTGACGGTGTCCTGGACTAGGGGGTACTCACCACATCATCTCCCAATCTGTTAGATTGGGCCGAGGACCCCCATGGCTGTATACTCATGGGCCAATCCGGACATCTGCCGCATACAAGGAAGATTCCACAAGACTTGGCGATCAAGACAAGGACTCCTCCCCACCGGCGTATTCGGCTAGGACTCTTGTTATCCTAGGCCTCTGGTATATTATATAAACCGAGGCCAGGCTAGTCGATAGAGAGATACACAATCATAATCATAGGCTAGACTTCTAGGGTTTAGCCTCTACGATCTCGTGGTAGATCAACTCTTGTAATACTCATGTCATCAAGATCAATCAAGCAGGAAGTAGGGTATTACCTCCATCGTGAGGGCCCGAACCTGGGTAAACATTGTGTCCCTTGCCTCCTGTTACCATCCGCCTTAGACGTACAGTTCGGGATCCCCTACCCGAGATCTGCCGGTTTTGACACCGACACCTAGCATGTACAAATATGGTCTCGAAACACTGGAGACCGAAAGGTTGAACGCGAGTCATATAGTAGATATGATCAACATAGAGATGTTCACCATTAATGACTACCACGGACTGGGTCCGTAACTTGAGGGTTATCCTCACTGCTGCACAAAAAAATTATGTCCTTGATGCACCACTAGGTGACAAACCCGCCCCGCTAATCTAGACATTGTGGACGCCTGGCAAACACGGTCTGATGACTAATCAATAGTTCAGTGTACCATGCTTTACGGCTTAGAACCGGGACTTCAAAGACGTTTAGAACGCCACGGAGCATATGAGATGTTCCAAGAGCTGGTATTTCAATCTAATGCACGGGTTGAGAGATATGAAGTCTCCAACAAGTTCTATAGCTGTAAGATGGAGGAGAACAGTTCTGTCAGTGAACACATACTCAAAATGTGTGGGTATCATAACCACTTGACTCAGCTGGGAATTGATCTTCCAGGTGAGAGTATTATTGACAGAGTTCTTCAGTCACTGCCACCAAGCTGCAAAGGCTTTATGATGAACTATAATATGCAAGGGATGACGAAAATGATTCCTAAGCTCTTCGCGATGCTGAAACCGGCAGAGGTAGAAATCAAGTGTTGATGGTTAACAAGACCACTAGTTTCAAGAAAAAGGGCAACGGAAAGAAATGGAACTTCAATAAGAATGGCAAGCAAGTTGCCGCTCCCGTGAAGAAGACCAAAGCTAGACCCAAGCACAGGAACCGAGTGCTTCTCTTGCAAGGAAATGGTCCTTTGAGCGGAACTGCCCCAAATACTTGGCGGATAAGAAGGATGGCAAAGTGAACAAAGGTATATTTTATATACATGTTATTGATGTGTTCCTTACCAATGCTCGTAGATACTGGTTCAGTTGCTCATATTTGTAACTCAAAACAGGAACTACGGAATAAACAAAGATTGGCTAAGGATGAGGTATGCGCGTCGGGAATGGTTCCAAGGTCGATGTGATCGTCGTTGGCATGCTACCTCTATATCTACCTTCGGCATTAGTTTTAGACCTCAATAATTTTTATTTTGTTCCAGCGTTGAGCATGAACATTATATCTGGATCTTGTTTATTGCGAGATGGTTATTCATTTAAGTCAGGGAATAGTGGTTGTTCTATTTATATGAGTAATATCTTTTATGGTCATGCACCTTTGATGAATGGTCTGTTCTTGTTGAATCTCGATCGTAGTGATACACATATTCATAATATTGATGCCAACAGATGCAAAGTTGATAATGATAGTGCAACATACTTGTGGCACTGCCGCTAAGGTCATATTGGTGTAAAGCGCATGAAGAAACTCCATGCGGATGGACTTTTGGAATCACTTGATTATGAATCGTTTGATACTTGCGAACCATGCCGCATGGGTAAGATGACTAAAGGTCCGTTCTCTAGAACAATGGAGCAAGCTAATGACTTACTGAAAATAATACATACCGATGTATGCAGTCCGATGAGTGTTGAGGCACGCGGCAGGTATCGTTACTTTCAAACCTTCACAGATGATTTAAGTAGGTATGGGTATATCAACTTGATGAAATACAAGTCTGAAACATTTGAAAAGTTCAAAGAATTTCAGAGTGAAGTGGAGAATCATCGTGACGAGAAAATAAAGTTTCTATGATCTGATCACGGAGGCAAATATTTGATTTACAAGTTTGGTCTTCATTTAAAACAATGTGGAATTGTTTCACAACTCACGCCACCTGGAACACCACATCGTAATGGTGTGTCCGAACGTCGTAACCGTACTTTATTAGATATGGTACATTCTATGATGTCTCTTACCGATTTGCCTTTATCATTTTGGGGTTATGCAGTAGAGACAGCCACATTCACGTTAAATAGGGCACCATCTAAATCCATTGAGATGAGTTGTATATGATGCAACCAGAAGGTTTTGTTTATCCTAAAGGTGCTAACAAAGTATGCAAGCTCGATCGATTCATCTGTGGACTGGTGCAAGCATCTCGGAGTTGGAATATACGCTTTGATGATGTGATCAAAGCATATGGTTTTATACGGACTTATGGTGAAGCCTGTATTTACAAGAAGTGAGTGGGAGCTCTATAGCATTTTGGTGTTATATGTGGATGACATATTGCTGATTGGAAATGATATATAATTTCTGGATAGCATAAAAGGATACTTCAATAAGAATTTTTCAATTGAAGACCTCGGTGAAGCTGCTTACATATTGGGCATCATGATCTATAGGGATAGATCGAGGCGCTTAATAGGATTTTCACAAAGCACATATCTTGGCAAAGTTTTGAAGAAGTTCAAAATAGATCAGTCAAATGAAGGGTTCTTGCCTGTGTTGTGATACGTCTCCAACGTATCTATAATTTTTTATTATTCCATGCCATTATATTATCTATTTTGGATGTTTTATATGCATTAATATGCTATTTTATATTATTTTTGGGACTAACCTATTATTCCATGCCTGTTTTTTTTCATGTTTTTGAGTTTCTAGAAAAGGAATACCAAACGAAGTCCAAATGCAACAAAACATTTGCGATGATTTTTCTTGGACCATAAGAAACCCAGGAGACTTGGAGATGAAGTCAGAAGAGCCACGAGGCGGCCACAAGGACGGAGGGCGCGTCCTCCCACCCTTGTGGGCCCCTCGTGCACTTCCTGACCTAATTTCTTCGCCTATATATTCCCATATATCCCCAAACCAACAGAAGCATCCACCAAAACACTTCTCCACCACCACAACCTTCTGTACACGTGAGATCCCATCTAGGGACCTTTTCTGGCACCCTGCCGGAGGGGGATTCGATCATGGAGGGCTTCTACATCAACTCTATTTCTCTTCCGATGAAGCATGAGTAGTTTACCACACACCTACGGGTCCATAGCTAGTAACTAGATGGCTTCGTCTCTCTCTTTGATTCTCAATACCATGTTCTCCTTGATGTTCTTGGAGATCTATTCGATGTAATACTTTTTTTTTGGTGTGTTTAACCGAGATCTGAAGAATTGTGGATTTATGATCAGCTTATCTATGAATATTATTTGAATCTCCTCTGAACTCTTTTATGCATGATTTGATATCTTTGTAATTCTCTTCAAACTATCGGTTTGGCTTGGCCAACTAGATTGGTTTTTCTTGCAATGGGAGAATTGCTTAGCTTTGGGTTCAATCTTGCGGTGTCCTTTCCTAGTGACAGTAGGGCCAGCAAGGCACGTATTGTATTATTGCCATCGAGGATAAAAAGATGGGGTTTTGATCATATTGCTTGAGTTAATTCCTCTACATCATGTCATCTTGCTTAATGCCTTACTCCGTTCTTTATGAATTTAATAATCTAGATGCATGTTGGATAGCGGTCGATGTGTGGAGTAATAGTAGTAGATGCAGAATTGTTTCGGTCTACTTGACACGGACATGATGCTTATATTCATGATCATTTCCTTAGTTATCGTCATAACTTTGCGCTTTTCTATCAATTGCCCGGCAGTAATTTGTTCACCCACCGTGACATTTTCTATCTTGAGAGAAGCCTCTAGTGAAACCTATGGCCCCGGGTCTATTTTCCATCATATAAGTTTCTGATCTACTATTTTGCAATATTTTACTTTCCGATATATAAACCGAAAATACCAAAAATATTTACTTTACCTTTTTATCTATCTGTAATAGATCTCACTTTTACTAGTAACCGTGAAGGGATTGACAACCCCTTTATCGCGTTGGGTGCAAGTTCTTTGATTGTTTGTGCAGGTATTCGGTGACTTGTGCATTTTCTCCTACTGGATTGATACCATGGTTCTCAAACTGAGCGAAATACTTATCTCTACTTTGATGCATCACCCTTTCCTCTTCAAGGGAAAAACCAACGCAAGCTCAAGAAGTAGCAGGAAGAATTTCTGGCGCCGTTGCCGGGGAGATCTACGCCAAGTCAAGACATACCAAGTACACATCATAAACTCTCATCTCTTGCATTACATTATTCTCTATTCGCCTCTCGTCTTCCTCTCCCCCACTTCTAAAACGATTTTCGAAAAGATTTTCCTTTTCTTTGCCCCTCTGCCGTTCGTATTCTTCGTTTGCTTTTTGTGTGCTCGTGTGTTGGATTGCTTCCTTTGTCATGATGTCTCAAGAGAATACCAAATTCTATGACTTTTCCAACACCAATAATAATGATTTTATTAGTACTCCTATTGCTCCCGCTACTAATGCGGAATCTTGTGAAATTAATGCCGCTTTGCTAACTTGTTATGGAAGATCAATTTTCCGGCCTTCCTAGTGAAGATGCCGCATCCCATCTAAACAATTCCATTGATTTTTGTGATATGCAAAAGAAAAAAGATGTGGATAATGATATTGTTAAATTGAAGCTATTTCCGTTCTCTCTTCGAGATCGTGCTAAAACTTGGTTTTCATCTTTGGCTAAAAATAGTATTGATTCATGGAATAAGTGTAAAGATGCTTTTATTTCCAAGTATTTTCCTCCCGCTAAGATCATCTCCCTTAGGAACGATATTATGAATTTTAAGCAACTTGATCATGAACATGTTGCACAATCTTGGGAGGGGATGAAATTGATGATACAAAATTTCCCTACTCATGGTTTGAATTTGTGGATGATTATACAAAAAAATTATGCCGAATTGAATTTTGCTTCTAGAAATGTTTTAGATTCTGCCGCGGGAGGTACTTTTATGGAAATTACTTTAGGAGAAGCTAATAAACTCCTAGATAATATTATGGTTAATTATTCTCAATGGCATATCGAAAGATCTTCCACTAGTAAAAAAGTGCATGCGATTGAAGAGATTATTGTTTTGAGTGGAAAGATGGATGATCTTATGAAATTATTTGCTAGTAAGAATACTTCTATTGATCCCAATGATATGACTTTGTCAACTTTGATTGAGAATAATAATGACTCTATGGATGTGAATTTTTTTGGTAGGAGTAATAACGCGTATAGAGGTAATTTTAATCCTAGGCTGTTTCCTAGTAATTCCTCTAATAATTATGGTAATTCCTACAACAATTCTTATGGAAATTATAATAAGATGCCCTCTGATTTTGAGAATAGTGTTAAATAATTTATGAGTTCGCAAAATAATTTCAACGCTTTGATTGAAGAAAAATTGCTTAAGATTGATGATTTGGCTAGGAATGTGGATATAATTTCTTTTGATGTTGATTCTTTGAAAATTAGATCTATTCCACCAAAGCATGATATCAATGAGTCTCTCAAAGCTATGAGAATTTCCATTGATGAGTGCAAAGAAAGAACCGCTAAGATGCGTGCTAACAAAGATTGGTTTGTAAAAACGTGCTCTTTTAGTTTCCATGAAAATAAAGATGAAGATCTTAAAGTGATTGATGTGACTCCTATTGAATCTTTTTTTTCAATATAAATCTTGATAAATATGGGACTGGAGATGAGTCAAATTTAGTTAAAAGGTGTCCAAATAATTCGGAGTTTTAGATCTTGATGCAAAAATTGATAAAAGTGGGATTGGAGAGGTCAAAACTTTAAGTAGCAATGAACCCACTCTTTTGGATTTCAAGGGATTTAATTGTGATAATTGTTCTTTAATAGATTGTATTTCCTTGTTGCAATCCATGTTGAATTCTCCTCATGCTTATAATCAAAACAAAGCTTTTACTAAAAATATCGTTGATGCTATGCTGGAATCTTTTGAAGAAAAGCTTGAATTGGAAGTTTCTATCCCTAGAAAACTTTATGATGAGTGGGAACCTACCATTAAGATTAAGATCAAAGATTATGAGTGCTATGCTTTGTGTGATTTGGGTGCTAGTGTTTCCACGATTCCAAAAACTTTATGTGATGTGTTAGGTTTCCGTAAATTTGATGATTGTTCCTTAAATTTGCATCTTGCGGATTCCACTATTAAGAAACCTATGGGAAGGATTAATGATGTTCTTATTTTTGTAAATAGGAATTATGTGCCCATAGATTTCATTGTTCTTTGTATATATTTCAAACCTACATGTCCTATTATTCTTGGTAGACCTTTCCTTAGAGTGATTCGTGCAATTATTGATATGAAAGAAGGAAACATTAGATTTCAATTCTGTTAAGGAAGGGCATGGAACAATTTCCAAGAAAGAAAACTAAATTGCCTTATGAATCTATTATGAGAGCCACTTATGTATTGCATGCCAAAGACGATTATACCTAGATCTATTCGTGTTTTATACCTAGCTAAGGGCGTTAAACAATAGCGCTTGTTGGGAGGCAACCCAATTTCCTTTTTCTTTTTTCTTTTTAGTTTCTGTTTTGCAATAAATAATTCATCTAGCCTCTGGTTAGATGTGGTTTTGCGTTTTAGTTAGTGTTTGTGCCAAGTAAGACCTTTGGGATAGCTTACAATGATAGTTGATTTGATCTTGCTGAAAAACAAAAACTTTTACGCCCAGTCCCAGAATTTTTAAAAATCACAAAAGCATGATAAAATTCTGATTTTTTTACACAAGATTGATATACAAATTGCCCCTGTTTTCTAATTGTTTTAGAATTTTTGGAGTTACATAAGTATTCGAACTATCCAGATTGCTACAGACTGTTTTGTTTTTGAAAAATTCTATTTTCTTTGTGTTGTTTGCTTATTTTGATGAATATATGGGTAGTATCGGGGGTTATGAACCATGAAAAAGTTGGAATACAGTAGATATTACACCAATATAAATAAAGAATGAGTTCACAACAGTACCAAAAGTGGTGATTTGTTTTCTTATACTAACGGATGATGACCCACAAGTATAGGGGATCTATCGTAGTCCTTTCGATAAGTAAGAGTGTCGAACCCAACGAGGAGCAGGAGGAAATGATAAGCGGTTTTCAGCAAGGTATTCTCTGCAAATCTTGAAATAAGTGGTATCAAATAGTTTTGTGATAAGATAAATTGTAACGAGCAACAAGTAACAAGAGTAAATAAAGTGCAGCAAGGTGGCCCAATCCTTTTTATAGCAAAGGACAAGCCGGAATTAACTCTTATAATAGGAAAAGCGCTACCGAGGACACATGGGAATATCATCAAGCTAGTTTTCATCACGCTCATATGATTCGCGTTCGGTACTTTGATAATTTGGTATGTGGGTGGACCGGTGCTTGGGTGATGTTCTTACTTGAACAAGCATCCCACTTATGATAAACCTCTATTGCAAGCATCATAACTACAACAAAAGTATTAAGGTAAACCTAACCATAGCATGAAACATATGGATCCAAATCAGCCCCTTACGAAGCAACGCATAAACTAGGCTTTAAGCTTCTGTCACTCTAGATACCCATCATCTACTTATTACTTCCCAATGCCTTCCTCTAGGCCCAAATAATGGTGAAGTGTTATGTAGTTGACGTTCACATAACACCACTAGAGGCTAGACAACATACATCTCATCAAAATATCGAACGAATACCAAATTCATACTAATAGCAAGACTTCTCCCTTGTCCTCAGGAACAAACGTAACTACTGACAAAGCATATTCATGTTCATAATCAGAGGGGTAATAATATGCATAAAGGATCTGAACATATGATCTTCCACCAAATAAACCAACTAGCATCAACTACAAGGAGTAATCAACACTACTAGCAACCTACTAGCACCAATCCGGACTTGGAGACAAGAATTGGATACAAGAGAGGAACTAGGGTTTGGAGATGAGATGGTGCTGGTGAAGATGTTGATGGAGATTGCCCTCACCGACGAGAGGAGGCGATGGTGATGATTTCCCCCTCCGGAGAAGTGTCCCCGGCGAGAACAGCTCACGGAGCCCTAGATTAGTTCCGCCTTGTGGCGGAGTCTCGTCCCGAAAGGTTGCTTAATGTTTTTCTCATCGAAAGACTTCATATAGGAGAAGATGGGCGTCGAGAGAGCCACCGGGGGCCCACGAGGTAGGGCGGCGCCCGAAGTGCCCCCACCCTCGTGAGCAGGTGTGGGCCCCGGCCTTCATCTTTGGCGATGATTTTTCTTTATTTATTTTAAGATATTCCATGGAGTTTCAGGACTTTTGGAGTTGCAAAGAATAGCTCTCAATATTTGCTCCTTTTCCACCCAAAATTCGGTGCCGGCATTCTCCCTCTTCATGTAAACCTTGTAAAATAAGAGAGAATATCCATAAGTATTGTGACATAACGTGAAATAACAGCCCATAATGTGATAAATATCGATATAAAAGCATGATGCAAAATGGACGTATCAACGAAGCTTATGAGATTTCCTGTTGAGTTTTGTGTTGTGAAGTTTTCAAGTTTTGGGTAAGGATTTGATGGACTATGGAATAAGGAGTGGCAAGAGCCTAAGCTTGGGGATGCCCAAGGAACCCCAAGGTTATATTCAAGGACAACCAAGATCCTAAGCTTGGGAATGCCCCGGAAGGCATCCCCTCTTTCGTCTTCATCTATCGGTAACTTTACTTGAGGCTATATTTTTATTCACCACATGTTATGTGTTTTGCTTGGAGCGTCTTGTATGATTTGAGTCTTTGCTTTTTAGTTTTCCACAATCATCCTTGTTGTACACGCCTTTTGAGAGAGACACGCATGAATCGTGATTTATTAGAATACTCTATGTGCTTCATTTATATCTTTGGAGCTAGGCAATTTTGCTCTAGTGCTTCACTTATATCTTTTTAGAGCACAACAGTGGTTTTATTTTATAGAAATTGATGAACTCTCATGCTTCACTTATATTATTTTGAGAGTCTTTAAACAGCATGGTAATTTGCTTTGGTTATAAATTTAGTCGTAAATATGGTAGGCATCCAAGAGGGATATAATAAAAACTTTCATATAAAGTGCATTGAATACTATGAGAAGTTTGATTCCTTATGATTGTTTTGAGATATGAAGATGGTGACATTAGAGTCATGCTAGTGAGTAGTTTTGAATTTGAGAAATAATTGTGTTAAAGTTTGTGATTCCCGTAGCATGCACGTATAGTGAACCGTTATGTGATGAAGTCGGAGCATGATTTATTTATTGATTGTCTTCCTTATGAGTGGTGGTCGGGGATGAGCGATGGTCTTTTCCTACCAATCTATCCCCCTAGGAGCATGCGCGTAGTACTTCGTTTCAATAACTAATAGATTTTTGCAATAAGTATGTGATTTCTTTATGATTAATGTTGAGTCCATGGATTATACGCACTCTCACCCTTCCACCATTGCTAGCCTCTCTAGTACCGCGCAACTTTCGCCGGTACCATAAACCCACCATATACCTTCCTCAAAACAGCCACCATACCTACCTATTATGGCATTTCCATAGCCATTCCAAGATATATTACCATGCAACTTTCCACCATTCCGTTTATTATGACGCGTTTCATCATTGTCATATTGCTTTGCATGATCATGTAGTTGACATCGTATTTGTGGCAAAGCCATCGTTCATAATTCTTTCATACATGTCACTCTTGATTCATTGCACATCCCGGTAAACTACCGGAGGCATTCATATAGAGTCATATTTTGTTCTAAGAATCGAGTTGTAATTCTTGATTTGTAAGTAAATAAAAGTGTGATGATCTTCATTATTAGAGCATTGTCCCGTGTGACGAAAGGATGATGGAGACTATGATTCCCCTACAAGTCGGGATGAGACTCTGGACAAAAAAAGAGGCCAAAAAAAATGAGAGAAGACCCAAATAAAAAAATGAGAGAAAAGAGAGAAGGGGCAATACTGCTATCCTTTTACCACACTTGTGCTTCAAAGTAGCACCATGATCTTCATGATATAGAGTCTCTTATATTGTCACTTTCATATACTAGTGGGAATTTTTCATTATAGAACTTGGCTTGTATATTCCAATGATGGGCTTCCTCAAATTCCCCTAGGTCTTCGTGAGCAAGCAAGTTGAATGCACACCCACTTAGTTTTTCTTTGAGCTTTCATAAATTTATAGCTCTAGTGCATCTGTTGCATGGCAATCCCTACTCACTCACATTGATATCTATTGATGGGCATCTCCATAGCCCGTTGATACGCTTATTTGATGTGAGACTAGCTCCTTCTTTTTGTCTTCTCCACAACCACCGTCTATTCCACCTATAGTGCTATGTCCATGGCTCACACTCATGTATTGCCTGGAAGTTGAAAAAGTTTGAGAACATCAAAAGTATGAAACAATTGCTTGGCTTGTCATCGGGGTTGTGCATGATTTGAATATTTTGTGTGATGAAGATGGAGCATAGCCAGACTATATGATTTTGTAGGGATAAGCTTTCTTTGGCCATGTTATTTTGACAAGACATAATTGCCTTGTTAGTATGCTTGAAGTATTATTGTTTTTATGTCAACTTTAAACTTTTGTTTTGAATCATACGATCAGAACAATCATGTCGCAATAAAGAAATTACATGGATAAATATGTTAGGTAGCATTCCACGTCAAAAATTCTGTTTTTATCATTTACCTACTCGAGGACGAGCATGAATTAAGCTTGGGGATGCTTGATACGTCTCCAACGTATCTATAATTTTTTATTGTTCCATGCTATTATATTATCTGTTTCGGATGTTTTATATGCATTAATTGAAGCAAATATGCCCTAGAGGCAATAATAAATTTATTATTTATATTTCCTTATATCATGATAAATGTTTATTATTCATGCTAGAATTGTATTAACCGGAAACTTAGTACATGTGTGAATACATAGACAAAACAGAGTGTCCCTAGTATGCCTCTACTTGACTAGCTCGTTAATCAAAGATGGTAAAGTTTTCTAACCATAGACATGTGTTGTCATTTGATAAACGGGATCACATCATTAGAGAATGATGTGATGGACAAGACCCATCCATTAGCTTAGCATAATGATCATTTAGTTTTATTGCTATTGCTTTCTTCATGACTTATACATATTCCTCTGACTATGAGATTATGCAACTCCCGAACACCGGAGGGACACTTTGTGTGCTATCAAACGTCACAACGTAGCTGGGTGATTATAAATATGCTCTACAGGTGTCTCCGAAGGTGTTTGTTGAGTTGGCATAGATCGAGATTAGGATTTGTCACTCCGTGTATCGGAGAGGTAACTCTGGGCCCTCTCGATAATGCACATCACTATAAGCCTTGCAAGCAATGTGACTAATGAGTTAGTTGCGAGATGATGCATTACTGAACGA
The DNA here is from genome assembly GCA_021605145.1 of Aegilops bicornis. NCBI lineage: Eukaryota > Viridiplantae > Streptophyta > Magnoliopsida > Poales > Poaceae > Aegilops > Aegilops bicornis. Next base: position 185,609,381 of record CM038672.1, read on the forward strand.
GTAAAGAGACTTGCCGGTAACGAGATTGAACTAGGTATGATGGTACCAACGATCGAATCTCGGGCAAGTAACATACTGATGACAAAGGGAATGACGTATGTTGTTATGTGGTTTCACCGATAAAGATCTTCGTAGAATATGTAGGAACCATTATGAGCATCCAGGTTCCGCTATTGGTTATTGACCGGAGATGTGTCTCGTTCATGTCTACATAGTTCTCGAACCCGTAGGGTCCGCACGCTTAACGTTCGATGATGATTTGTATTATGAGTTATGTGTTTTGGTGACCAAAGTTTGTTCGGAGTCCCGGATGATATCACGGACATGACGAAGAGTCTTGAAATGGTCGAGAGGTAAAGATTGATATATTGGAAGGTTATATACGGACATCGGAATGGTTCCGAATAGGTTCGGGGATTTATCTGAGTACCGGGAGGTTATCGAAACCCCCCGGGAAAGTTAATGGGCATCATGGGCCATAGTGGAGAGCAGGAGGCAGCCGCAGGAGGTGGCGCCCCCCCCCCCCCTCGCAAGCCCAATCCGAATTGGACAAGGGTGGGGGCGCGGCCCCCCTTTTCCTTCTCCCTCTCCACCTCTTTCCCCTTTCCCCTCTCCGTTGGAAGGAAGGGGGAGCCGACTAGGACTAGGAGTCCTAGTGGGACTCCCCCACTTGGCGCGCCCCTAGGGCCGGCCGGCCTCCCCCCTCCTCCTTTATATACGGGGGTGGGGGGCACCCCAAAGGCACAACAGTTATTCTATTAGCCGTGTGCGGTGCCCCCCCTCCACAGTTTACTCCTCCGGTCATAGCGTCGTAGTGCTTAGGCGAAGCCTGCGCGGATCACATCACCATCACCGTCACCATGCCATCGAGCTGACGGAACTCTCCCTCAACCCTCTGCTGGATCAAGAGTTCGAGGGACGTCATCGAGCTGAACATGTGCTAAACACGGAGGTGTCGTACGTTCGGTACTTGGATCGGTTGGATCGTGAAGATGTTCGACTACATCAACCGCGTTAACCTAACGCTTACGCTTTCGATCTACGAGGGTACGTGGACACACTCTTCCCCTCTCGTTGCTATGCATCTCCTAGATAGATCTTGCGTGATCGTAGGAAATTTTTGAAATTACCTGCTATGTTCCCCAACATTAATATGCTATTTTATATTATTTTTGGGACTAACCTATTAACCTAGAGCCCAGTGCTAGTTCTTGTTTTTTCCCTGTTTTTGAGTTTGGCAGAAAAGGAATACCAAACGGAATAAAACCTTCGTGATGATTTTTCTTTGACCACAAGACACCCAGGAGACTTGGAGATGTAGTCAGAAGAGCCACGAGGCGACCACAAGGATGGAGGGCGCGCCCCCACCCTTGTGGGCCCCTCGTGCACTCCCGGGCTTAATTTCTTCGCCTATATATTCCCATATATCCCCAAACCAACAGAAGCATCCACAAAAACACTTTTCCACCACCGCAACCTTCTGTACCCGTGAGATCCCATCTAGGGACCTTTTTCGACACCCTGCCGGAGGGGGATTCGATCATGGAGGGCTTCTACATCAACTCTATTGCTCTTCCGATGAAGCGTGAGTAGTTTACCACAGACCTACGGGTCCATAGCTAGTATCTAGATGGCTTCTTCTCTCTCTTTGATTCTCAATACCATGTTCTCCTCGATGTTCTTGGAGATCTATTCGATGTAATACTTTTTTGCGGTGTGTTTGACGAGATCTGATGAATTGTGGATTTATGATCAGCTTATCTATGAATATTATTTGAATCTCCTCTGAATTCTTTTATGCATGATTTGATATCTTCGTAATTCTCTTTGAACTATCAGTTTGGTTTGTCCAACAGATTGGTTTTTCTTGCAGTGGGAGAGGTGCTTAGCTTTGGGTTCAATCTTGCGGTGTCCTTTCCCAGCGACAGTAGGGGAAGCAAGGCACGTATTGTATTGTTGCCATCGAGGATAAAAAGATGGGGTTTTGATCATATTGCTTGAGTTAATTCCTCTACATCATTTCATCTTGCTTAATGTGCTACTCCATTTTTATGAACTTAATACTCTAGATGCATGCTGGATAGCGGTCGATGTGTGGAGTAATAGTAGTATATGCAGAATCATTTCGGTCTACTTGACACGGACGTGATGCCTATATTCATGATCATTGCCTTAGATATCGTCATAACTTTGCGCTTTTCTATCATTTGCTCGGCAGTAATTTGTTCACCCACCATGATATTTTCTATCTTGAGAGAAGCCTCTAGCGAAACCGATGGCCCCAGGGTATTTTTTCCATCATATAAGTTTCCGATCTACTATTTTTCAATCTTTTACTTTCCGATCTATAAACGAAAAATACTAAAAATATTTACTTTACCGTTTATCTATCTCTATCAGATCTCACTTTTGCTAGTAAACGTGAAGGGATTGACAACCCCTTTATCGCGTTGGGTGCAAGTTGTTTGATTGTTTATTCAGGTATTCGGTGACTTATGTGTTGTCTCCTACTGGATTGATACCTTGGTTCTCAAACTAAGGGAAATAATTATCACTACTTTGCTGAATCACCCTTTTCTCTTCAAGGTAAAAAACCAATGCAAGCTCAAGAAGTAGCATGTTGCAAGGTGTGAAGTTGAGTAAGAATCAAAGCCCGACCCTGACAGAAGATAGAGAGAGAATGAAAGTCATTCCCCATGCCTCAGCCATAGGTTCTATAAAGTATGCCATGTTGTGTACCAGACATGTTGTGTGCCTTGCCATGAGTTTGGCAAGGGGTACAATAATGATCCAGGAGTGGATCATTGGACATCGGTCAAAATTATCCTTAGTTACCTAAGAGGACTAAGGAAATGTTTCTCGGTTATGGAGGTGATAAAGAGTTCACCGTAAAGGGTTACGTCGATGCAAGCTTTGACACCGATTCGGATGACTCTGAGTCTCAATCTGAATATGTATTGAAAGTGGGAGCAATTAGCTAGAGTAGCTCCATGAGTGAATTGTAGACATAGAAATTTGTAAAATACATACGGATCTGAATATGGCCAACCCGTTGACTAAACCTCTCACACAAGCAAAACATGATCACACCTTAGTACTCTTTGGGTATTAATCACATGGCGATGTGAACTAGATTATTGACTCTAGTAAACTCTTTGTGTGTTAGTCACATGGCAATGTGAACTATGGAAGTTAATCACATGGCGTTGTGAACTAGATCATTGACTCTAGTGCAAGTGGGAGACTGATGGGAATATGCCCTAGAGACAATAATAAAGTGGTTATTATTATATTTCCTTAATCATGAGAAAGGTTTATTATTCATGCTAGAATTGTATGGACCGCAAACTTAAATACATGTCTGAATACATAAACAAATACTGTCCCTAGTGAGCCATTACTAGACTAGCTCGTTGATCAAAGATGGTTAAGGTTTCCTAACCATAGACATGAGTTGTCATTTGATAACGGGACCACATCATTAGGAGTATGATGTGATGGACAAGACCCAACTGTTAGCATAGCATATGATCGCTTAGTTTATTGCTACTGCTTTCTTAATGTCAAATACATGTTTCTTCGACCATGAGATCATGCAACTCCCGGATACCGGAGGAATACCTTGTGTGCTATCAAACGTCACAACGTAACTGGGTGATCATAAAGATGCTCTACAGGTATCTCGGAAGGTGTTTGTTGGGTTGGCATAGATTGGGATTTGTCACTTCGTATATCAGAGAGGTATCTCTGAGCCCTGTCGGTAATACATCATCACAAAAAGCTTGGAAGCAAAGTGGCTAAGGAGTTAGTTACGAGATGATATATTACGAAACGAGTAAAGGGACTTGCCAGTAACGGGATTGAACTAGGTATGGAGATACCGGCGATCGAATCTCGGGCAAGTAACATATCGACAGACAAAGGGAACACCATATATTGTCATAAAGGTTCGACAGATAAAGATCTTCGTATAATATGTAGGAACCAGTCTAGGCATCCAGGTCCCACTATTGGTTATTGACCGGACAAGCATCTCGGTCATGTCTACATCATTCTCGAACCCGTAGGGTCCGCACGCTTAACGTTCGTTGATGATATAGTATTATATGAGTTATGTGTGTTGGTGATTGAATGTTGTTCGGAGTCCCGAATGAGATCACGGACATGACGAGGAGCTTCGGAATGGTCCGGAGGTAAAGATTGATACATAGGACGATGCTATTTGGTCACCAGAAAGGTTTTGGAATGTACCGGGTATTTATCGGAGTGCCGGAAAGGGTTTCGAGAGGCCACTGGTAAGTGGTGGGCCAAAGGGGGGAAGCACACCAGCCCACAAGGGGGCTGGCGCGCCCCTCCACCCCTACCCATGCACCAAGGAAGGGAGGGAAGGAAGGGGGAGGCGCTCTAAGGTAGGCAACCTCCTTTCCTTCCTCCCATGTCCATATATGGAGGGGACGCGGCTAGGCAGGCCCTAGGGCTGGCTGCCGGCCCTTTGGGGGCGCCCTATGGCTGCCTCCTCTCCCCCTCCACCTATATACATATATATATATATATATATATATATATATATATATATATATATATAGGAAAATCCATCCTACCACCGGTGGTAGTTACCCCATATGTCTCATATACTACCACGTGGTACTATATATACTACTTTATCATTTTAAATATATTCATATACTATATCTAAGATATATCAAAGCAAGTTACATGAAAAAATTACATATGAACCTATAGTTTTTGTTATATTTGTGAAATACGTACATATTTGTACGTAAAAAAGAGCATTCTTAAAACATGGTATATACTATCTAAAAATTAGTATATATGCTACCTAATCATTGTTATATACTACATACTACACGTACATACTCTCAATTTTGACAGATACTACATACAACATACAAACGCATGAAGTGGTGGTAACTACCACTGCTTGTAGGAAACATTTGTCCTATATATATATATATATATATATATATATATATATATATATATATATATATATATATATATATATATATACATACATACTCTCAATTTTGACAGATACTACATACAACATACAAAAGCATGAGTGGTGGTAACTACCACTGCTTAGAAACATTTGTCCTATATATATAGGACAAATGTTTCCTACAAGCAGTGGTAGTTACCACCACTTGCGTTTTGTATGTTGTATGTAGTATCTGTCAAAATTGAGAGTATGTACGTGTAGTATGTAGTATATAACAATGATTAGATAGTATATGTACTAATTTTTAGGTATTATGTACCATTTTTTGAGTATGCTCATTTTTACTACAAATATGTATGTATTTTAGAAATATAACAAAAACTATGGGCTCATATGCAATTTTTTCATGTAACTTGCTTTGAAATATCTTAGATATATTATATGAACATATTTAAAATAATAAAATAGTATATGTAGTATCATATGGTAGTATATGAGACATGTGGGGTAACCACCACTGGGTGGTAGGATGGATTTTCCTATATATATATATATATATATATATATATATATATATATATATATATATATGTGTGTGTGTGTGTGTGTGTGTGTGTGTGTGTGTGTGTGTGTGTGTGTGTGAGGGGGAGAGAGGCAACACACCACGATCCCCAAGCCGTGTGCGGTGGCCCTCTCCCTCTAGTTCGTCCTCGGTCATAATTTTTGTAGTGCTCGGCGAAGCCCTGCGGAGATAGTTGCACCACCACCGACACCACGTCGTCGTGCTGCCGGAACTCATCTACTACCTCGCTCGTCTTGCTGGATCAAGAAGGCAAGGATGTCATCGAGTTGAACGTGTGCTGGACGCGGAGGTGTCGTGCATTCGGTACTTGATCGGGTGGATCGAGAAGGTGTACGACTACATCAACCGCGTTGATAAACGCTTCCGCTTTACAGGTACGTAGACATACTCTCCCCTCTTATAGCTATGCATCTCCATGGATAGATCTTGCGTGTGCGTAATTTTTTTTGTTTTCCATGCAACGTTCCCAACAGCACCGGCCACCGGCGTGGCGTTGAGTTCGATGGACATGGGTGTGGGCGCGGGCGTGGACGGCGCCACCACGCTCACCTCCGGTGAGCATTCCTCGAAGAAGCGGGAGGCTTGCGGGTAGACTTGGAAGCCAGCAATTGTGGCAAATGCGCCTGGCGACTCTGGCATCACCATCCGACGAAATGCCAACGAGCCCATGCTGGTCGCATCCACGACGGCGCTGACCAACCCGTGTTGGCCAGGGTTTAACCCTAGGTAGATCAGGGCCTCCCTCATTGTCGTGACGACTCGGGCGTTAGTTTCCTCCTGCTGTGCGGCGGCGGTTAGGGTGGCAACGGCCGCCGCTTCGTCCTTTGCGTCCCGCGCGTGCCTTCGGCGCTTACTCTTGGTCGACTGCACGGCCCGCTCCTCGGCCGTCAATTATTTCTTCTTCTTGGGTGGCGCCACGGTCTTGCGGGGCGCACGGGGCTTGCCTTTGGCGGAGGCGGCGGAGGTGAGGCTGGACGAGACGAGGGAGGCGAGGCCGGTGGCGGCATCGAGGGTCGGCGCGTCGTCCATGGCGAGCGGCCGGGAGCGCGAGCGGGCGGGAGGGTTTTGGGGAAGTGGAGGGAAATGGTGGTAGGTGTGCCGCCGACTGGCGGCCAGGGGAAGGAGTAGGCACGCGGCACGCGCCCATTTTGTGTTCGCGCGGACACAAAGACTCAAATTTGATCCGCGAATGAGTTGGTAGCCGGACGAAAAGCGGACACGCGTCCATTTAGGTCGGCGCATTAGGCCAGCTTTTTTCTCTGCGTCGACCCAAACGGACACGCACGGACGAAATGGATCGGCGCGTTGAAGTTGCTCTAAAGAGAATTTGCCATGGTCCAATTCAAAAACAAAATTTGCCATGATACATGGCAACACACGAGGGGATTTGTACTACTGGAACGACAAAAAAAATCGTGAAAGTTCCAACATAGTTTTACCTGCATTTTTCTTAGATGCAACACAAAAATGCAATGGTACAAAATGTTATGTATGACCAAAATTACCATGATCCATGGCAATAAAAGCTACATTGAAAAAGTGAACACAAAGCACATTGCGAAACTGCCATATTGTTTAAAAAAGGTAAAACAAAAGCTAATAGAAAAATTTGCCATGACCGATGGCAAAAACTATATAAGAGTCTACAAAGTCATGACAACTATATTGTATAGCAAAATTACGGATTTTCCCAGCTACATAAGATAAATTTGCCATGTTAAATCTAATGAATTTGCCATGTTAAGTCCAATATAGTTGCTATCATGGTCAATATATTATAAGTTTGCAATAATTGTCCTGGTATCTACAATAAAAAAAGAGCCATGGTAATGAGAATTTGCCATGGTATGTACAATAAAAATGCCATGGTAAAAACAGAAATAAATCATGCTCCAATTCGAAAACATTGTTTACCATAATACACTAAAAAACACAAGCAAGCATGAGGGAATTTGCACTAGTGGAATGGCAAAAACAAAATCCTGAAAATGCCATATGAGTAGATCAAATTTTCCTAAAACTTTGCCATGTCGTAAACATAGATTTACCTACATTTGGAGGCCGACTATGTCACATCTAGATGTGAGATAATATCTCACATCTAACTATGACATCATCCCACATCATCAAATAAAATAGAGCCCCATCATTGTATTGTTTGTTTGTTTTCTTATGTTTGTCACCAACGGCGCCCAGCCCAGAACCGCGGGAGCTTCTTCGACTGGCCGGCCAAGTGCCAAACTGACAACGACCAGTCATGTGTAAAAATGCCAACAAAATGGAAAATCTATATTGTTGCATGCACACTTGATCCATCCCGTGCTACAGGACAGTGACACTGTTCAATACAGCGCTACAGCACCATGCTTTTTTGGTTAGTGCGGGAGCTACCCCCACCCCGATGGCAATACTACTTTTCTATTTACATCAAGGACAACCCACTCTGTCTCATGAAGAATGGCCACAATAATTATGCGACAAATACTGTTCTTTTTGCAAGTAACGTTAAGATATGTCACATAAGCATGATCACTTGACACAAGTAAGTTGTTAATAACATGAAAACTAGTTGTAGTGATAAAATAGTAGCGTGTAATCTAAAATAATGGTAGCGGGTAACTGAATATTACTGAAAAACTGCAAACAAATTTTCAAGTTTTGAACACTTTTTCAAAATTACGAAATTTTTTGTTACATGCGAGCAATTTTAAAAAATTCTAAGCATTGTTTATGGCTGTGAAGAAGTTTTAAATATTCCAAAAAAGAATTACTTTGTAAAAAAATTGAAATATGAACATCTTTTGAAATTCGGAGCAATGTTTAAAAACACGAACACTTTTAAAATTATAGAATATATTTTTTAATGTGTACATTTTTTTGAATTGGTGAACATGATTTAGAAAAAAACATACTTTTTGAAATTCTAGAACGTTTTTCAAATTGGTGAAGAAACTAGCCTTATATACAAAAGGATAAAACTCAAAAGGGTGTATCTCATTTGTATGCAACTATGAGATTTCGAAGAAAGGTGGGGAACTAGCTCAACGCGTTGAGAACCAAAAAAAAATCATATAAATGGTGGGTATTTGAAAAAAACTTGGGTCGCTCCGACTCAATTGCATATCTTTCAAAAAACAAAATGGGTCGAAGATGGGGCTGCAAGTGGGACATTTGAAAAATGGGTTAGGCCCAAAAAGGAAAAAAGAAATAATGTTGAGCAGCTAAAAAGAGCCAAAAAAGGTGGACAAGTAACTATCATTGTCGGGGCTCACATTTTGCGTATTTAAGATGCAATTGTATCTTGCATAACAATTGGTTGCTCACGCCAGTTACAGGTTGATGTGAACTTGTAATTGCAACAAAAAAACATGGAGCCCAATTGCAAGTCAGTGGTTGACTTGCAAATTGGACTAAAAATAAAAAAAATGATGACCTACACGCAAAAACGAGGGTGAGCTTATACTAAGGCAACAAAAAAAGTAAAAAGAAGTCATGATTGCAAGTAGAGGGTGGGCTACCAACTAGGAGAGGAGAACAAAAAAGGGGTGGCGCTAGTTGTAAGTCGAGGGCGCACTTGCAAACTGAGGCGACAACAAAAATTCGACCCCATTTGTGAGCAAAGGGTGGACTTGCAACTGGGATCAAAACAAACTATGAGCCCAGTTGCGAGCCAAAATGGACTTGCAACTTGGAAAACTACGAAAAGAAACTACGATACCAGTTGCGAGTCGAGGGTGGGCTTGCAACTGGGACAAATACGAGGCTAGTTGTGAGTTAAGGATAGACTTGCAACTAGGTTACAAACTACAGTCCCAGTTGCGAGTCAAGGATGGACTTGCAATTGGGATGGAAAACAAAGTATGAGCCTAGTTGCAAGTCGAGAGTGGACTTGAAACTAGGAAAACCACACAAAACTACCATACTAGTTGCGAGTTGAGGGTCGACTTGTAGCTAGGATAAATACGAAACCACATGCCTAGTATGAGTCAAGGGTGGACTTGCAACTGGGATGTCACAACCTACGATCCTAGAAGATACTAGGACAAAAAAAACCTATTTGCGAGTTGATGGTGGAATTACAATCGAGGCAGAAAAGCAGGCTCAGTTGTGAGTCAAAAGATGGACTTGCAAAGTAGGGAAAAAATGGTCAAAGCAACCAATTGCATGGCAATGGTGGACTTGCAATTGACATGAAAAGTTTGGGCTCTAGTTGCGAGTCGATGGTGGACTTGAAATTGAGAATAAAAAGATCGAGCCCCAGTTGCGAGTCAAGGGTGGACTTGCAACTGGGACAAAAAAGGTTGGGCCCCAGTTACGAGTCGAGGATGGACTTGCAACTGGGACAAAAAAGTCGGCCCCCATTGTGAGTCGAGTGTGGACTTGCAATTACGGAAAAAAAATGTCGGTCCCTAGTTGCAAGTCGAGGGTGGACTTGCAACTAGGGCAAAAATGTTGTTGCTCAGTTGCGAGTCGATGGTAGACTTGCAAATGGGACAAAATAAGTCAGACCCCAGTTGTGAGTGGAGGGTGGACTTGCAACTGGGACAAAAAGGGTCGGACCCGAGTTGCGAGTCGAGGGGTGGATTAGCAACTGGGACAAAAAAAGTCCATCCTCCAGTTGTGAATTGAGGATGGACCTGCAACTGGGACAAAAAAAGGTCGTGCCTTAGTTGCGAGTCAAGGATGGGATTGCAAGTGGGACAAAAAAGTTGGGCCCAATTTGTAAGTCAAGGGTGGACTTGCAATTGGGAAGAAAAAGGTCAGACCCCAGTTGCGAGTCGATGATGGACTTGCAATTGAGACAAAAAAGGTCGAGCTCAGTTGCGATTCAAAGGTGTACTTGCAATTGGGACAAAGAAAAGGGTCGGCCCTAGCTGTGAGTCGAGAATGGGATTGTAACTGGGATAAAAAAAGGTCGGGCCCTAGTTGCGACTCAAGGATGGACTTGTAACTGAGACAAAAAAAATCACACCTAGTTGCGAGTCAAAGATGGACTTGCAACTGGGACGAAAATGGTCGGGCTCAAGTTGCGAGTCGAGGGTGGACTTTCAATTGGGACAAAAGAATTAGGCCCCTGTTGCGAATCAAGGGTGGATTTGCAAACGAGACAGAAAAATACCATGTCCCAATTGCGAGTCGAGAATGGACTTGCAACTAAGATAAAAAAAAGGTTGGACCCAGTTGCGAGTCGACGGTGGACTTGCAACTGGGACAAAAAAAATGTTGGCCTGAGTTGTGAGTCAAGGTTGAACTATCAAGGGGAACAAAATAAGGGCGGGCCCATTCTATGTGGAGGTTGAACTTGTAACTAGGACAAAAACTGGCTGGAGCAGTTGGAAGCATGTATCTTCAACATCAAACTTGGAAAGAAATAGGAAAAGACAACAACAAAGGACATACATGTGTCGAAAGTACCTTTCTACACCTGAGCTCATATGCTCCTGGTGTGAACAGTAAACTAAATAAAATATAAAAAAAATTCAAAAAATTCTGAAATTTTTTTATGGCATACTTTAAGAAATGTTTGTTGTGCATGCAAAATTTCATCGCGAAATCGCATTCGTGGAAGTCGTAGCAAAAAAACAAAATAAAAGCTCCAAAATGTGTTTGAAAGTAACATGTACAGAGTATCGATTTTGTTTTTTTACCATGCCTTCCACCAATGTCATTTCGTGATGAAATTTTGCATGCACAACAAACATTTCTTAAAGTATGCCACAATTTTTTTTCAATTTTTTTTGAAATGTTTCTCTATTTTATTTATTTTACTGTTCACGGCAGGAGCATATGAGCTCAGGTCTAGAAACTCCACGTCCATACATGTGTCCACTTCTACAACACAAACCAGATAAAAGTGGGCATAGGTGTGCAAACAAAAAATCCGACAAAAGTGAAGCCAAACAAAACAACAACAGGAGTGTGCGACAAAAAAACTAGCAACCAGCCAACGGGGATCAAGTGCTTGTATAAAAATTACAGAGGTTAAATCGAACAGCGACAAACTTAGATGACTAAAAAATATTTACAAATTTAGAAGGTATTACTATTCACACTAAAAGAATCCAAATGAGTCAATTACACCACTGGTGCCACAACCTGGTATGAAAAATCAGTTTAGTGCTAAAACTTGCGGCGTACATTGAACTGGTGCCGAGAGTGGACATGCAACTATGTCTGGCATGAGTTACATGTTTGGCTTGGACATGTGAGTGGGCCGGATGGGTTTACATGTTGGGGGTGGACATGGAACTAGATAGGGATCGGGGTAAGTTGAATGTTTAAAAACAAAAGAACAAGCCTAGTTGCGAGTCAAAGGGTGGGCTTTCAACTAGGAGAACTATAAGCTGAGTTGCGAGTTGAGGGTGGACTTACAATTAGGACAACTACAAACTATGAGATGAGTTGCCAGTCAAGGGTCGACTTGCAACTGAGAAAGAAAACTATGGTCCCAATTGCAAGTCAATGATGGACTTGCAATTAGGATGAAAGACAATAACCCAGGCCCACTTGCAAGTTAAGTGTGGGATTCCAACTGGGATAAAACAAACTACGAGCCTAGTTGCGAGTCGAGGGTGGACTTGTAACTGAGACAAGTATATAAAATTATGATACGAGTTACGAGTTGAGGGTGGACTTGCAACTGAGATGAAAAAGAAAACACATCCCAGTTGCGACTCAATGGTGGACTTACAAGTGGGGACAACAACAAACTATGGGCCCAGTTGTGAGTTGAGGGTGGACTTGCAACTTGGCCAACAACAAACTACGATCTGAGCTGCAAGTCGAGGATGGACTTGCAATTAAGACAACTATGAAACAATGAACCCAGTTGCGAGTCAAGGGTCGACTTGCAACTGGGATGAAACAAGCTACGATCCCAATTGCGAGTCCGGGGTAGAGTTGCAACTAGGATGAATAACCAAACACATGCCAGTTGCGAGTCGGGGTGGGATTGCAACCCAGAGAACTATGATTCCTATTGCGAGTCAAAGATGAACTTGCAACTTGGACAATTACAAAACTATGAGCTCAGTTGCGAGTCAATGATGGACATGGAACCGGGATGTAAGACAAAATACAAGCCCAGTTGCGAAGTGAAGGGTCGACTTGCAACTGGGATGAAACAAACTACACTCACTATTGTTGGTCAACGATGGACTTGCAACTTGGATGGAAGACAAAACACATGCCCAGTTGCGAGTCAAGGGCGGGCTTGCAACTGGGAAAAAATAAATAACAGGCCTAGTTGCGAGTCGAGGGTGACTTGTAATTGATACATGTGTATAAAACTACGA
>CM038672.1:185628391-185643391 GCA_021605145.1 Aegilops bicornis
AACCCAACCTCAGACGTCTGGTGGTTGTCGAAGGATCAGCAGTGTTCGAGCTACCGCTAAACTCTCTCACCAGAGATCCTGCACAAGTCATCGGTAAGGATAGCACCTTCGATTTGTGGACTGCTCTTACCACAATATTCACCGCAGTCGCAATCCCGCATAACCAATCTACGGATGGCCATCTCCAACACCAAGAAGGGCAACATGTCGAGCAACGCCTTCATCGCTAAGATGAAGAACCTCGGGACGAAGCTAGCTGCAGCAAGGGCGTCCGTCACCGATCCGGAGATGGTGGACTACATATTGGCTGGCCTTGATCGACTATGATCCCGCTAGGCAGCAATCGGCGCAATCAAGAACTCCATCAAGATCGGCGATCTGTTCACGCAAATCTGCTTGACCAGCGCATGGAGATGCTTGGGACGGACTAGCAGGCTTCCGCCTCCGCCAACGCCGCTTACAGGGGCGCGGCAGTCCCGTGGCAGGGAGGACGCGTCAAGCACCAGAGGAGGGCGCGTCGAGGGAACCGCTCTGCTTCATCTTCTGGTCGCGGCGGCTATCAGCAACAATGGCCTCGTCCCCAACCACAACAACAACAGCAGCAAGAAGGTGACTATCCAGAGTGCCAAATCTGCTATAAGTTCCATGCTGGTGGCACAAGAGCGTGCTGGCATCGCTATGATGATGATCAAGAGGAGAAGAAGGCAGCCAACCTCATCACCAACAACTACGGCATTGACACCAACTGGTATGCCGACTTCGTGCTACCGAGCACATCACCGGGAACTTGACAAGTTGACGATGCGGAAAGGTACCATGGTGGTGATCAGATACACACGGCAAGCGGAACCGGTATGGACATCACTCATGTTGGTAAATCGATTGTTAAAACCCCGTAAAATATTTACACCTTAATAATGTCCTTCATGTTCCACATGCTTCAAAAAATCTCGCTTCAGTTCATCGCTTTGCCCTTGACAACAACGTTCTTATAATATTTTATCCCTACTCTTTTGTGATCAAGGACTTGGCAACGAGGAAGGTCATACTTAGAGGAAAGTGTGAGGGAGGCCTATATCCACTCGTATCATCTTCATCTTCATCATGGTCGAATAAACAAGCGTGGAGTGTCACCAAACCCTCTTCGCAAAGTGGCATAGTCGCCTTTGGTCATCCTCTTCAGTCCATAGTTAAGCATGTCCTTAGTAAGAATAATCTTCCCTATGAGTCTAGTGTTGAGTCAATTTGTGATGCTTGTCGCAAGCTAAGAGTCATCAGCTACCTTATCCCATATCTACAAGTGTATCCACTGCTCCATTACAGTTAGTGTTTTCAGATGTATGGGGACCAGCTCCCACATCAGTTGGCAGATTTTCCTATTATGTTAGTTTCATTGATGATTATAGCAAGTTCACTTGGATATATTTGCTAAAGAAACGATCTGATGTTTTCCAAGTGTTTCTCAATTTCCAAAACCTTGTTGAACGCCAACTAGACTCAAAAATTCTTGCCATGCAAACAGATCGGGGTGGTGAGTATGAAAATTAAATTCTTTCTTTCAAAAGATTGGAATTTCTCACCATGTTTCTTGTCCCCATGCTCACCAACAAATGGGTCTGAACGGAAACACCGCCATGTTGTTGAGGTAGGACTAGCACTGCTAGCCAATGCTTCCATGCCCCTAAAATTCGGGATGAAGCTTTTCTCATCGCCACATATCTCATAAATATTCGACCAAGCAAATTCATCAAACTTGAAAGTCCCATCACACGCCTCTTTGGTATTAAGCCAGACTTCAAATCTCTTCGAGTATTTGGTTGTGCATGTTCCCTAACCTAAGACCATACAATACACGCAAACTTGCTTGCGTTCCAAAAATGTGTATTTTTGGGATATAGTCCCATGCACAAAGGAGTAAAGTGTCTAGACGCTCCCACAGGTCGAGTTTATATATCTCGCGATGTTGTGTTTGATGAATCAATTTTTCCGCTTTGAAACTCTTCATCCTAATGTCGGTGCCCTCCTTCACCAAGAAATTCTACTTCTTCCATCTACACTTCGAGATTTTGATCACGGGGGAAACAATTGTAATAACCAACATGATGATGATAGTATTCCTACTGGAACCACTCCTTGTCTTCCGTGTGTGCAGGTTCCTGAAGAAAATGGCGTCCACAACGATCAAAATGATCAAAATCCTGTTCAAAACGATGTTGTATTTCATGTGGAAGAAGAGGACGGTCCGGGCGTGGTAAACGAGGAAGATCCGGCGGCCGCCACACCCTCGCTACCGGTCCTCCTCGGATCAGCGCGATATCCGCCGGATCGCGAGTCGGTCCAGCCGCAGGACCACGCTACGGCAACGACCAAGACCGACACGCCCCCACGCTGGGATCTTCCTCGGCCGGCGATGCATGCAGCTAATCGCGAGACGCGATCACAAGACGTCCGCTGTACTCACCGGGCGCTGGATCCTCTATGGCAACGGGTGGTGTGGCGCAGATCAAGAAACCACACCTGCGGCCACCGGATCCGGCGCGCATCTCCCGATTCCTCCCTAGGATCTTTACACCAGCAATGCAAAGGCGCCAACGCAGTACAAAGAACTCTCCACCAATCACATCAAGAGTTTCAACTCGCTACAAAAAGGTATTAAGAATCCAAAAATCAGAACCGAGGGCACTATTAGGTATGGCATGTTGTGTATTTCAAAGTAGCCAACAAAATTGGATGATGCACTTGGGGATCAAAGGTGGAAAAAGGCTATGGATGAGGAATACAGCGTTGATGAGAAACAAAACATGGCATCCGGTGCCAAACAGAAAGGTAAAAATATTATTGATTGCAAATGGGTGTATAGGATCAAGAAAAAGGCAGATGGCTCCATTGATGTATAAAGCACGCCTCGTTGCTAAAGGATTTAAGCAGCGTATGGTATTGATTATGAGGATACATTTAGTCCTGTGGTTAAAGATGCGACAATCAGACTTGTGCTTGCTATTGCCGTGTCTAGGGATGGAGCCTAAGGCAGCTAGACGCTCATAACGCTGCTTTTGTATGGTGTTCGAAGAGGAGGTCTATATGAGGCAACCACCAGGTTATGAAAACAAACAAAACCTCATTATGTATGCAAGCTTGACAAAGCTCTTTATGGTTTGAAACAAGCACCTAGAGCATGGTACTCTAGGCTAAGTATGCAGTTAAAACGCCTTGGCTTTATTGCATCAAAGGCTGACACGCCTCTTCATATATAACAAGGCAAACACTGTTATCTTTTGCTCATATATGTAGACGACATTATAGTTGCAAGTTCTTCTCAGAATGCTACTGATGCTCTTCTGCATGACCTAAGCTCAGAATTTGCTTTAAAGGATCTTGGTGATCTGAGTTTCTTCTTGGGCATTGAAGTTAAAAAGGTTCAGGATGGTATAGTGTTGAAACAAGAAAAATATGCAAATGAACTCTTGGCTCGGATGGGAATGAAGGATTGTAAGGTATCACCTACACCATTATCTTCATCAGAACAATTGTCGATATGAAGGGAGCCACTTAAGGAAGAAGAAAGCACCAAATACATAAGTGATGTTGGTGCCTTGCAATACTTAACTTTAACACGGCCAGATATTTCTTTTGCTGTTAACAAAGTATGTCAATACTTACATTCTCCCACTTCTGCTCATTGGACAGCTGTCAAGAGGATCATACGGTATGTAAAGCACACTGTAGGTTTGGGACTCCATTTCAAACGGTCCAACTCTACACTTGTTAGTGCTTTCTCGATGCAGACTGGCAGGTTGCAGTTGATGATAGAAAATCAACAGTGGTTTTGCTGTTTTCTTTTGGTTCTAATCTTATTTCATGGAGTGCCAGGAAACAAGCAACAGTGTCAAGGTCAAGTACTGAAGCTGAGTACAAATCTTTGGAAAATGCTACTGCTGAAATTATTTGGCTTGAATCTTAGCTTGAAGAATTGGGAGTAAAGCAAAATTGTATATCATGCATATGGTGTGATAATTTGGGTGCTACTTATCTAAGTGCCAATCCTGTCTTTCATGCCAGGACCAAGCATATTGAGATAGACTTTCATTTTGTACGTGAAAGGGTTGCAGAGAAGAAGCTGGAGATTCGCTTCATTCCTTCAAGAGATCAAGTGGCTGATGGGTTCACTAAAGCTCTACCATACAAATCATTTGAAGCATTCAAGAACAATCTCAATTTAGGATAGGTAGTTTAGATTAAGGGAGGGTGTTAGACTTAGAGATATTTAAGCTATGTAATCTCAACTACCCAAATCTATCTCTTCCTCTCTCCGTGTAAACTTCTATCTCTCCCGCTGATCCTAGCGATCGGTGGGTTCTTGTACCCCACGGCAAGTTGTGCCCCAATCAATATAAAGACACGCTGCCTCTACGAAGGAGTAGGAACGCCCATCGATCCAATCTAACATAGTCCATAGAGATTGTCATCAATTACCAAAACCAAACATGGGGGCACCGCATGTTCTTTCAGTGTTAAGCTTTACCAGTAAATTTTGGTAGGTGCGTCTCAGTGATGCAGTGAGACCATAACAAAATTAGCCTTTTGGATCTAACTCCTAGTAAACAAAATAGAACAACTGTAAACAATATTTTGAATTGACTCAAGTGAAGCTTTAATCCTCACAGCGTGTCAGGTACACATAAAAACGTCAGATCCAAAAGTCATGCTATGGATTTTATTTATGACGGCGACCATGATTTGAGCATTAAAAGATCTCACAACTTATGGAATATTGTTTTAGAGAGCCCGAGACACATGGTGATAGTGTAATTGGACCTTGTCAAATCGTTATAGGAATTGGACCTTGTCAAATCGTTACATCTTGGGCAACTCCTTAAGCTAAAAATTACAACTTCTTCTAAACTCACTAAACATATTTAACAGACTGTCTGCCTTATCATACATTATCAAATTAAGCAAAAATGGCTTCGGCTTCACCGGCCGCCTGCCAATACTTGCCTGTAGGTCTCAAAAGCTTAAAACCATACATCAGGCAGTGTCAGCACAGTGCGATAAGCAATCTTAACCAAACTAAATCCTAAATCTTGAAAAAGGAACCCAAGATTGCTAAAACATGGGCACTCACCCTGCGCTCCACTTGCCATGTAATACTTTCACGAGCACTTGTGGCTTAACAACATGAACGTTTACTTTCAGAAATTAATAGTGAACATGAACTCTTCAGAAAGGGAAAAATAGTTCTAGAAATTAATTGCACGCACAATATGTTCGAGAATAACACGCAAAAATCTGAAAAAAGAAGCTATAATAGGAAACAACTTGTTTTAGTCACAAAGGTAAGCAAAGAGCAGTCTGCAAGTGAACTTTTCATTTATCAGAGTCCAACAAATAAAAAAAGATGTGTCACAAAGAAGATAAATCCACAACTCACTTGATCAGCAGTTGAACACACAATACTCATGCCAAGATGATTTAAATTAGACAAAAATCTCACACAATCAGAATCAAATGTCATATTCAGAATTTCTATACCGATTCTTGACCTTCCTCAGAAGGATCTTCTCACATGGGAATTAAAACCAAACTCATTGTTCAATCAATAAAAAGAAATTTGAAGTTTGACAAAGAACATGAAGAACACAAAGAACAATCAGAAGGAGAAGGAGCAATCAGAAGGAGAGAGGGTGGGACTATATCCCTACGCCCACTTCACTCAGAACAGCAAATGCGGCGAGAAGGAACGGAAGGCAGAAGCAGCTAGCACCTCCATCGCCACCCCAAAGCCATCCAAGCAGTTTGAATTCAGCGATTTCCAACAGTTTCTTCAACAACAAGCATCCTAAAATTACATTATGTGGCTGCTACCCTACCAGGCCAAGGAAACAAGGAACAGGAGCCAACCTATAGGCAAGATAAAATTTTTGAAGAAGAAATCACTGATGGGGGAGATGGCTGGACTGCCTTGCCATTATTCCGCCGCCGCCGCCACCAGATGATGAGCGCACACAGCTTCGGGATAAATCGATCGATCGATCGAAAAGAGAGAGCACAGGGCAGGCCTCGTTTACCATTCATGAGTGGTGGCCTGGTCGGCCCGATTAAGGAGAGAGCGCCTAGGTCAACCTGCAGAGTAGCGGCCCGATTACGGGGTGAATACATGGAGACGGGAGTGGTGGGATGGACCAAGAGATCTGGACCGTTCTTAAGTGTAATCGGATGGTTAAGGACGCGATATCGCTGTAGGAGCTCATAGGTAGCTCTGTTTTACTGTTTTATTAATAATAGAAGCCGACGGTCGACTCTAGCCATGTGAGTTCTCTGGGATCCCCGCCTTGAGTCAAAAATTGGCATCCTGTTTGGACCTTCCTAGGTATGGATTTCCATGAAACCAAAAACAAGTAGAAAATAGGAACTGACACCGGTACTTAGTTAATAAGTTAGTCCATAAAATAAATGAATAATATAAAATACTAGTAAAAGTATATATAGACGATAATATAGCAACATGAAACAATAAAATTATATATGATTTGAGAAGTATGAAGGACGCAACATCAATCACTGACATATGGTTGAACGTTGATGCCTATATGATCATGAAAACAACTATGGATGCAGTGATGGTACTTGGCACCAATGTTCTTCAACCTAAAGGGCATGGAAATACATTATAATAAAAGAGGTCTTGATCTGATCAAACTCTTTCATCTTGATCTGGTGACTAGCTAAATAGGCATACAGAAAGTGGAGACACTCATAACCAGCCGTGGATTCCACAACCTGGTCGATGCGCCGTAGAGTGAAATGATCCTTGGGGGATGCTTTTATATAGGCTCATGCAGTCAATAGACATGCACTAGAGTCATTCTTCTTCCTGACCAGGACTGGGTTTGCCAGTCAGTTAGTCTGGAAGACTTGGTTTATGAAGTTGGTGGCCAATAAATGGTGATCTCTTCCTCAGTGGCTCTGTGGCGGTCCTCTCCAAAGGGATGCCAGGTCCGTTTGACTGGCTTGGCGTCAGAAATAATGTTGAGTTCGTTCTCGGCGACCTCCTTTGGAACACTAGGTATGCCAGAAGGGGTCCACGCAAAGATGTCCTGGTTCTCACAGAGGAAGTCGCGAGTACACTTCCCTATTTAGGATCCATGTCGTCTCAATCTGCATTGTCTTGGATGCATCTTCAAGATGGACCTGGATCTTCATCGTGTCCTCATTAGACTTAACATCGATGGTGAAGATTTTTTCTTGCTCGAGGGAGCCTCGTCGGGGTCAACAGCCTGCTTGAGAACATCAAGCTTTGTAGAAGCGATCTAAGATTCGGCTACTACAACATTGGCAACCTCGCACTTGAGAGAGCGCTCGAAGTCACCCAACATAGTGATGACACCCTTCGGGGCCGACATTTTAAGCTTGAGATGGCCGGACCATGAATTTGGCAATAGATGGGTTAACATGGCCAGTACATGCATTTTCGAAGAAGAATAAAACTGATTTGAGAAATTTTGAAAAGAATCATGACCTTGGATGCCTTTTACTCAACTTTCTTTTTGTTTATATATAATGAGATTTTTTTTAGGTGATGATGAGAAATTTATAGTAGTACCATCAGTCCTATACATACATTTTTTTAGAACAATTTTTCGGTAGGCTTTGTGCGTGCACACGCAACGTGGATGGAGCCCGATCGTAAGGGACAGATGGAGCCCGTCCCACCCCTCTTCCCACCGCGCCCCGCCCCGCCCCGCCCCCTCTTCTTCCAATTCCACCGCACTCAGCTGCGCACACACACAAACCCTAAACCCTAACCCCCACCGTTCGAGCCACCGCAGGCCGACGCCGCGCCGCCTGGGGACGCCGCGCTAGATCCGGGCCGACCAGCCCTCGATCCGCGCCCAGGACGCCGCCAGCCGACCGCCCAGGACGCCGAGCCGTCAGCCGCCCGCAGCCGAGCACGGACGCCGCCGCCTCGGCCACCCCCCACGCCGGCGGGATCGACTCGCAGCGCCTCCCCGAGCAGAATCCCCGACGCCTTTGGTAGCTGGGCCCGCTGTCACCGCGGCGAACAGGGGAAGAGGAAGGGAGGCGAGGCGAGAGTCGGTGGCGCTAGGTTTCCGCTGGCGTCACAGTCTCACACTTGACCGCATCAAGTCCAGATCTCGTCGCCTTCGCCGCGTCCGCGCCCACGACGGCGTCGAGAGAGGTAAGTCTCTGCCCCTCCCTCCATTTCTCTCCAGCGAACCTTGTCTCAATCACCGACTCCTCTCTCTGCAGTAGGCTCCGAGAACTTGTGTCCACGTCAGATCCGCCCGATCCGGACCAACAATGGCGGCAGCAGTCGTCGGGGGGATGGTCGCCTCGGGCATCATCAAGGTGGTCATCAAGGAGATTGGCTCCGCCGCCATGGGCAAGTTCAAGAGGCACAAGAGCCTCACCAAGGACCTAGGGAGGATGAAGATGACGTTGGAGTCGCTCGAGGCTGCGCTAAGTGATGCCGAGAGACGGTCTATCACGGATAGAGCGGCACTTCTGTGGGTGAACCGCCTAAAGGACGCTATGTATGAAATCTCAGACATGCTGAATGAGTACGAATCCGATGACACAAATATGGTATGCAAAGATTCTGCCCATCTGATCTTCTTCAATCTGAATTTGAATGTTGTACTTCTTCTTTTCTAGGATATGAATTGTCGGATCGGAATATGTTTAGACTTCGGTAGCAATATAACAGTTTATTTTGTTGAGAATGATGAACCGATCACTGTACCGTGGAAAACAATAGGACTGCAATCAGTTAATTTAGTATAGTACATCATAACTTCTGTTTGTTATAAGTTACTACCGTAAGATGTATCATTTTGTTTTGAGATTCTAGAGATGATATCTAACAACACTGCCAAATAAGCAAGCAATCGGGCACCATCCGAACAGATTAATAGTATGAAGTGACCTTTGAATACCAAACTCGCAGATCCAGCGGAGTGTTCTCTCACTTTAAGTAGTGATGTCATACCTGCTTGACAAATACAACATATTAGTGTAAATTTTATAGGAAACTACGTAGGAAGATAAAATCAAGTACTTCCCTCCGATCCAAATTAATTGGCGTTGTTTAGTACAACTTTGTACTGAAGTTGTACTAAACCAGCTACAGTTAATTTTGACTGGAGGTAGTAGTATAATCTGGTGTAGAAAATGACACCCTTTAGAATATGTAGATGGAACAACAAATGAAACGTATGTTTTCATGACCAAATTTACAAAAATATCAGTACACTAAATCAAGTATACAAGTTGCATTTCTAAGTCCTTTGCACAAACTTCATTCTACAAGAAGATTCAAGAAAAGATAACAGCATCACGTCATAAAAATTGCCCCTATGTGCATTTTCTTTTCATGTCTTCCATGGTGCTAATTAAGTCATGCCTCTTGCAGGTCAGAACTATTGGGAAGAGGATCAGTTTGCCAAACAAGATAAAAAAGATGCAAGAGTGTTCACGGAAGATATCAGACGATCGTAAAAAATTACAGTCTTCCACCAGAAACCTGCACCAATGAGATGAAACTTCCTGATATCCGGGAAAATGCAGGCAGTGCGATTGAGGCAGAAATTGGGAGGACAAAGGAAAAGTCGGATTTCTTAGCTCATTTATTTGAGGGCTGCACTGATGCAACCACCCACGGTCCCATATGGGGCTTTGGTGGTATTGGAAAAGCACATTTGCAAAATTGCTTTACAACGATTCCTGTTTCAAAGAATACTCCAGGGTATGGGTATATGTTTCCCAATTGTTTGACTTAAAAAAGATTGGCAACACTATTATCTCACAATTATCAGGAAAGCAAGACCAGCAACTAGATGATTTGCATAGTATTAGCATTTGCCTTCAGAAGCTTCTTGTGGAGAAAAGGAATACTTTGATCGTTTTAGATGATGTGGGGCGAACCATCCTTCCCAACTAGCAGATTTAAAGGCCATGCTGAAGCAGGGGAAGGGTGCAAGGTGATTGTGGTAGTTACCACGCGCGATGAAGGAATAGCGAATTCAAATCGGTACTGCCCAGCCTTATAACTTGCCTCAGTTGTCAGATGAGATGTGTTGGGAAATAATAAGGCAAAAAAGTAAATTTGAAACAAGAATGACCAAGAACGGCTGGAGCCGATTGGAAGAGAAATCGCAAAGAAGTGCAAAGGCGTAGCTTTAGGTGCTCAAGCACTTGGACATATGCTGAAATCCAAGGCTTTCAGAGAATGGAATTGGGTCAGCAACAATGATATTTGGAGTCTATCTACATCTGTAGATAGATTGCCCAGACATGAAGTACTAGGATCATTGCTTTTAAGCTACAACATCATGCCGCCACACTTGAAGTTGTGCTTGCATATTGTGGAATCTTTCCAAAGGGCCATAAGATGATTAAAGCTGATCTTATTCATCTATGGATTGCTCTTGAGTTTGTCGAACCATCAGATACATTCTCAAGTTGGCAGCTTGGCGAGAGTTATTTCGCAGCAGCTTCTGAAGATGTCATTTCTTCAACACTCAAAGGTGAGGTTATTAATCCAGCAGCACCTTCTTATAACTATCCTTATAGGCTTTGAACACATGGCTCTGGTCCGAATTCCACAACTACAATCACAACATGGAGCTTTAAATAATGTAAGAGATGTGGAGAACCAGTATCGCAACATCAACACGTCTGAATCTGGTGGTAGAATGCTCCCAAAATTAACATATCATTCTAATAATTGTGTGTTCCAGTTCTTATTTGCATTTAGTTTTATATAAAATAAATGTAATAATTTGGTGTTCCAGTTCTAATTTTACTTATTTGCATGTAGTTTTATAAAATACATGTAATAATTTGGTGTTCCAGTTCTTATTTTACATCTTATTTGTAGTTTTATAATCTGATAGACATGAGAATAAATATTTATTTGTTGATGAAAAGGCAGTTTAGAAAACAAAGAATAGATATAGAAAAAGTCGGTACAAAGTAAGCAATACATGAGAGAGAACCAAGGTAACTCTAAATGCAGTAGTCTTTAGAAAATAGACTAACCTCTGAATTTCAAACCAAGGTAAACATCTGCTTAATAGTAATCCACTAAATTTACTCCTTTCAATTGCCAATATTGTAAAACCTATCCTTGCGTCAGTAGTAGAATTTGAACCGAGTCTTATACTATATATATTATTTTCATGCAGGCTGACACCCAACCAGCATTCATTGACGATGGCCACACTCTGTTCGTTATGCATGACCTTGTGCATGACCTCGCAAGGTCTGTAATGGCTGATGAGTTTGATTTGGCGCCCTAACTGCCGCTATGCATGGCTTACGGACTGTACAAAGAGACTAAAGTCATGCATGACTTCCCTGAAAAGCTCAGGGCAGTTCACATTGTGGACTATAAAGATGAGACTGAGTTCCTTAAGATGCATTTTCAGAAGCTACAAATCTCCGTATATTGGATTTAACATGTTATTGTTTGTAGGATGTACCTTCTTCTGTTGGTCAATTGAAGCATTTGAGGTATTTTTCTGCTCCAAAAATTTATCCTTGTCCAAGTCTCAGCTGTATCAGTATGCTCCAAGGATTGAACTATCTCAACCTTCACGGCTGTACAATGTTAGCGGTGCTGCCTGAATCAATTTGTGAAATGGAAAGTCTGATGCATCTTGACTTGTCAAATTGTGGGCATCTAAAAGAACTCCCAAACTCTTTTGGGAAGCTCAAGGCGTTGATATACTTGAATCTGGCAAGGTGTCATCGTCTTAACGGAATACCTGAATCATTGACTGAGCTTACCAAACTCCAGCACTTGAATCTATCTTCCTGCGAAAATCTTAGAGGGCTGCAAGATATCATTGGCAGTCTCACTGAACTAAGATATCTTAATCTAGCAAGGTGCATTTACTATATCTTTGATAGCCCATCACCAAATGAAGTTGAGGGTTTTATTGACCGTATCTGCAATCTTCCTTGCATGGAGGAGCTGAACCTATCTTTCAATAACTTTGGTATTGTTAGTATACCAGAAAGTGTTACGTTCCTGAGGAAGCTGGTCCTTGAGGGTGCTCCTGAATTACGAGTCTTCCAGAGTGCGTGGCTAAGCTTGATGATCAAACTCTCTTGGCCTGTTGCCCAAACTTGCTGTATTTGCTGTAATTGATGATATGAAGTTTAGCAACAATCTTGGCTTGCTTGAGCACGTCAATCCTGATCAGCTGGACATAAGTGACCTTCAAAATGAGAACAGGCAGCGAGTATAAAGCTAAGTGAAAACGAAACATGCGTGAATTGACACTAAGGTGGAGTGATCCAAAGGTTTTCGAGCCTCTCGATGACGCATTTGAGACTCTGGAGCTAGTGCCACCAAGCACTCTGCATCTGTTTGCTATTCATGGTTATGCTAGTGATATCTTTCCAGATTGGTTGATGAGCATTGGTAGTTATCTGCCCAACGTGGTCCGACTGCAGCTGGTTGGTTTGCACTTCGAGAGCCTTCCACCACAACCAATTACCAAACCTCCGAGAGCTTACGTTGAAAGACATGTACAGCCTTGAAGAATGGGACACGTCACCTTTCTTTAGTGGTGAGGCTGCAGTGAATGAGCTAATCTCTTGTATGCTCGAGCAAGTGAATATCCATGGATGCCCCAAGTTGAGGATTGCACCACATCTTCCTAGAGCTGCTTCTTGGAGCATAATAGAAAGTGATAATGTGCTCACATCATGGCCAGAGAGCGTGTCACAGAATGGTGCTTCCTCATCCTCGTCTGCAGCAGGACCTATAAATCTGGCAGTTAAAGACATTGAGGTGCCTCTGCATCAGTGGAGATTGCTGCACCATGTACCTGACAAGAGTCATTTGCACATCACACGTTGCAGTGATTTGACAAGCTCAGCAGAGATCACCAGGGCTCTCCAGTCCTTCAAATCTCTCAAACTGGAAGAACCAGTGGATGGTGAACCTAGATTATACGACAAACTGCCGGACTGGCTTGGTGGCTTTTCATCGCTTGAGAAAGGATACTACGACATACTGCCGGACTGGCTTGGTGACTTGACATCGCTTGAGCAATTGGAGATTCGGGATTGCGCGCTAGAGGAATTACCTGATAGCATGAGGCAACTAAAGCAAGTGAAATCTTTAACACTGGATTTGTGTACTTGCCTGAGACAGCTGCCCCCGTGGTTAGGGGAACTTACCTCACTCAGAAAACTTCAGCTTATAACCTGCCAGGATCTCATTACTTTCCTGAAGAACATACTACAGGAGATCACGAATCTGCAATACTTGGGAATTTAGGAGAGCGAGTAGTTAGAGCAATGGTGTGAATTAGGGGAGACCAAGATGTTGATTGCTCGCTTGCGACAACTTGTATTTGTTTGTTTATCTGTCATATGGTTATTCCTATATACTTTGTACTTGAAAGGTATTCCATCATCTCACTCGTTCTTTTCGCGCCCTTCACCTTGTGTTTTTGTTTGTTTGAAGAAATGGCGGCCTCGATGTGAAGGAAGATAAGAAGAAAGTGACGCTTGATGAAGGAAAGTGGAGGCGCGAATCAGGATCTGGCTGCTTTGCACACTGCTAGCTGCTTATCGTACCAGTACTTCCATTTGCCATCTTACCTGCTTTGTTACCTGCTTTCTTTGACAAAGTCGTGTCAACTTTGTACTTGAAACTCGATGGTTGGGTGCTACCTGCTTTGCTTCCATTGACAAAATCGTATCCACTTTGTACTTGAAACTTGATGGCTGCTTGCTTCCATTGCCATTTTATTTCATGGCTATCGTACTACTAGTTTGTTATGTGATTCCCCCTGGCATTGAAAATGTGATTCAGTCTGGTGTTTTGTTTAGTTGTTATTTGGCTTCCTTGAGCTTGACCCTGCAAGTGGAAGTGGAAGTAGAAGTAGGCACACTGGCAATTCCATCTTGGGTGTAATATTATTTCTTTGTTGTGTTGATGGGAGCAAACTAGGAAATCTAGTTAAGCCAACATGAGCTGAGCTGACAGGCATTTTTTGTGACAAGTAATTCAGGATGCACGAAGTATAAAATTATAGAGTTGGTGGAAATAACCAATTGTCCATTCTTTGAAATTGCTGTGTGGGTAAAAGTTGAGGGACATGTAGGGTAACCAAACATGTGGATGCTGGGGTGGGCTAGGCTGGGCTTATCCAAATCGGAAGAGCATTCAGCTATAGTCGATGATGCATCTTATTCAGTCCCATCGCATTGGGGTAGATTGATAAGAAGGAAGGATGTTTTGCTGCTGCTTCTCTTTCGAGTTTCTGGACTTGCCCTAACGAGGTGGCACAAGGAAGCAGCCGTGTCTGGTCCTCCCCTTCCGCGCCAGAAACGGCAGCTCGTCTGCTGTCCCGATCAGCTGCTCCTCCACCTCCATCTCCTTCCTCTTCTCCGATTCGATTTGTATTCTAGCCCCTTGGACATACATCGCAGAGTTCCATTGTCCAAGTGATCGAGATTAGTGCTTGTTAAATTTCACTACTGCAATGACTGACGCTTGACCTTTTTTTATTCTCAGGTTGTGATATGAGCTAGCATTTGGATGTATGAAATAACTGTTCCTAAATCCTAACTAACTAAATTCATATCCGGAAGAAAGCATATGTACCAAGTAATTAAAGACTACTTAAGAAGAAGAAGAAGAAGAAGAAGAAGAAGAAGAAGAAGAAGAAGAAGAGGAAGAAGAAGAAGAAGAAGAAGAAGAAGAAGAAGAAGAAGAAGAAGAAGAAGAAGAAGAAGAAGAAGAAGAAGAAATAAAGAAGAAGAAGAAGAAGAAGAAGAAGAAGAAGAAGAAGAAATAAAGAAGAAGAAGAAGAAGAAGACGAAGAAGAAGAAGAAGAAGAAGAAGAAGTAGAAGATGAATATGAAGTAGAAGAATAAGAATAAGAAGAAGAAGAAGAAGAAGAAGAAGAAGAAGAAGAAGAAGAAGAAGAAGAAGAAGAAGATAAAGAAGAAGAA